>OZ020246.1:17947107-18547107 GCA_963971285.1 Astropecten irregularis | reverse complement strand
GCTCTCAGCTCACTGGCTGCATGGTTAACAGCAAGTCCAACTATCTCAACTCTTCTGAATATATTGTAAATGACCTGCTTTGGAATGCTGAAATCTGTATTGTCTCATTGAATTGGATTATGCAGTAGGAGTGCTAATTCCGGAGTATGATATTTGTTCAAGTAACTTTTTGTATAAAAAGAAAAAAAATCAAAAACTGATCAAACCAAAAACAACCTTGTTCTACTTTTCTGTTTCAGTTGTTGTTGACCAATCATAAAGTTGGCGTCAAATGGCCATCCAGTGCTATGGTATTCAAACTTGTTTACTGGGATAGAGAGAGAGAGAAAAAAAGAACCCTCCTTCATTTGTCTATGATATTACACTGCCTGTCTGCCTGTGGTCCTTGTTATTGCATTCAATAACTCATCATTTAAAAGCCTGCACCTGTTTCTGAGTAATGCTACTCTGGGGAAATGCCCCATGAAGGATTAATGTGAGAGAAGAAATGTCTGAAATTCCTGTCCAAAAATCAGGGCTGATAGCTTTGTTTGATATTGACATATTGCTCTGCTTACAAATTTGAAAGAAACCCCAAGAAAAGGAAATCTATGTGATGATTTACAATATGCTCAGGGGTTTTATTTCACAGTAGCAGGGTTTTTTTTGTAGACCTACATGTGTGCAGTATATTTCTTGTGTAGAATACTTTGTGAAAACCTTGAACGAGGGAGAGAGGTTAAAAGATGCACAACTTTAATGCATATTTCCATATTCATTTGAAGTAAATCCTGCTTATGCTAATGCTGCATTTTTATGGTAAGCCGCATGAAATCACATGCAATTTTTCTCGGTTTGTTGGCTAAATAGTGTGTGGGTAATTCTCCATATTGGCCCGAGTACTGTCTAGTGAATTTGAATAATTAAAATGTTACAAGGGCTGTGCATTTAGTTTGAGGAATCTTTCTCCAAGGCTGAATTGGTAATGTGTTATTTTGTTAGGAAATCAAGGAGAAGTGGGTTATCTCTTTGCTGTTGTCTTGTCACATTCAAGAAGAGTGTCACTAAAAAAAAACGTGACTTGTGAAAAAAAATCCTGTCGATAAAGGAACTCACATAATTTTTTTTTTCGGGGTAGGAGTTGTAAATAATAAAGAACCTGTCTAGTTGAGATTGACGTTTTTTCTTGCATGGAGCTTGTCCAAAGCCCTGTATGGGAAGATTGAAATTGCCCATACAAGTAGAAGTCCGTCCAGAGGGTGTGTCATTTGAATAATCTTGTCATCGGTGCATTTATCCTTGCCCAATGTCTGAGGAAGACTGGAGGGCTACAGGTGTAGCTGAACGGCAAGTCTTACAAGTGACTTTGCATTGATTTTCATCCGGATAATTGCTTGTTGCCTATTCACAACATGTGTGCGTCACCTTGGCTACGGTGACTTCAGGAGGAGAGAAAAGGTTACGGGGTCCTGCTTAAATCACGATCACTTTTGTTATGCATGTGGCTGTTAAAAAAAAAAAAAAGAGGAGGAGGAGTTCGGCCATTTTGTCCTTAGTCATGTTTCCTGGATAGTCCTGGGTTTTTTATGTTGAATTAGTTCCAGGGGTATTTTCATTCATCGACCTGTTTTTAGTGAGCATTTTTTTTCTTCTTTTGGACAATAGTGCTAAATAGTGCCTCAAGAGACAATTGTTGCAGTATTTGATAGATACAGATTGTATTTGTCTGCTGTCATCCACGTTTAAGTCGCCATAATGATGTCAGGTTTCTTCTTCCATTTTTTTTTTTTTTTTTCCATTATACTGCCAAAAGCCCCCACTTCGTCTATCGAGTCTGATGAGGCTAGCGTCCTGACTGACGCTTAACACAGACTGACTTGCATTTCCATTCAGGTCATGCCAGGCATCCTCCTCATGAGGCTTACCTGTAATTTATCTGTTAAATGAATCAATTTGGTCTCATTAGTGTCGAACAGGGTGAACCCGCCGAAGATTCCAGGTCAGGTGATTATTAATAAGTTTGGCAGTGCACTTATACAGTGTTTTTATGTATTCTTGGCTCTATACTCCTCCATCAACTAAGGCACAGAAGTCCCTTCTAATTGCCTGGTCAGGTCTATCATGCAACCCACTTTATGTCTAAAAAAAGGTCTGGAATTGGTTTTTGACCTTCAATTTTATGTCATCATTCAAGTGGGTCATAGTCATACTGATGTTCTTTCAGTGCCTTGTCAAACCATACAGCTAGGGAAGAGCTCTTATGGTCAAACCAAATGGAAGATTCCAATGCAAATCAGAGCTGCTGAGATTGAAAGGCCCGCTGTAAATTCACGCAATGATGAATCAGACATTTTGTTTAGTGCCGTGTATGCTATGTGAGCTATTTATCTCTTTAATGATGTCTTTGATGGGTTTTGAGTTCTGTATGTTCTGGACAATTCTTGGTAAATTAGGGAGTCAATATTTAGGTGGCCTTAACAAAAGTTAGGTCATTTGACATTTACCTCGATCAGATTTGCTTGATGACCCATAGCATGTAATGAAAGTCTTGTTTTTGCATAAGAAAATACAAATGGGGGAAATTGGTTATGAAATTAATTAATTTTTTGTCTTTGTTGGGTGTTGTTTTTTTGGCAGTGGCATTAAATTTGACTGTCTGTTCATTGGTGAAGAACAACATAGGTTTAGTCTTCAAATTGTTGTTCCCTGGAAAAACATTTACTGGCTTTCGTCCAATATATTGGTGATGAGGGCCAATTTTAGGTTGGTCATTGTCGCCTCATATTGTCATCCTAAAACCTTGGATAGTGTCTGCAAAATGTTAATAAATATAAAATGAAAAAAATATGGGCTATTAATTCAAATAAAGATTTAGCTGACAATCACTCTCACCTAATAATGCTAAGCAGTAATATTATCAAAGGATTTTGTTTCTTAGTTATCACTGGTTTCCTGCTGTCCTATTGCGTAGTTAACACAAATAAAGCATTGGTAACCACTGCAACTGTGCCCCTGTAGACTAGATCCTAAATAGATGGCCCAGTCAACTAGAGGGGTTTTAGGGGCAATGGTAGTCCAATGATAGATCGCTATGGCTTGCAGCCGGCTACAGTACATGTTCAGTCTTAAATGCTGGAATATGGCATTATAACATTTGGCAAAATCTGTTTTAACAACTGCCTATCACTTTATGGTGACTCAATTAGAGAACTTGAATTGTATCCTTTTTGCCAATATGTGGAATTATGTTAATTTAAAATGATTATCACCAAAAAAGATTGGTTATATTGTATGATTAAATTTATTCATTCATTAACTTTATTTGAAGTTATTCTGTGTTTCATCCTGTGTTGTTGATCAATTAATTCTAAACCCTCCATTTTTCTTTTCATTTTATCTGTCTACAGATTATGGAGAGAAATAAGGTGTAAGGATATCAGCGATCCCTGAGCCCTTTCATCCAAGACGCACCATGACGGCTGTTGAGCAGAACTCCATGGGTGACATTGGGGAGTTTCCCGACCCACCGCTGCAGGACCGACAGATAGTGAACGCTAAACTAGCCGGCAGTATGTTAAAGGACAAAATGCAGCCATTTGGTGTGGACGGTGCACTTTGTAATGACCTGCAGAAAGCCGGACCAGACCTGACTGATGCCGAAAACGTGGAAGACATCAAAGTTAACGGTGACTCCAAGCCTGAGGAGAGTGGATCAGAGCACCAGCATGAGAACGGACCA
This sequence comes from Astropecten irregularis, assembly GCA_963971285.1. NCBI lineage: Eukaryota > Metazoa > Echinodermata > Asteroidea > Paxillosida > Astropectinidae > Astropecten > Astropecten irregularis. The sequence continues at coordinate 18,543,389 of OZ020246.1, read as the reverse complement.
CGCAATGAAAATGGACCACCAGAGGATGTTGCATGCTCGGAATGCCACGGACAGTTCACCAGCCTGCAGACCTACATGGAACACCGTTGCAAAGCCTCAAAGTTCCTGTCCCAAGGACAGGGTGGAAACGATGTTGATTGTGACACGGCTGGCGAGAGTGACGGAGGTGTGTCACTCAGCGGTGATGAGAGTGAACTCAGCGACATTGAGAACTTTGAGGGTGAGATTGTCTATCGACCTGATGGATCTGCATATCTTGTGGACGGATCAGAATTGTCGGATAATGAAAATGCCCAGCGTGGGTCAAAGGACGTGACCAGCGTTGACCGACAGCCCTTGAAAGACACTGGCAACATGTCAACCTACCCGGGGATTGTCAATTCCCTGCATGTACCTGCCTACATGACCATAGGAAACCTGGCGCAGTTTAGCATGGGCCCACTTGCTACGCCCATAGTGCACAGTTTCCGTGTGTATGATGTCAGAACAGGAAAAGATAATGATAAAGATGGTTCCGATACCAAACCCGAGGAGGATGAGCAACATTCTGCCAACGAGAATCCAGTGGAGGGCCATGGTAAGCCCATCCTCATGTGCTTCTTGTGTAAACTGTCCTTTGGATTTGCAAAATCCTTTGTTGCCCATGCAAGCAACGAACACAAACTGACTCTGAATGAGGAAGAGAGAAAAATCATGGCCCGCAAAGGCCAGTCTGCCATTGTACAGGGTCTTGGCAAGGAGAAGAGCCCCTTGCTGTCCTTCTTAGAAGCCACTGCCACCAAATCACAGCCCGGCCAGCTACAGAGTTTCAAGCACACGCCACCTTCCAGTGATTATTTGCATTCAATGTTTCCGTCGGCCACGTCATCAGTTAGCTACGTGTATCCTGTTAATGTAACCATCAGTACTAGCTCCCCACTCACTACCACTGTCACAGCTACCTCAACTCACAAAACACAGCAGGATGGTGTTGTGGCTGCTGATACTGATGCAGTGTCATCAGACAATGGTAGTGACGGCCCTCGTGTGCCAGAAAATAAATCACCACCCGGACTTTTGGCAATTGCCAAAAATGAGACTGAATCCGAAGGACCAAATGAAGACAAAGTGAACAATTCTGAGCAAGATGGTAGCATGGTTCATGCTGAGCAATCTGAAATAACCCACAAGGACCATTCATCTCCTGATAAGAACAAATCTGCAAAATTTGCATTTCCCCAGGATACAGACAGTTTAAAACCATCGGCTGAAGCCCCCATAGAAACTACACTGAATCAAGAGTACCGTTCTAAATACTTGGAACCAGGGAAGACAGTTGCAAGGAATAGCCCTAGTCCAAGTACCAGTTCAAACTTTCCGGTACCCTACCACCAAGAGGCTGAATCTCCTAATCTTATGGGCTGTATCGATGAAAATTCCTCCCCGCGACCAAGCAGTCGAGACACCTGCACTCCCTCTGATTGTTGCGCTTCCAATGGGAAAAATTCCAGCAGTGTGGAGTGTCCCAAGTGTGACATGGTCCTGGGCTCATCACGTTCACTGGGTGGGCACATGACAATGATGCACTCGCGCAACTCCTGCAAGACACTGAAATGTCCCAAATGCAACTGGCACTACAAGTACCAGCAGACTCTGGAGGCACATATGAAGGAGAAGCATCCAGAGAGTGAGTCCAAATGCCCCTATTGTGAGACCAACCAAACCCATCCACGTCTGTCTCGCGGTGAGACTTACACCTGCGGATACAAGCCGTACCGCTGTGACATCTGCAATTATTCCACCACCACTAAGGGTAACCTGAGTATTCACATGCAGTCTGACAAGCATCTTAACAATGTACAGGAGCTTCAGAATGGCAGTGATCAGCTGTTCATGCATACTAACAAGGTAGGAGGTGAAATGCCTCAGACATTATCATCCACATCCTCAACCAAAGCAAAGCCTAAGCACACATGGCGTTGTGATGTGTGCGACTACGAGACCAATGTTGCACGCAATCTTCGCATCCACATGACAAGTGAGAAGCACATCCACAACATGATGGCCATCCAGCAAAATGTCAGCCAGATGCAGCGTGAAATGCAGACCAACCTGACTGGCTTCCAACCCGAGGAATCCATGTACATGTACATGGCCCAGAATATGCTTCCCATCATGGCCCAAGGACCAGAAGGTATGGATATGCAGAGCATGATGAATTACAACTACGATCCTGTTGCTTATGCGGCTATGATGGGCAACATGGCTTTAGGCGTGGCTCCCACCCCTGACCAGGCACGGATACAAGAAGAACAAACCACTCCTTCACCAGATGACCTACAGAACAACGAACCCCTGAGATTGTACCAGTGCTCTGTCTGCAACAAGTTCAGCACAGATTGCCTTGGGACTCTGCAGCAGCACATCTCAAGGGACCGAAGTGAACCAAATGAAGAGCTGTGGCGTATCATAATTGGCGACGTCCAGCAGTGTGCACTCTGCAACTACACAACCCAGGTCAAGGCAAATTTCCAGCTTCATATGAAGACGGATAAGCACCAACAGAAACTGCAGCTATTCAATCACATCAGGGAAGGTGGGAAACAAAACGAGTGGCGTCTGAAGTACATGAATGTTGGTAATCCCATTCAGCTCCGCTGCAATGCCTGTGACTACTACACATACAGCACAGACAAGTTGCACACACATACCCACAGCAGTAACTACCGCCATGAGACAAGCATGAAGCTCTTCCGTCACCTACAAAAGATCAACATCACCATCAACTCGGAGACCCGTACCTTCCACTGCCCATTGTGCAACTACTCTACCAAAGCTAAACTGAATTTGGTACAGCATGTTCAATCCTTGCAGCATATCAAGAATGAGGAGAAGTTGACCAAGGCCTCGCCAAAGGAAGGGATGACCGCTGATGGTGCATTGGATCTGTCTAGGAAAGACAGACCGTCACCGACCTCTACTGCCTCCACACCAAGGGACCAAGAGAAAGAACATGGAGAACCTGAAGCCAAACGGCCGAAGTTACCTCAGGAGAGTTCTTCATCAGGGAGACCCAGAGGGGAATCCCGCAGCAACCCTAACACCACCCAGATCTTTTCCTGCCCATACTGCAAGTACAGCAGCATTGATCAACAGCGTATATCTGCCCATGTGGTGTCCCAGCACAGTATCAAACCCCAGCCAATCTTACGCTGCCCCCTCTGTCAAGAAGTCTGCACTAACAAGATCAACCTGGAAGTCCACCTCATGGATGTTCACAGCGTCTCTAGGGAGTGCATGCAGCGACTGATGATGACCAGTGAATGGGTGATGCCAAGCACTGCCAACCACCCAGCTACCACCCAACCATTCATTCAAGGAACAAATCCCGCCATGGAAGCACTTGCTCAAGCTGGTCTCAAACCTCCACCAGCTGAATCACCAGCACCGCCCTCTGTTGAGACAGTTAAGACAGAATTGATGGACAAACCAGCACGGGATTCACCGGGACCCTCAAGTGACACAGAGAGCACCGATTTATACCGCTGTCAGAAGTGCCACCTCGTATTTGCCAACATCGATCAACTATACGCCCATCAGGACCAAAGCTGTCCCCTCACTGAGCAGGACACCCCAGGCGGACCAGGCTTTCTCTGCTGGAAGAAGGGCTGTAACCAGTATTTCAAGACTGCATCAGCTCTTCAGATGCATTTCAAAGAGATTCACGCCAAGCGACAACAATCTGCCAGTTCAGAGCGCCACATGTACAAGTATCGCTGTAATCAGTGCAGTCTGGCCTTTAAAACAGAAGACAAGCTTAGTAATCACATGCAGTATCACCTGTTACGTGCTGCCACCAAGTGTCCTGTGTGTCAGCGGATGTTCCGCTCTGTACCTGCCCTACAAAATCACATAGAGACATCCCATCAAGACCTGAGCAATGCTGAGCTTCTTCAGTACTACAATTCTGTACCAAATGGTGACATACTACCATCATCCAAACCTGTTGAAGATTCTCCAAGCTGTGATGAAGTTCCCAATGAAATTGATCAGGTTGATCGGTTTGATCCATCACAGTATGAGAGTCAAATGGAGGCAGAATCTGTAGATGGGACCATTGATAGTTCTGACGCCGGTAAAGATGATCCAGGTCGGCAGGTAGAAACCCCTAACAGCCAGGAGGTTGACAGTCTCTCTGAGGATGGCAGCCAAGATGGGACCAAGTACATTGACGATGGCTCCTATGCTGATCCTGTCCGTAAGTACAAATGTCATCGATGTCGTTTGGGCTTCATGCGTCAGAGTGAGCTGAGCAGTCACAATAAGACGGTGATGCATCGGAAAGGAGACCGCAGCTTGACAGCCTTTCAGCTCCAGAGGTACTGGGACCCCAACCGTCCTTTCAAATGTGATGTATGCAAAGAGTCCTTCACTCAGAAGAACATCCTGCTGGTGCATTACAATTCTGTTTCACACTTGCACAAACTGAAGCAGAGTCTAAATGAGCCCACCGAATCTGAGACATCAGCTGAAACCACTGACGGGAAACCCTATCGCTGCAACCTCTGTAAAGTTGCCTACAGCCAAGCCACCACCTTAGAAACACACATGCGATCTGTCCTTCATCAAAGCCGGGCAGCAAAGCAAGAGCTTCAAGGCTCCGGTGCTGAGCGAGAAGAGTCCTCTCTGGAACCGATGAGTACAAACGAGAATGGGGAAATTGCATCTCCTAGGCCACCAAGCTACTCAACCTCACAAGTTCAGGAGCTTCAAGCACAGCAGCTCCAGCAGGCCCAGGCAGCCCAGCAGATGCAACTTCAGATGCAGCAAATTCAACTTCATCAGCTACAACAGCTGCAGCAGGCTCAGCTGCAACATTTTCTACAACAGCAAGGTGTAACTCAGTTACAGTCAGAGGCAGCTCAGCAGCTACAGGCTGAGCTAGCCTTAGCAACCTTGGCTGGTTTCCCTCCCGGTATGATGCTACAACCAGGCCAGATGCTTCAGCAGCCATGTGTCTACAACTGTAACAAATGTTCATCGGTGTTTCTGAGCCAGGAAGCACTAACACAGCATCAGCAGACACAGTGTGGGACCACACCGGCATCAGAGAGTGCCACCACTCCAGCTACACCTCCTGCAACCCCCAAACCAAGCATCCCTGAGGTTTCCCTCAGTCAACACCCTCGTCGTATTCGAACCTCTCAAGTCCAGCGCAAGCTTTTGGAAAGCTACGGTTTTGATCTTGTGCAGCAGTTTAATGAGTTTGCTCAGGGTTTACCGGCCAGCATTGCCCAAGAGGACAAATTCTATTGTTCTGAATGCTCAAAGGAGTTTTCGAGTATCTTTGTTTACAAAGCCCATCTAGAAGAACTTCACAAGAAAGTATTAACCATCAAAGAAATTGAGATGTACTCCAAGAAGTTCAAAGAAGAGCTGCTGGAAAATAACATCGAAGATGAGAGGGAAAGAATGGAAATAGAGAAGCAAGAACGAGAGGATAACAAGCAAAGTGAGAAACCTAGTGAGATAAATGGAGACGTGAAAGAGGAACCCAGTATTGATGGAATTTCTCAAGCTCAAATGACTGAAGAACAACAGCATGTTGCAGCCCAGCTTGCTGCAGTGCAGTATCTCCAGCAGACACATCAACAAGGCCAGATGTCTGCTTCCCAAGCGATGCCACCTCCCCCACCACCACAGATGCTGTTGTCGAGTGCATTCCCATTGTCAATGATGCAGTCTATGCAGCCTCTTTCTGGAATGCAGAATTTCAACATGGTACAAGGGATGAATCCTGCACAGGCTGCCATTCCAGCAATGCAGGCCGTTCAGTATGTAGACCCCAACTACATGCAGAAGTCACCGAAGCGAGCTCGTACTCGAATCACAGATGACCAGCTCAAAATCTTGCGTGCTTATTTTGACATCAACAATTCACCAACCGAAGAACAGATTGCTGAGATGTCTCGGAAATCTGGGCTGCCACACAAGGTCATCAAGCACTGGTTCCGCAACACCTTGTTCAAAGAGCGACAGAGGAACAAAGATTCGCCCTACAACTTCAACAACCCACCCACCACCACTCTTCAAGATGCAGAGAAATCAGCTCAGGTAAAAGCCAAGCAAGAAGTGGCTGCAGCTCAAGCTGCTGCTCTGGCAGCAGAGCAGGCTGCTGCTGCTTGCGCAGCTGCTGCAGCAGCTGCAGCATCAGCAGCAGCATTTGCTGTAGACACAAAGAAATCGTCAGCAGCTCCTGCCTCCATCAGCAGTAGTTTAAGCAGTAGCAGCAGCAGAAAGAGGGCCAAAAGTGGATATACAAATGATGGTGGTTCATCCTTATCCACACCAACGCCAGCTCCAGTGCCACTATCATCAGCACCAACAATGTTGCCAGTTCCAGTGCGGGTTTCTCTAGAAAAACCCACATCTCCACCTGCAAATTCCACACCTGCTACACCTCTACCTTCTCCAAGACCTGAGGCTAAATCCGAAGTGAGTACAGAAGCTGCTCCTGTCAGTAAATCTCCACAATATGTGCAGCCACGACCCAATTCACCCAATCCACCCTCTGGTGAATCTGCTGCATCAACAACTTCAAACCAGCCCCCAGCAGAAGCAACATCTCTTATTAATGCAGAAGAATCTCAAAGTAAATCCCCTTTGAAAAGAGATCGAGAAAGTTTTCCAAGTATTGGTTCTGTAAATAGTTTGTCTGAACAATTACCAGGAAGCTTTTGTGGGCCCACAGCTGTCACATCTTCACCAACTACGCCTACCTCAACCTATTCTGAACTCGCCTCCCCAATATTGTCACCAATCTCACCAGCTTCTCATTCTACTCACTCTATGCCATCTGCTACCTCCCCAACAAGAAGCTCTAGTGGTTCAGGGTCTAAACGTTCTGGCAGGACACGCTTCACAGATTATCAGGTCAAAGTTTTGCAAGAATTTTTTGAGAACAATGCCTATCCCAAAGATGATGATTTGGATAACATGTCACGGCTGCTGAATCTCAGTCCTCGTGTGATAGTGGTGTGGTTTCAGAATGCTAGACAGAAAGCACGGAAGATCTTTGAAAATCAGCCTTTGGTAGATAGCGGAGACTCCGAAGGTGAAGGAAGCAATCGCTACAAACGAACCCCAGGAATGAATTACCAGTGCAGCAAGTGTTTGCTTGTATTCCAGAGATTCTATGAGCTGATACGACATCAGAAGCTTCATTGTTACAAAGATGACGAGGGTAGCAACCGTTCATCTCAGGTCAGTCCATCCGGTGGTCCTCCATGCACCTCACCAATGGCCAAGAGCACCACCAGCAGCACAAGCAGCGTCACGTCAGAAAAGGTGTTCACCAAGTCTGAAGAGAAGGTTCCTAAAATGGAGGCTGAGCCAAAGGCTGAAACCAAAACTTCCAGCACTTCACAGGAAAATCAGGGTCCGGTAGTGCACTACCAGTGTGAAAAATGCAGCCTGGTCTTCCCACATTTTGACCAGTGGAGAGATCACCAACAGGTGCACATGATGAATATGGGTTTATTTGGTAGCTACCTTCCCCAGCAGATGCCCTACAACATGATGTATCTATCCTACCCTGAAGCAATGAATGGTGTGACTCCTGAGCAGTATTTGAATTATTTGAGCAACAAGAAAGCAAATGAATCCCCAACAAAACGGAAATTTTCTGAAACAAATGATGACATGATGGGGCCATCTACATCAGAAAATCCAGCTGACGGTGGAGACCAACCCAAAGATAAACGTCTGCGAACCACTATCTCACCAGCCCAACTTGATGTATTATATGCAAAGTACCGAGAGGACAGTAATCCCACCCGCAGAATGCTGGACATGATCTCAAAGGAGGTAGGGCTTAAAAAACGAGTGGTCCAAGTGTGGTTTCAAAATACAAGAGCAAGGGAGCGCAAGGGCCAGTTCCGGCTGTCTGGGCTAAATCAGATGTGCAAGTGCCCATTCTGCAGGGCTCTCTTCAAGTCCAAGTCAGCTCTAGAGGCTCACATCAGAACCCGACATTTTGACCAGCAAGTGACCAACAGTCAGATGGAAGCCATCCTGGCTCAGATGCCTGAATGTGACGAAGCAGGAATGCTCAGCCCTCCTTTTGATAGTATCAGCAACCCAAATTCCACCAGTCCCAGCCTCTCTCAGGATGGTGAGCATGCTGTCAATCTGTCCTCCCATAAACTTCGCCGCAAAGGGGAAGAGTTGATCATCATCTCAGATGACAGTAGTAGCCAAGACGGAATTGAAAATGCCAATGAGTCAGGCAATTCAGACGAGTTGAATCTGGCAACTAAGCATCGTGTCAGGAATGACAGTGGACCAGAGGCTGAGGGACATAAGAAAGACTTGAACAAGCAATGGGAAGGAACGCCTTCCAGGAGTGGCAGTGAATCCTCCCAGCTGCACATGGATGATGAATCAATCCACAAGGAGTCGGAAATGCTCTCCCCAACCAGTAGCATGGTCGGAGAGGATTTTTATGAGAACACTCTTTCAGAAGCAGGCTCCATGGACCGGAGCGAGGACTCCTTCAGCAATCTAGATGAGGCAGAGAGGATGAGATTGAGAGAGGCCAACAAAAGGTATCGCACACAGATGAGCCAACTACAGTTGAAGGTATTGAAGCACTGCTTCAATGACTATCGCACTCCCACCATGCATGAGTGTGAGCTGTTAGGACAGGAGGTGGGTCTGCCCAAGCGAGTGGTACAGGTCTGGTTCCAGAATGCAAGAGCCAAAGATAAGAAGTGTAAAAATACCGTAGCCAAACAGTTTGGCATGATTGGCCCTTCTAGTGATGGTCACTCAGATATGTGCAAGTTGTGTGGGGTCAAGTACTCAATGTCCATGTCTGTCAGAGATCATGTTTTCACCGAGATCCATATCCGAAGTGTCAAGAAATACATCGGTCAAGAGATTGAAAAGGATTCTGAGGACAGCGCTAGGTTCTTGTCATTGCAGCAGAAGGCACAACCTCAGCAACAACAGCAGCAGCAAGCTGCTGCTGCTGCTGCAGCAGCTGGGCAACAGTTCCTACCTGCAGCAGCCGCTGCACATGCCATGATGCCAGGAGGTATCAATCCAGTTGCAGCAGCGGCTCAGATTCAAGCCATTCAAGCCATGCATGCAGCTCAGATGATCTCGCCCCAGATGGCCTCTCAACAAATGGCCACAGTAGCAGCTGCTGCAGGCATGCTACCCGGCACCTCAGCCCCATCCAGCAAGCAAGAAGGTAGGAAAGATAGCGTCAAACAGGAACCAAAAGAGGAAGAGCAGGCTGCACAGCAAGCTGCAGTGGCTCAACAACAAGCAGCAGCAGCAATGTTGGCTCAACAACTGAATATTCCCACATCCAGGACTGATCAAGCTCTTATGTCATACCTCTATGGCGGTGTACCTCCTTATTACTCCCAGATGCCAATGATGTATCCCTTCTATGCTGGAGGACAAGAAGCTGCCATGATGGCAGCTTATGAACAGTCCATGCAAGCTGCTGGTATGCTGCCCCAGATGGCCCATATGTATGCAGGCAACCCCCTCGCTGCCGCTCAGCTTCATTCAAAGAATGCCGAGTCAGCAACATCCAAACCCAGCACCAGCAAGGAGCAGCAGGAGTCCACTTCCTTCCCTGGCGACAAGGACAGGTTGATTCTCCGGCCCAAATCCTCCACCAATCGGTACCTGTGCAAGAAATGTGAGAAGGTCTTCACTGACCGGGACTCGGTTACGTCCCACCAAGTCATTGCCTGTTATCCTGGTCAGGTCGTCAACACAGATGAGACTGTGGAGAAGCTACCCTCCAACCGCTTCTTATGTCAGGCCTGTCCGCGGGAGGTGCTGATAACCGAGGAAGATGTCAACAAGCACCTGCAGTCTGTCGGGCATGATAGGAATGCTGCACTTAGACGCAGCAGCAAGAAAAGTCACAGCTCCAAACATCACAGACACCATCATCAAAGTAAGCACTGAGCTTACCATGATAAGTATCAGTAAAACTAAGTGAAAGAAAACAAACCTGTCAAATGGACCATAATCTCAGCTCAAGATTGTACCTTCATTCACTGAAAGAAATCAATGTCAGTGCCAAATTCACAGTATAATCCTACATTCTGAATTTATTTTTGAAGACTATTAAGGATTTGAATTATGAAGAGAAATCTAAAGCTTTCTGACATTCTGAAAATGATATTCATTTTCTAATACTGGGACAAAAGGCAACACTAGTTTGTCTTGTTCCTTTAAAACTTAAAAAAAAAATGAGCTGAGTTACCCTAAGTAGTTCACAGAATAATGTATTTATGAGAATTGTCATAAATAAAGAATAAATAATGTTAAACTGCCAAATGTAAAATAAATATTAGGGACCAATATGAATTATACTTTGCAAAAAAACAAAATAGCCCCTTACCTTCATTTGATTTCATTTGAATTTTCGTTATTTGAAATTGACATGAAATAGTTAAACTCCAATATGCATTTTCGGAGTTCCAGAGGAAGAAATGGGTATGTTGTGAAACCAAACCCTTAAAAAAACCTGGGTTTGCTGCTTAACGTTTGTACATAGAAACCATAAAATGGTTGTGTAATTTAGCAGTGAGTGTGACTAGTTATGAACTGAGATGGTGCCTATATTTAATCTGGGACATTTCATTCAACCTAGATATGTATAGCGTAATGATATAATGATATAAACCGTGACATTGAAAACGCCCATGGGGATTTAGTCTACAAGATTTACTGCACTTTCTACCATACATAGCACTGCGTCTTGCATCCATGTCTCTTGTGAATCAGTGCTTTGTCAGAACAAGAATCCCAAGAAGGCACTCTTAAGATGAATTACTGCTAGTTTTTTTCTTTTTTTGTTCAGTCACCTTTTATTAAGTACGAGATTGTGAAACTCACTTTGGTTCTGCCGTTTGAAATGTGATTGGTGTGGTGATAGTATGGAAGGCTACATGAATAGATGTTGTTTGAACTTCATTTCTTTATAAAGAAAGTAGTGTCTGAAGCCAAAGCCCAGAACCTTCCTCCATTCCGTTCCCCTCCCCTTTATCCCTCCCTTAGCCCCTCCCCTCCTATTGATGGCGGTGCTGAAAGATTGGTTGATTGGACAATCCATCCACACAAATTGTACAGTTGTATAATAATAACAAAAAATAATAAGAATAAGAATTAGACAAGCAGGCAAATGAAAGAACATTGTAGGGTAGCTCACACGTAGATTGAATAATACTCAATGATTAAACAGACTAAACCCACTACTCGGCTCTGTGTAGATGTTTTAGACTGTGTATATATTTAAAAAGATACCTGTAATGTACAATTGATTAACTACATGTAGTGGAAATTGCTTTTTGTTATTTTATTTTTTTGGTAGGCAGTTGCCCTAATTGATATAGCATATCCCCCAGCATCTTGTGGACCAGAGCATATAGTTGGCTCAATATAATGAAATATTTGTTAATCAAGATCGATAAGATCAGGATTACGTTTTAATATTGCAGAATTATTTGGGGGGATAGCCATCAAACCATGCCTTTCTTTGCTCTTTCTTTCTCTGTCTTTTATTTCTCGATGGGTGGGGTAGTGTTACTATTCTCTTACATAGGGGGGAAAAGAGCGAACAATTGCACTCATTTTAAAAGTCTGTAGTGAGTTTACAGATCTTTTGTATCGTGGTAGTCACCCTGGAAGAGAATATTAGAGGAGAAAAAGTTGCACTGAATTTAATAATGCATGCCTTAGAACTCGAAGGTATACCTTTTTTTCTTTGCTGTTTCGGGTTGAAAATAGAGAGAAAATGAAGCGGAGCTTAATGTAGGAATTTGTTGGGGCCTATACTTGGGAAAATGGAATTTGTTATTATTATTTCTCTGCTTGATGCATTTTTGGTAAACGCAAGAATAATGACAAGAGGAATGATCCAACAGTGTATCAAGTTTTAATTATTTGGGCTGGGGGAGCAGTGGTTGGGATGGACAATACAAATGTCCTTGCATGGTATGATGGGCTGCTAGTCTGTAATTTGAGAAACTGCCAGAGATTGCTGGCGTTTAATTTCCTGTAGTTTTTTCGCACTAGAATATGAAAAAGGAGAAGGAACACAAAAAGGGACGAAGAAACTTGTGTGGATTTGTGAAACTCTACCCCCCTTGGTGTGGGATTAAATAGAAATGTCAATAGCCAAAATGAAATGGTGCAAAGCCTTTGAAGGAATGCATTGCAAATAGAATTTGCCATTGTACTGACTTATGTAGACTTAGAAATTCCAGTGCATTGATTAGATGTCAACTTGATCCAGCTAGGAAGAGTCATAAATATTCAAGTTATTCACATAATTCTGTATAGATTATAAGCTGCAAAGCAGTCTTATTGTTAGGGAGGACAATTTATATCATTGTTTGGTTCACTCATTTTCTTCTTTTGAAGAACAGATTGTGTAAGTTGTTTATTTTTGAAGGGATGAAAAATTGTGAATATAAATAAGATATGTGGCTGACATACAATGCATTTATGACCAAAATGCTTTTTGAATTTTTTTTTTTAAAGATGATTTTTGTGCTTGCTGCGTTTCTTATAATCACAGCAGAAAAAACACCATGCTTGTAAGATGCAACGAACATGTTTTTTGTAAGATTTGTTTATTAATAAGGTAATGAGGTAGATATCACTAATGTAATTAAGTGTCTGAAGTACTACGGATGTAATTTAAGATGTACAAGCATAAAATTGGACATTATATTAAGCTAATTAGATATTATACAGACCAATGCACCACCAAGTTTTATAGCCGTCAAAATGTTGATAGATTATGGTGCATGGACTGCTTTGCAGGATTATCAATTATATTCAGCATAGGGCCCACAAATCTGGTGTTTCCAGAGCTTACAGAAAACACAGATTTTTCTATTTAGTGTTTATTTTTTGTATTGCTGCTGTGTGGATATTATACATGAAAACAAAAGCCGGTTTCTCCCCCCTCTGCAAGCTTTGTTTAAAAAAAAGAAAACAAAATATAAACTTTAAAAAGGGGAATGAGATTATTGTAGAAGCTGTATGTCCAAGTAGAAATTGCTCAAAAGCAAGTATGTGTCTATTGTCTAGTATTGTTTGTTCATTGTAATTTGACATTGAATCAATGGCCAAAGGAAAAAAAGAAATATGGAAATAAGTTTTTCCAGAGCTTTTGAAACAAAAAGAAAAAAATAAAGAAAAAAAGAAGAAAAAAAATAGTATAAAAAGCATAATGCGTAACCAGATGTAAATAATGTTAAATGATGGTTAATAATCAATGTAGAAGAGATGGTGTTTTCTTACTTTTTTTTTTTTTTGGTAAACGAACACCTTTAGAGGCCTGTTTGGATGCATGCCAAGTTTTTTATATGATAAAGCTTCAAGCAAACAAAGACCAAGTTATCCGCTGAAAGAAAATAATCCATGCTTTGCATAATTACTCGGCTTGAGAACAATGTATATTAATTTCCTTAATGATTCTAATGACCAAGACTACGCGGTGCCACTATATTTTATGCAGTGATCCCACTTTGAGAATCATAGAAGTATAAAGTAGCAGAGAGATTTAATTTGAAAGATAAAAAAACAAGTACATTTTTGTGTCTTTTTGAGCTTTTATTTACAATTATTCTTATTACAATTATTGCTGCTGCCTTGCAATTGTGTTAATCATGTTCCTGTTCTATATGATTTAGGTAATTTCGCAGGCCAAAAAATTGTTTATTTTTGGTTTATTTTCTGAGTATATTGTTTTACAATTGTGACTAGAATCGGTGTTCTTTAAGACTGGATTCTGATTGGCTGTCTTTGCAGCCTTTCTAATCGTTTGATTGGTGGTTTGGAAAAAGAATATTGAAACCTTGTGTAACCACCCTTCCCTGCGATTGGTGGCTTTTGTTGAACGCACTTTTGTGATTGGTGATTGTGAAAAAAAAGGAAAAATGTAAAGCAAACTCTTCACTTTGATACTGTCTTGAATGTTGATAAAAAGCACAGACAGGAGTAATTAATGAAATACCTATGTAGTAATTCGCAACGATTTATGATCACTGGATTAATTTCAAACAGATAAATCTACAAACTTAAATCTACCGCTCCAACACTGTAAATAAGATGTGCACAAATGCCAAATAAATCTTTTATAAAGAAATATACCAGCCAATTAGGAGACTGGCTCACCACAAGGAAATGACATGTATTTATGCATTTGATGATTAATAATTTCAGCTATAGTAAAAAATTAATGAAATCTGCCAAGCCTGCTAACATACACAAACAGTAAACTTGATAGGAAATGTCAGTGACTCACATTCAGTTTCTGGTCTATTCATTTCTGGACTTTTCAAGAAGCTTCACTCCAAACCTATGTTGCATGGTCTGACAGCCCAGTGGTATGGGATTTATTTTGTCATTTGTATGAGAATGTGTTTGTACAAATTTGTCCAAATCTTGGACATGGATTCATTTTGTAATTGCCTCAAAATTGGAACAAAAACCATTGGGTTTTACACTTTGATTTAGGTCGTCTGTATGATATGTCAGATTTGTATTGTTATTATCACACGTAGCTGTTTGTTGTATAACTAAGGCTTGGACTTGTCAAATTTGATTTGGTGTAAACAACATAATATATTGATAATCGGTATAAAAACCTTGGTGTATTTATGCACAAATAACAAAACCTAGATTAATGTAGTTACCGGTAGTGTTTGTATAAAACCACAGTACTGTTTGCTACTGCTGAGTGGACTTAATGCCAGTCTACTCTTTGTGTGCACTTGTGCCAAACTGTCGAGAAAAAAAAAAGAATTTGAAAAAAAAATTATAAAAAAAAACACTTGATGTTTAATAATAAGCGTGTCTTCTATTTTTGTTTGGACAAAACAAATTTTTTATATTCTATATGGGATGTTTGTAACCATAGCTCCCCGCTGCTTTGCACTCCTACTTCATGCTATATTATTTTCCTGCATTTTTGTACTTTCTTATGTTGAAGCAGTTATTAAATATTATATATCTAATTATTATTTTTCATTATGGTACACGTATATTTATCACATGCCAGATAAATTCCTTCTTCTGTTTTGGTTAATTTTTGTTTTTTTGTTCTGTTTAGTCTTCGGTTAGTTTGATTTAGTACATGCTTAAGTTTTTGTATTTCTGGTCATGTGATTAAACGTAATGAGGTACTAAAACACACAACCCTCCGTGCGTTTTCTTTTTGTCCCAATATTTCATATGAAGGCCTTTGGAAAAAAGTTCATTTGAGTCAAACTTTACTTTTTCTTCTTAATGGGCATGTACAACATTGGTAACAAACCGAAACAGAAATGTTTACAGATTAACGTATAAATTACAGGGCATAAATATGGTAATGGTACAAACATACTCTGAAAATATTTCTGCCTGAAATGCTGTATTAATCCAGAAAAGAGTCAAACCAAACAACAAAACATTTTTGATCTTGGAAAGATGAAAAAATGAACTATTCCCACACAATTTGGCATAGCAATTGGAATAGGTTTTTGCTGTTTTCTTCTGTTTCTAATGATCAATTGAGCTGAAAATTTCACAGGTTTGTTTTAATCCAAGACAAATCGAATGATGGGCAACTTGCAGCTTTACCAATGTTGTACATGGCCTTTAAAATGAAATGTTTACTTACCTTCACTCTCTACGGAAGCCAAAAAGAGCCACATGAAATATTAATTTATTTGGTTAGTTTTATTTTAATCTTAATAACCACAAGGGAAACTGACTGCCAAATGAACAAAGATAATTGACTATTAGGGACACCACCAACGTAGGGCTGGGTAGCTCAGTTGGTAGAGTGCCTGTACGGCATTCAGGAGGTCACCGGTTCGAATCCAGATCCAGTCAATTTTTCTTTATTCTTTTTTCTATGACTTTAAATTCAGTAAGTTTCCCTTGTGGTTATTTGATGATTTTATTAATTAAAAAGCTGTATCATCTTTGAGTGATCCCCCATGCACCGTTCTCAGGTTGCAGCATTGCTGCATGTATCGATGAAATGATCCTTGGGGTGTGGTGGTGTGTGCGTGGTTTCATGGCTTCTGACTGCCAAACGAACAAAGATAATTTACTATTGGGGTCACCACCAACGTAGGGCTGGATGGCTCAGTTGGTAGAGCGCCTGTACGGTATTCGGGAGGTCGCAGGGTCGAATCCCAATCCAGTCAATTTTTCTTTGTTCACTTTGCAATGAATTATAAGTCATTGAAAGGTGAGCAAAGAATAATTTACTGGAGCGGGATTCGAACCGGCGACCTCCTGAACTCCCCATTCTCTCTCTCCTTCAGAATGTCGCCGGTGCGAATCCAGCTCCAGTAAATTTTTCTTAGTCTTAGATTAATTTACTTTCAAATGTAGTTCCCAAACCTTTCATAACTTCATGATCCAAATACACACTAGGCAAACAGACAGAACTGACAGGTCAATAGCTGTTCAAGAGATTCCTGACTAAAATTGTGCCCCGTTTTTTCCAATGCTCCGCCCCTCACTTAGCAACACTATTCCAACCACAATTGTAAGGTTCTCTAAAAAGCACATTGCGTCTTGTATGTACGCCCCACTTACCTTTAACCTGGGGTGTCCGTTATCATGTGCCCAACCTCCCCTCCACACCTGCCTGTTGCCTTTTATTCTAACTTTAAGAGAAAGTACTGTCCCATAATTAAGGTCAAGATCATCAGATAACCGGTCTGAAGCAATACTACTACAGGACTTTTCGGTTGGCAATCTTGTGCTTTTGTGCTCAGAAAATCTCTGTCAGAAAATGTATATAAGACCTACTGGTCATGGTATGGAAAAGGTTTTAAAAGCTCAAACTGGAATCAATGAGGTGTTTCCCTCTGCAACGCTGTAGGCCTCGTCATGAAGAGAACTACATGAAAACCTAAAAATCACACCAGCTATAAAGAGATATGAACTTGCACATCCATGATGCAGTAAAAACAAAAAAAACGTTGTCTAATTTGTTTTCTCGGAAATGTGAACATCGAAAATATCTAACCACGAACCTACCCTTTCTAAAAAAAATAATAAATTGAGAAAGATCCTGCTCTGATCGAAACGTCGGGCCGCTTCTATTACTCCAAGCAGTTTACATATTTTCATGATTGGTGATGAGCAGTTTTCAACAACTTGTAGGCTACCCAGAGTACCAGTTGTGTATGTATGTCGTACGCCAGCAGACAATGGATGACGGCAAACTGACTTTCTTTTGAAGTTGGTGAAATTAACTGGAATCAGTGTATAAAGTATATTTATATACACTTAGGCCTAAACGAAAGAACGGGGATTTTCTTGTTAATGACTCATTGTTACTTCTTCGGAACGTACAAAAATGTTTGCTGGGCACATTATTAACCATTCATGACTTTGAATGATTCACTTTGGAGGCAGACGACCGGCCTAGGCCTATGCAGTTTGGTTAGCCTGGTTACCGTTATACCAGTATTTTACCGAGTTTTATTTCTTACCAGGGGCCAATTTCATTGAGCTGTTCGGCACAAAATGTCTTGCTCAATAAAACAGATCACCATTTAAAATTCCAAATGGTAATTTCATGAAAATATTTCGTTTTTATTTGGGCCGAAAAAATAGCATAAACGGAACAAACGTATTGACGAGTTACCTAAACTCCTCAAAAAAGGTTCTGCAACTCAAGAACTCACTCAGGTGAAAATTGGAAAACGTGATAATTCCTCTTTACAATGATGTGTCATTTGTTATGCTATAATGCAATCGTGGAATGTACAGTCCTGATAGATATGCAGCAATGTCAAAAATGAAATGCTGCAAAATTCGTTGTTTTCACGGCAGTGAATTCCCAATCGTTTCGAGGATGGACTGAGTTTGATGTATGGAGTTTATGCGCGAAAGCACGGTCCAAATATGGTGTATTCTCATTTGCATTTGTCATTTCACCTCTGACTTTGCACAGATGGCACATCATTGTCATTGTAAAGAGGAATAATGAAGCTTTCAAATGATACTAGTTTCACCGTTCATAGATCAGTATAACCAAAACAAAATATCATCCCGCTAACGTGAGGTGCAGAACTTTTTGAGGGGTATGATGTTCAACTTACTGTCTTGCATTTCAGTTTCACGAAGTGATAGTCCAAGCCTTTTCTTGAAAATATGGATGGAAATAAATGGTATAGGCCCACTTTGCAGCTTTCCCCCTACGATGTGCTTCCCATCATGATAAAGTAAATGGCGGATTGGTAAAGGTGACAGAACAGCTGCAGATTGTTCATTATTGTCATGTCATGCATGGAATAAAAACAAACCTGTGACATTTTCAGCTCAATTGATCATCAGAAACTGTAGAAAACAGTGAAAAACACTCACGATATTTTTTAATCTATTCACTGGAGTTTTGATCTCACCCCAATTCCCAATGAGATCACTAACTTCGATCGTTACTAATTTCTGGATAAATACATGTACAGCATTTCAGCTGGAAATATTCTAACGGTATGTTTCTACCAGCACCATCTTCATAACCTGAAACTGTGAAAGTTATCATAAATCTGTGAGCAATTCTGTTTGGGTATGTTTTTAACCAATCATGTAATGTACCTTAAAGAAATGTGCGGTTTATATTGTCCATGTCCAAATGTTAAAAAAGGCGATTTTAGGGTCCAAGTTACTCGGACTAGTATAAGTATAGCAGAAGCCGCTGAGGAATGATGCACATTATAGGAGGTGCCACGGCGATGCATTGCCTCGCCCTTCTGTAGCTGTGTGCGACCTGGCCCCTTGTTTCAGTAATTTACAAAAGTCTAAAAAGAGTCTTTGATGCGAAATTTACATAAAAGAAACCAACATTTACCATACAGGTTTGAGTCTTGCCTCCGGAAAGGAATGCAAAATAATTGAGGCGACTAACTATATTCGTACCCCGTGACCATAACACAATGTTCTTCCGTTCCTTGTTTTGATTCAACAAATACACAAAATTATATCCATTATATATTATATAATTAGAGAATAAAACATCTCCAAGGCAATTAAGCTTCGTATAACACACACAAAGTTTGAATCCTTAAATAAAGGCTCTTTTTAAGATTTCAAAACTATGACAGATGACTTTGGGGAGAAAATTGTCGCAATATACCTGGAGCCAGATTGAAAAAGTTATCCCGCCGCAAATGCTAGCCCTCATTTTGGGGAGATTATCATGATTACATAATATTCAATAATTTGTTGTTGTTGTTTTTTTAATCAAGACCCTACACGCTTATCCTTAGCTTAGAAAAATATCCAGGATTGTTAAAAAAATCAATGAGCTTGCGGAAGGATTGGAAAAAAAAGTGTTGCAGTTACCACCTCCTCCTTGCTTGCTCGAACTGGAGGGCGCTGTTCTGTTGGTAATCTAGCAACGGACGCGGACGTACCCCGCGAAAGAGGAAATTGAGTCCAAACGGCGTGAGTAAAAAGCATGTTACCAGGTAATTTTGGTTGCATTATTCAGGTATAATCATGACATTCTCGCAAAGGTCCTTGTATAAGATGCTGAATGGAAGGTTCAGGCAAACAGGAGTTTCAAAAATTGATAATGTTCAAGGCAACGTTTCCGTCCAGTTTACGGACATTACGGGAACGGTAGCCATTTATTTGGCTCACGTGACCCACCATAACACGACTGTTGCGTTACTTTGGTATTGCTTAAGGTTTAAGATATAGCAAGGACAGCTGGGAAGAACTTACCGTCTTCAGAAATTTGCTATTTTCATTTAATTTGAGAAAAGGTGGGGCCACTTTTCCAATTTGTCAAAAGGATTTAGGGGAACGAAATCATGGGGGGCGGGGTTGGAGGCGGTGGCGGTAGGGGAGCCCCTACCTGCCATCAGCCACCCTTCTCATGGGTCTTTGAGGTTTAAATAAAATAAAAGCTGGAAGAGTTTCACCCAAGTTCCCAGTACGCTGTAAATTCATTAAGCCAATTAAGTCAATTAAGTTGGTCCATGCCTGCACTTGTATCATGCAGCTGGTCTATGATTATTTCCACACAGGAGGCTGCATCTGCACAGGGCCACAGTTCACCAGTACAGTGAGTGAAGCCAGTGAGTGAAGCCAGTCACATTGTAACAGCCTTTATACAAAGACATGCAAAGGTACGTCCACAACTTCAACATTTTCTCTTTTCAGAATAGTCAGGCAAACTGAAAAAGCAAAATTGTACATTCTCTTGATTCTGTTGTGCATGATAAAATTACATAATTTGTATGCAAACTGATATTTGTATGTACATCTTATTATTATGTCATACTCTCGCATACATTGTTGTTGGACATTTTTTTATGAAGCTTTGTGTAATAATGTTTTGTTTTCTGTTTTTCCTTGACAAAAACATGACTTTATTACTTAAAAATAAGTTTCATTCACATTTTGTTGCTGAGTGAATGAGTGGCACTGGATACAATATTCCTATTTCTTTTTCGTGATGATAATTTAATTTGTCAATTCTTGTTTCCACAATTTGATTGCATTTCATTTTGAATATGGACAATAAAGGATGTTTTATTCAACTTTAATGAGTTAAACCTGGTACTTTTTTTCACCAACGGGACCCACACAAGGTGACTGACTCATGAAAGAGGCTGCAAAGGTATGTTTGAAGAATATTGTAAACCTGACAGTTTCTTGTGAATGTCAAGGAAAAGTGAACATAATATGATCATCATAGCTAAGTTTAATAGCAGCTTTAATTAGTTCTTCTCCATTGCCATCAATTGAAGTTATGCAAGTGGTAACGCAGTATTTAGCCTATAATGTAAATTCTTTAGAGTATTCCGGGTAATTTAAAACCAGATACAGGACTTTGTAAGTAAAATATTGTTTTCTAAAATGTTGCATACACATTTCTCTTCCATGTTTACTGCAACTTTTGCTTTGTGATAACTTAATGCTACATTTGTGCTCTTTATTGTACATACATTGTATTATATGTTTGTTTTCTCTCTGTGGACAAAAGAGACATGTTATCTTTCCTTCCATCTTTAATCACTTCTTTTTTCACTCTCATTGATACTGGCAGTAAAATAATTTTCATTGTCAAAAACCTTATTACTATTTGACCAAAGCGTTTGTTCTTTTTAGTATCATACTTTGGTAAGAAACCAAAACAGAAATGTTCACAGATTTACGTATAACTTTCAGGGTATGAAGATGGTGGTGGTAGAAACATACCGTTAAAATGTTTCCGCCTGAAATGGTGTATTCAAGTTATCCAGAAATAAGAAAAACAACGACCGAAAATCTTTTTGATCTTTAAAAAGATCAAAAATAAAAGATAAAAGACTTAAGAAATACTGTGGCTGTTTTTCTAAAAAAATGGGCAATGTATGGGATTGAAATTTTCACAGATGACTGTTACTGTATCTGTCTTGATATTTTTGCCCATGAATCTGTATTTCTTTGATAAAAACCAAAGTATGATACTACCTTTAAAGTATAAAGGGAGTTTAAGCAACATTGAACAAATTCTTGAAAGTATATGACAAAGCATGGGATCTTTTTTTTTAACAGTTAATTTTTATCAAATTCTTTTTCTAGAGAATGGTACGTTGTCAGGATTGGATCCTCAAGTGGCACTGAAGAGAGGCTGTAAAGGTACGTACGTCTGCTTTAAAAATAAGCTAGTTAGATGAAGGTCAACCTGTCAATTAAAGGTAGTATCATACTTTGGTAAGACACCAAAACAGAAATGTTCACAGATTTACTTATAACTTTATACAGGTTATGAAGATGGTGCTGGTAAAAAACATACCGTTAAAATTTTTCCGCCTGAAATGGTGTATTTATCAGAAATAAGTCAAACAATGACCAAAAATCTGTTTGATCTTTTAAAAGATCAAAAATAAAAGCGAAAGACTTAAGAAATACAGTGGCCGTTTTTCACTGTTTTCTCAAAAAAGTGGGCACCGTATAGGACTGAAATATTCACAGATGACTGTTACTGTATCCGTTTTGATATTTTTGCCCATGAATCTGTATTTCTTTGATAAAAACCAAAGTATGATATTACCTTTAAAGTATAAAGGGAGTTTAAGCAACATTGAACAAATTCTTGAAAGTATATGACAAAGCATGGGATCTTTTATCATATGTTATATACATTAAAATCATATTGGCTCATGCTTCACAAACCTTTGGATGCAAAACAAATGACAAAGAACCACCCATCACGTATAAGCCTACAAGTATCTCTGATTCTCTGTATACAATTTATCCTTCACGCATTTCCCTATACTCAGTCATAATGAAATCCTCCTCTATGCTGTATGGAACCTTATCCAATAGCGCTGCGCACTTGGGCTAAAAATAGCACCGAACCTCAGACAAACATTGCAACCGGCCATGCAAATGTGTGGTGAGTGGGGGTATGTGTGCGTGTGCATGCATGGTGTGACGTCATTAGTGCGGAACGCTATTAGATGTGATGCAGTACTGAGTGACAGAAAATACTGTTTCAATATAATAATGGTGTGCTTTTTGTAAAGAATTCATTTCAATTCAAGTGCAATCAGTTGGTTGTTTCAATGGCTTTTTCCTATTTTTGTGTTTTTATTAAAGGTAATATCATACTTTGGTTTTTGTCAAAGAAATACAGATTCTTGGGCTAAAATATGAAGACAGATACAGCAACAGTCATCTGTGAAAATTTCAGTCCCATACGGTGCCCACTTTTTGAGAAAACAGTGAACAACAGTCACAGTATTTCTTAAGTCTTTTATCTTTTATTTTTGATCTTTTAAAAGATCAAAAAGATTTTCGGTCGTTGTTTGACCAATATCTGGATAAATACACCATTTCAAAAAAAATTAACGATAGGTTTCTACTAGCATCATCTTCATACCCTGAAAGTTATATGTAAATCTGTGAACATTTCTGTTTTGGTCTCTTACCAAAGTATGATACTACCTTTAACAGATAACTGCAAGTTATGTTGTCTCATCAGGTCTCTTTCTATCTCCTGCAATAGCTCCTTACATTCATACTGCAATTGCTGGTTTCCTTTTTGTACCCGTAAATGCCTTGTTTTTGTTCCCCAGAAACAATATGTGCTTTTTGTGTTTGTTATAATAACTTGATCATCTCATGTTCTACCGTAAACCCGTAAGAACTGTACACATGCCAGTAATTTAAGTGGACAGTAAACTGAAGTACCTTGTATTTATTATTTTTCGTAGCCAAAAATGATGATTCTTCTGGCAACGATGAAAGCTGATGATAAACCCCCGAAGACAAGGAAAGGTATGATTAAAAGATTGCTCATTTATTATAATTATATAATGTGGGCTTACATGCATGGAGGTGTAGCGAGTAAATAATATGATGTGATCAATCTGGCCTCTATAAATGTTTTGTTTGGTGTGTGTTTCAAGTTAAAAACAAAGTCTGATCTTTGGCTTGTTTTATTGGGTTTAGTGTGCTGTTGTTTTTGAAACCAAAGATACTAGTTTTCGAGTATCGTTCCAAACGAAGATGAATTTCAAAACATGGGCTACAGTTACTTTGAAATTTCAGACGAAAATACCTAAATGCAAACCTCGTAACAAAATGCTGTGCTGTACAGGCGTCTCTTATATGAAAGGCAAATGATAATTGTTGCAAATCAGACATCCTTATTGACTGCATAATAAAATCAAATCTTCAGATTATTCATTCTTTGAATATCAACTTTGTTTTTGTAACAGGAGTGATCAAACTGATCAAGTGACGGATGATGTTGTCTACACTCGCCACACTATCTAGGATGAAGAAACAGGAGACCATGCTTCAGCATCAAGGAAGAGGCTTCTCACCGGTATATTGTGGATCAACGCAACCAGGCCATTTGGATTATTATACATACATGTATAATAGAGGGGATTCTGTTAAGATGTCACCTGCATCTGAGCCTGATTCTAGATTCTGAAAGGGTTGCCTGGCATCTCAATATGTCATAGAAAATCTTCAGGTGTTCTTTTTACCTGCTCAGCTTTTCCAAAGACAGGTCTTTACCAACTTAATCCTACCCACAGTTGAAATCTTCTTTCCTTTTCAAAAGAAAAAAATGGGACTGCCAGTATGGTATCACTAGAGGAAAACTCGGGGTGGGAAGTGTGTCAAGATTAGGTCACTTGGGTTAAAGGGCTGTTTTCACCCTTATTGATGCTGAAGTGCATGACATTGAACTCACGTCCTTGATATATGATGGGTTGTGCCTTATACGGCCAATTAGACAATAAAGGTATTCACTTTCCATACCAGTACCTCAAGGTATTAAGAATATAAAGCAATAGTAGTAATTTGTCGACAACTGTAATTTTCTAGTTCAAATTAGTAAAATATTACGACTGTAAAAGAAAGGTTATATTGGAAAGCGAATGACCTTTACCAATGTAGGCTTATGCCTACTGTTTAACAAATACCCGATGTACTATTCAAAACGATCTCCTAACATCTCTTTTCGGTATTTCAAATTTGGAAGCCATGGGTATTTTCAAATGAATCTGAGGCTCATTTAAGTCCTTTGTAGGCTACTCTATCTGGGCCCATGGAGTTATAAATTGGTGAAAAATAGAACATGCATTTAGACTTGGCCTCTTGATTTAAATGAAGAGTAGGTACACTGTTATAATTTCCTAGCTATTGTGAGTTCCTATACATAATGGCTCGTATTCATAAAAACTAGCAGGTGCTTCCAAGTAAATACTTCTAGTAAGTACTTTTTTCTCTAAGTATTTAGCATAAGGTGAAGCTTATATTCCATATTCATAAAACGAGCATTTGGTACAGAATGCTAGACTTACAAACTTCAAGGTAATGCTTTGTGGTTTTGTGGTTAAGTACCTATTCAATTGCCAGTGGAATACAGATTGGTTTGATGTTAATGGGATTACATGAACAATTTGAGAGAAGAAACCATTGTCAGAGGATAGCAACTGTTTGGCTCCGTGCAGGCGAACAGTTAGGGCAGATTTAGCCTTCAGAAAACAGGGGGTTGGAAAGCAAAAAGTGTCATTTTGATGAAATAAGTCCTAAATTGAGTCGCAATCTGAAAAACTTATCGAGGGACGTGTCATGGCTAGAGCACATCAAATTCTTCGTTTACAGAACAGAATATTTTTTGTCGAGATTTTTCTCCAATTATAAAACATGAAAACATTCATCAGATCTTGGCATGTCAATTGTACATAAATATTGTGATTGTTTTTTTTCTCCAATAAAGAAATAATATTGGAATGAATTCATTTGTAACTGTGTTCTTATTTCAGTGCCTTGTTTCTTTGGAAAGAACAATATAATTGTCCTTTCTTTGTTTGGAGTCGTCAAATATTAAGTTATACTAACTCAAGTTTTGGATTCTTGTGTTTAACCAAGCTTTTGGACTATTTTGGACTAAGTTCATCTGGGTTTTAATTGGACTCATCGTTTTCGTCATCGGCGGTCTGGTACCCGTCCTTCTCGGCACTGCTCTTAATGATCTTCTGTAGTCTTTCCCTGACTCTAACACTAGGAGGGAACTACTGGGGGAACTACCGGGGGCACTACTTCATACTGGGGGAACTACTAGGGGAACTTCCGGGGGCACTACTTCATACTGGGGGAACTACCGGGGGCACTACTTCATACTGGCGGAACTACTAGGGGAACTATACCGGGGGCACTACTTCATACTGGGGGAACTACCGGGGGCACTACTTCATACTGGGGGAACTACCGGGGGGCACTACTCCATACTGGGGGAACTACCGGGGGCACTACTTCATACTGGGGGAACTACCGGGGGCACTACTTCATACTGGGGGGAACTACTAGGGGAACTACTAGGGGAACTACTGGGGGCACTACTTCATACTGGGGGAACTACTAGGGGGCACTTCTCCATACTGGGGGAACTACTAGGGGAACTACCGGGGGCACTACTTCATACTGGGGGAACTACTGGGGGAACTACTAGGGGCACTACTCCATACTGGGGGAACTACCGGGGGGCACTACTTCATACTAGGGGAACTACTAGGGGGCACTACTCCATACTGGGGGAACTACCGGGGGGCACTACTTCATACTGGGGGAACTACTGGGGGAACTACCGGGGGCACTACTTTATACTGGGGGAACTACTAGGGGAACAACCGGGGGCACTACTTCATACTGGGGGAACTACTAGGGGGCACTACTCCATACTGGGGGAACTACTAGGGGGCACTACTCCATACTGGGGGAACTACTAGGGGGCACTACTCCATACTGGGGGAACTACCATACTGGGGGTACTACCATATTGGGGGAACTACCATACTGGGGGAACTACCATACTGGGGGAACAGATGAGTCCGAACAGTTAGGGCAGATTTAGCCTTCAGAAAATACTGTTTTTATGAATACCAGCCAAGATTTCAGTTATCAATCAAAGCAATAGTTGCTTTAATTTGTTTCAATTTGGTTAATTCACTTTGCTAAGAAAGAGGGAATATATTAGGCCCAAGAAGTTTGGTAATTGTGGCGTTTCGATGTGTTTTGACAAAACAAGATAGAAAGCATAGCCAAAAAATGAACACGGGAATTGGGTATGCTAACAAATGCCATCATCTGGGAATAATTGGAAGTTATATATTTTTGTAATCATGTATGTATTCATGAAAATAGTTGATGAGTTTAAACACCATCTTAAGGTTTTCCAAATGCTTCAGGACGCCTTTTCCAGTGAATATTTCCCAGAATATTATTTTACGATCATCAAATTTCCTTCATTTGCCTATTTACATTGTAATGATTATTATTATCTGAATCTACTTATAACTGTATTAACAAATTCCCAACGTAAATGAAGTTGTAATAAAGTAATAAATATAAAATTGTTGACTTTGCAAGGCGAGAATGATAAATAAATAACGCATTACACAAATTAGTTGACATTTATTGTTTTATTTTGCGTCCAATGAGGAACTTAAATTGTAGTGTACATGACCAGAACAGTTCAAAATTAACCACATGCGAAGACAAATGGCACCTTCTAGTTTTAAAGCACATAATTAATGACATTCACTGTTCATGTACATGCTTAACAAGTCCTCAGTTTTGACCAGTATACATGAGTTTAACACTTCCAAGTTCTCATTGGAGGATGCAGCAGTGTCCACGTTCACCTACCCAAGTAATCACAAACTATTTACTACTGTGAGCCTTGCTGAAGTTTCAGATAAAGACCGACAGTCTGACACAATGCAGTATCAGTTCACAAGACACAGGCTTTTCCATCAGAAACATCTGACAACACGTCCATTTTGAGACAGCCCAAATGGTTACCTCCCTAGTTTGTACCCTCATTAAGTTTGTCTATGGATTCCATATACCATTTAAGCCCCTTTCACACCGGGCCTACGTAGAGTTGCGTAGTGTTGCGTATCGTGTACGCCGAAATAAGGCTGTGTACTCTAGGTGGGCCTGCATAGATGTACGTAGTGCGATGGGGTATGGTTGCCTACCCTGTGCAGAGGCACCAAGTACCTACATGTACCAGCAAAATATAATTGGCGTACATGCGCGTAGGATTGCGTATAACAGACGTTGGGTAGCGTACTATTGCGTAGGCATGGTGTACACTGTCCAGAAGAGTAGTGTAACGTAGACTTGCGTAAAAACTGGGTACTTTCGGTGTCCAGTGTACTACGCCAGGAGTACACGAACAAATTAAACATGTTTAATTTTTTGCGTACATCTCACGTACTCCTTCTGCGTACTCAGCGTAGTGTTACGTAAGCCAGCGTAGACTAGTGTAGGAACAGCGTAGGGCAGTGTAGTCCCTACGCAAAGCTACCCAACTGTACGTAAGGCCCGGTGTGAAAGGGGCTTTAGACACCTTACAATCTCATCATCTCTGCTACACGTGTGCACATTCCCTGCCTTATGCCTCATTGGCCCGGCTTTGTATCCAGTATACCGTACCTCATCAAGCTTATAAATCCTCTCTACTGAACCCTGAGCTGCCATACATGCCCCCTACTCCAGCTAACATCCTACATTCTCCTGAACATGCCGTATGATATATTGAGCTCTCCAGTTCTTCTCAGAACCTTTCTTACAAAAGAGATTCACTACAAATCGTCATCTTCTGTGTGTAACCGATTGTTGAATGAAACAATGCTTCACAACATCAAACTAGTTTGTGTTTAGATCCATGCTTCTGTGGAATTGATGATGTACTACTTTCTGAATTTGATCTCTCATAAAAGATATCCCCCCACACAATCTACATCATCCATGGATGGTTAAATGACAGGTAGCAACAATATCTGCATTATTTATCACAGATCCAATTGCATCCTGAAAAGTCTGGGAATGTAATAAAGCCCTACTTCTTGTTATTATCAATTCAAGATACATGTTAACTTCAAAACTACATTACTAGACATCTGCCCAAAAATTTACAAAACACTGAGGCCTCGGATGACTGCTAAATGTATGATTAAATACACTCTTCTCACTCTTTTATAAATAGTCATCAAATAACCACAAGGGAAACTGACTGAGTTTTAAAGTCATTAAAAAGTGAACAAAGAAAAATTGACTAGAGCGGGATTCGAACCGGCGACCTCCTGAATACCGTACAGGCGCTCTACCAACTGAGCCATCCAGCCCTACGTTGGTGGTGACCCCAATAGTCAATTATCTTTGTTCGTTTGGCAGTCAGAAGCCATAAAACCACGCACACACCGCCACACCCTAGGGATCGTTTCAATGATACACGCAGCAATGCTGCAACCTGGGAATGGTACATGGGGATCACTCAAAGAGGATATGGCTTTTATAAAAAAATAGTGCCTGCATGTATGCTACAACCAGATCAAAAAGCTTTCAAATTAGTTTGCCAATACATGTAAATGCAATTACATGAGTGATCTTCTGCTACATAAAGAGTCATATGTAAGTCATAAAGAGAGAGATATCTTGAGGCCATGTCACGCAAGGCAACTTGGAGGCAACCACTTTTACTGCATACGAAAAGAAACTTCAGTAGAATCAATCACATTTTCATTGCCATGTCTTTTCTATCCAAAGGAAAATTATGAAGTGAATTGAATGAGGTGAGGTGAATGTAATTTCTTCTTGATGATTGCCTGATATTGTTTGCCTGTAATATGCCTGACATGACATGGGCTCAATTTTTAATTTTTGATTTTGCACCTTTTGACAAACAATGCTGTGCGCATTGAACAGTGTTGAGTCCTCATTTAAAGGGGTCGGGCGTCAAAATCAACGGAAGCGGTTTCTTTTTGTGCACCCTTTATATGTACATTACATCTTGAGCCTCACACAGCATCTTGGTGGAAGGGAGCTGATCCAAGTATATGTCCTCATTGCAGACAATTCAGTCTAGATGGAGTTAATCTCAACTGTGCAGTAATCTCCCAAGATAGCTCAAAACACAACCTGTGTTCAAGAAACAAATACGGGAAAGAAATTAATCATAGATGAAAAGGTTGTAAATGATCACAGATCCACAGATAAAACTAAGAAACAAGATACTCAATTTCTCAGTTTCTTAGATGATCATGCAGGTCAATGAATGACTTGGAAATGCTTCAGACCATGGCCTCGATATCCAGGAAGGAAATGATCAATCCTGTTGTTCTGTTCTTCTTATCTTATGGATTTTCTTTTATCATCTTTAGTGCTGCATCACTGTTAAATGATGCTTCTTTTCAGAATGATATTTTCAGCTGCTCCCCTATCCTGTTCTCTTACTGGCCCATCAATCCCTGTTTCCCAGCCTGCATGAAAATAAAGTTTGCTTTGTCTTCATCTTCCCTCAGATCTAGCCTACCCCTGATCCCTTTATCCCCTATGATGGCACTACATCACCCTGATTTCTCCCTTTTTTGTTCCCTATCTCCGTTGCACATTTGTCCCTGTTGCTTGGGCAATCGGTCTTTATAAGACACTCTAGACAATCCATGTTAAAATAGAATCACAGAAAGAATGTTTTGTATGTCAGTGTGTTGTAAGTATTCCTTCTGGAAAAGGGCTGTCCTGGGCCTGCTCCAAGCTCCACTTAAAGTCAGCAGCAAATGAGCAGACACTACAAGGACCAACTTCTTACAAGATGAGCAACATTTACTTTTAAGAAACTCTGCCTCAATTGTGCAACATTCAAATCCAAGTATTACAACATGTCCCTCCTTTTTAATGACTCTAATACTAAATAAATTATTCTTCAATCAGCAAATTGAGGTTTGTATGTATGGTATTTTGCCCCTTTTGGGCCAAACAGTAGTCATCCCAGACCTGACTTTCCTGAATCTACCCACATTCTATTAAGTTTTGACAGATTTGGGGAGGACAAGTTCAACATTGATCTTAACTAAGAAGTTTTTTTATAGTCAGGAGTTTGAACATAGAAGGAGTTGAGGCAGTGGGTACTGAACTAGGGGTATAGATTGACATTTGAGGATGTTGTATGCATTGTATCTCATTTTTATTGGCTGAGAATTAGGTGATTCTGAAGGATTAAGGATACACTCTAAACAGAGCATGAGTAGGTAGGGCTAGATAGATATATCTGGGGTTTTTTTGCAAAATTGTTGGGGGAAACATTGCAAGGCTGCCACCGGTTATGAGCAGTGATAGAACATCATCCAAAATGTGATTTGACAACTTACTGGTTACACATATTTAATCATCTGTTTATTATTTATATTATTCCAATATGAGGCATAATATACATACATGTATACATGTGTGCACTACACTGGGTAATTGATTATAATTATTTTTTATTAACTAATTTTGTTTCCCAGGTCCATCCTCGATTGTTAAATGTCATATCAGTTGTAACTAGTACAAGTCCATTGCTCATTGTTTACTAGCCTACCTGTAACCCCCATTGTCATCATCTTCTTTTTGATCGCAGGTGCCACTTATCGGCTCATCCCTTTATCATATTTCCCTGTATTTCCCACTCATCTCTCTTCTTTTGTCTCCAGCCCTGCCGCATGTTTTTTTCCTATTGCCTTGACAATTGTCTCATTTGACAACTGAATAATTATTTAAACTATACCCCAACATTGGACATAATGCTCAGTACACTACAGCTTTACTGCCTTTTTATTTCCTTTTTTATGATCTAAGCAAGACTAAATTACTTCAAACTGCACATCAACCAGGGTAATGACTATGGTGTGTACCGGTTATTGTTAGGGACCCTGATGTTTCAATACTAGCAAGATATTTCTGAAAGGATAAATGACTGATGTAAAAAACACATACATGTATAGATTGAGCGGAGCAGAACATTTAAAGAGATTGTCAAGGCACCAGGGAACATGGAACTGGGCTGGGAACAAAAGAAGAGAGATGAATGGGATGATGGGGACTGAGACATGAGGGGTAGGCAAAAGGGATGACATTACAGGTAGGCTGGGGAACATGAATGACCTAAATACTGGGAAGAGTAGATAAGAAAACAAAAAAGGGCAAATTTTCCAGGCAACAGGACAAACATGCAACAGGTCTAGGGGCAAAAGAAGAGAGATCAAGCACTGTTGCTTGGTAAGATGATAAAGGGATGAGGGGTAGACAAGATCAGAAGATGAAAGGGATGATATTGCAGGAAGGCTAAAGAACAGGTAATGATGACTTATTTACTCAAGAGAGTAGACCTAATCAAACAAAAGGGGACAGACTCTCAAGACACAAGGAAAACATGCAACAAGTCTCAGAGCAAAAGTAGAGAGATGAGTGGGATTATAAATTCATAATCAAATACCATTATAGGGAAAGAGGACTAAGGGAGGTAGGCACGATCAGGGAAGATATTCAAAGACAAAGGGTGACATTGCAGGTAGGCCAGCAAACAGCTCAACTTGGACTAACTGTTAGCAAGAGTAGATATCATTTAACAAAAGGGCACTGATTGTTAAGGTGCAAAAAAAAATGCAACAGGGCTGGAGTCAAAAGAGCGATTTGTCATAATGATCATGCAAAGGGATGAGTAGGATCAAGAACACCAAAGGGAATGGAGACAGAGGGATGAGGAGTAGGCAACATGGTGACATAGGGATGCCATTGCATTTACAGCCTAGGCAGGTAGGCTGGGGACAGGGAAAATAAAAAGGGTTAGATTGTCTAGGTTACAAAACAGTCATGCAACAGGTCTGGAGACAAAAGAAGAGAGATGAGTGGGATGGTTTAAATCACTATTATAGGGAAAGGGAACTAAGGGATGAGTAGTAGACATGATCAGAATTAAGGAAGACAATGGAAAAGGGTGACAATGCAAGTAGGCTAGAAAACAGACTGATTTACTTATAAGTACTGGCAAGAGTAGATAAAACGGGGACTGATTGTCATGACAACCTGGCAAACATGCAACAGGTCTGAGGACAAAAGAAGAGGGATGAGTGAGATGATCAAGTACAAACAGTTTCTTTTTCTTAGATCATTATCGAATTGGAGTTTATAACCAAGAGTAAATATTTCCACCAACAATTTGGCCCCCCAAATACCCATAGCCCTAAATGGAAATTATTTTGCTAGAGTACATTCATAATCAGCCATTAAAATCAGCATACTATTAAAAGGCAGGGAAATGTTGCGTAAGTTACGCAACAAAATGTTGCGCATGCAACATTTGAAGTTTCATGAAATCGGCTGCTGAACTTTGTTCACTAGACCTGTGGCATTCATGTACATAGGAAAACCCTAAATGTATGCAATATTCTGCCAAAAATCATAAATTTAGGCACCTTTTAATTGTGCAAGGAAAACAAAATCACTAGACAGCCGGACTAGTGCAGTACACACTTTACCGACACTGAAATCACTAGACTCGGTCCACGGTCTAGTGGATATTTCAAGTGGATAGTTTCTGGAACTTCTAATGCTGTTTTCACAGAGAAAATGGGTCACAATCTTGCCCACTTTTGCATTGATATGGCTTTCCAGGCCTTGTATGTTGAGTGTCATTTATTGTGTTGCTGAGCGCACTGATTTCCTTCACAATTTCCCTCAAAAGCTCAAAACCTGCTAACTGTCCTAATTAGCTTGCTGATATCAAAATGGATATCAAATCAACATAAACAGTTTATGTGAATTTGGTAACTTGAATCCTCTTAAAAGAATTTGGGGCCGATTTCACAAAGCACTAAGATTGATCTTAAGTGTGAATTCATCTTAATTGCTAAGCAACGTGTGATGTCACAATAGCAATCACTATGGTGATACTGAACAACTCATCTTAAGATTAATCTTAGTGCTTTGTGAAATCCAGCCCAGGGTACTAAATTGTAAAACAATGTCAGAATTGAAACAGACACAATGTATCTAAGACCATTCAACATTTTGCTCAAGTTGCACAATTACAACTAACAAGTTCTATTCTTGAGCAGTTTTATACAGAAAATTACAGGTAAATATGCATTTTCAATAATTAAACAATCCCATAGATGTAAAATAGATGCAGAGCCAGATTTCACCTACATCCTGAAAAGGGTGGAACTCCTAGGCTCCTTGTAATCTCCAAAAGGCTATGGCCTGGGGGGAAACAGGTTGATGACTGATTGGTTATGGGACAATCAAATTTGTTATGTGAATTTCTGTATGGAATAATTGTCAAAATGCGTAATTTGCAAGCTAAGTAAGTAGCGGTTGCATGTGCCAATGCATTTGACAAGTGTGTCGTCTGCTCCACAATTTTGTATTAAAACATGCCTAGGACGTTCTAAGGGCCTCGACCGAAGAACACAGAACTCTTGGTACTATCCTTTATCCCTACTTAAGGAAACCATAACATTTTACACAATTACTTACCAAAAAGCAGTCATCTTGGGCATATTTCTGTCTCCAGTCCGCACGGCCGGCCACGGCCACGCAGACGACGTTGTTGTTGTGTTTTTTTTCTACTGCTAGTCTGGTTCTTTGACAAAAGTCGTTATGATGTATCAGAATTTTCCTTGGGATGTTAGTGGTACCAGACTTTCCTTGACAAGCGCCCTCTGTAGGTCAATATAATTAAGGCTGTAGTAGAAGGGGGCGGAGCTTATACAGTTACGCCCCAAACAAAAATAATTTCCTGAATTAATATAGCGCCCCCTAACGTTACATCTCAACTATTGTATTTAAAAGTTTGGCTTGAAGTTCTTCACAAAGTTAAAAAGATCTTTAATGAAAAGCGATAGAAGAGCAGTTGTAAAAATCACCACCTTCTACAAAATAAAAGAGACAGACAGACAAACAATCAGTGGACTAGAAACAATATAATAAAATTAAAGCAAACTTTTAGGGGAAAAAACTGAAACAAACGCATGCCAATTCAGAATCACAATATTAAATATTTTAATAAAAAATATGAATAATAACATTATAAGAAGAATATATGGGTACATCATTAAACATGGTTACAAAGTCTGTACAATGATTTAATTATGAAAATAAGAGAGGAAAACTATTGGAAGCCTGTGCCAGAGACAATGGAGAACAGTCATACAATTAAAAAAAGTTGCCTCGGATTTCTTGGATAGATAAGCGAGACGGCATTGTCTCAGACAAATCACAGAAACACATGACCCTTCTATTATTAACAAACAAACAAACAAACAAGTACATTATTGTTAGCTGCCTCACTAAATAATATCATCAGCTTAGCTGTATCAACTAGGAGAATACTACTATTCATTTAGACAAACTTGCCCTGGCAATGGTATAACATGAAAGCCAGGCAATAAATAACTCATCCACAAGAAATGCTCACATCTTCCATCTCCACAATGTAAACTTGTGGGTGGTGATAAACATTCTGCACAGAGGTTCCTTAATAGTAACTAACACCACAATCATGGCATGAATTACACGGATCTAACCGCTGGTCAATTTGTCTTGATTAGAACATTTTTACAGGTACATTCACAAAAACATCAGTCTGAAATTGGTACTCTCCGGTGGGTTCATGCCTTATTAAAACCACTACAACTTTCTGACAAAATACAGAACGCAATGCAATGACCTTTTATTAATGGGGCAAGGTAGGTGACCTACATTACCACA
The DNA here is from genome assembly GCA_963971285.1 of Astropecten irregularis. Classification (NCBI taxonomy): domain Eukaryota; kingdom Metazoa; phylum Echinodermata; class Asteroidea; order Paxillosida; family Astropectinidae; genus Astropecten; species Astropecten irregularis. The sequence goes on along the minus strand of OZ020246.1, from coordinate 18,508,301 downwards.
AGTCAGCATACCATGTAAATACACATTGTGGTTTGTTTTCAAGTCAAAAACCTGATCAGAAACACTCAATGCTTGAACAATTTTCTAGCATATGACCTTTCCTTTAAGGACAAGGAACATTTAAGTTTCGCTGAAAAAACAACTGGTCATAAGATGAAATGACACATTGCATATAAATAGATTTTCATCTGTTTTACAATCCTTTTTCAATCATTTCATTCAGGTCATTGACAAAAATAACAACTTTGCAAAGTTCTGGCTCTCTATGCATGCCACGATCTCTCATCTTAGATTCATACCAAGAAACTTTTATCAGGTGCAAGTTCAAAATTAATAATAGAAAAAAAAAACCTGAGGAGTAAGAAGCCTCCAGGGGGTGGCCTAAAGATCCAGGGTAGCATAGGATATGAGTCAGGCCACTAGGTGTGGGGTTAAGGGACCAAGATTATCTGTCCAGACCCTGTACATCACATAATTAGTCAGTCTGCCTTATCCCTTACTGTCATAATTACTCTGCTTATTAAGACTCAAGTCCCTGGTGAGTATGATGATTGGGCATAGCTGCTGTGCTCTAGAACTATATTCCAGGGATTCCAGACAATGAACTAGTGAGTGACTCAGGGGTTTACACAGGGTTATAACAGCATTAGATGCAGCCTACTTTAAGCTGTTTAAGGTGCTCAAATTCCCATAGAAACAATGGTCGTTTAGTTCAAACTTGTTTTACAATAGAAAAAGATTGCTTTCATTAAAAAATTTATTTTGCTTACAGGTTTAAGGAAAAGGCCAGACTATTTTCCTATTTGAATTAAAGTGTTACTCTTTAGGCTTCACACCTAATTCCGATAAAAAAGGACAACAACTGCACTAACAACTGTGCTAAATAGTTGAGGCTACATAGTATCATTAACAGTGTCATTGACAGCCTGTGCATGAATAAGCCGGTCGAGGAACCTGCTTACTTACTTCAAAGATTCATATTTCCTTTAATCTGCACAAAATGATTCAAAGAGGAGAGGCTGCAGTTAGACCAATGCTGACAATGTCCATCGGACTAACTCATGACTCAAGTATGCATATTGACTGCCTGAGTACGTATGGCCTTTTTGAAACCCTGAGTTTGACTTAAGGGTTCACCTCTATTATCTAACAACATAAATACAGGTTGAGGTTTTTGGTTTTAAAACTTGAACCATCAATTTCTTATTCAAAACTGAGTTTTTACTTCCAATCCATACCCAAAAGACACCTGACACCTGTTACTGAAAATGAATGCATGGAATGGAGCTGAAGACAGACCCAAGCCAAGATTTCAAAAAAGAGCATTGCGGTAAATACAGCAAGTTACTTAAGTACATTAAAACAGCTCTATCAACGATTCAGGGAGCATGTATAACAGAGAGGCTAAATGTTGTACTACTGGCAGGCATTAAAGTGTGTTTCCCAATGGATGTGGTATAGGAGTGACTTAGTACCTATCTCCAGAAAAGACAAGTTCCAATGTCCCTCCACTTTTTCATTCACAAAGGACATCCAAATACTGATTAGTTCAGAAGAATCTTCCTCTTCTGAGTAGTAAATGCTAATAATTTAATTTTTAATAAGTAAATAAGATATTCCGCAATAACCCATGCATGAAAACAAAAGTCCATCTTGTCAAATATCTCAGCTGTTAATCACAACTATAGATTAGTTCTAAACTAAACAAGACATAAATAAAATAAAAATTCACATCTAAATGTACTGTTTGAATATCATGAATTATACAAGAAGAATATTAAAAAGATGTACAGTTTAAATTAGCGTATTAATTCATCAAACAATGTGTTCAAGAATACTTCAAGTCTTCTGCATTCTTTTGCATTTACAGAAATCTTTGGCTGACCTGAAAATTTGTTCTTGGATATGTAATCCTTTTGAAGAATGTACAAAACTGGTCTCCAGAAATAAAACAACAAGTTAAATTCTTTGCTAGTTTGGAATCTTAAACTCTTCCTGGAAGTCATACGGAAGACTCAAAGATTTTAAGTATAACTAAAAAACCCATAAATACTATAGCAATCAAATATTGCAGGCTTAAATCTAAGCAAAGCCAGATGAATGTGTCTGTTGAAATGGCACGGAACAAGTAACTACACGTTTTAGAATGTCCTCATCTTGGTTCTTTTCCCAGCCTTAAATCAGGCTACGGCTATGGTCTGGTATTCATGATCTTCACACTGACGTACAGAGTTTTTTAAAGTCAAGTTATAGCCAGAGCCAGAGCCTGAGCCTTAGACAAAGTTCTGATGAGGGCTTTCATATACTTGAAGGACTAGTCACGATACACCATATGTCAGCATGAAATCAAGATAACAAATTTGTATTTTCCAAAATTGGCATAAAATTTATGATTTTCAGACATTATGCTGGTCCATGATTCTATAATGGAACAAAATATGCAATTATATTACTTTTGTGCATGATTTCATTACAACTTGGAAAAAGCAGATGCCTTAATGTACTCTCAACATATGGTACTACAGACTAAGCCAACAAATCATGCCTCAAATGAGTGGAATTAAACTCCCAATCAATCAAGGCTTTCCCACCAAAAATATAACCACCTCTCATTTTCTGATATTTCTTATTAATGAACATGGCACAATCCACTGCCATTGCTCCAATTCTGGAAGAAAAATGACTTACTTTACCAAACATTTAAAAAAAAATTCATTGCATAGGAAAAAACATTGTACAACTTCTTGAACATTCAAGAATGACTCCATAAAAAGGCAAGATTAAATACTTTTTAAGAACAATAAGTTAGCACCATTTTTCACTTAATGGTTGTTTTTTGTCTTTCTTTCTGTTATATACACTATTTAAAATTCTACCAGAACCATGAGGACTTACGTTTTACGTAACTTTTTGGTCAAGTGTTAATTGTGCTAAAAACAATTGGCAGTTAGTTCCTATACTCTGCAACAGGTGTAAGGTGAAAGATGCATACCTCAGATTATTTACACACAAATTGCTTTTCTTTTTTACTATTTACACAAAAAATGGTTTAGATGAGGTAACTTGTTGCCAGGTGTTAAAACTCTGACGTAAAAAAATGTAAGTAATTGCATAATGTATAATTTGTACACTTATACACCTGCAACAAGGCAATTACATGTAGGCTACCTTCAACTAATCTGCGCTAATGTACAATGGTCTGACTTTTTACATAGTGTGGTCAATTTGTAGATTTACAACGTAGTCTATAGACTAACATTTGTATGACATTTGTAAGAAGCATGACGATTATACAAAGCTCAGAGAATTTGTTTTGCTCCCTTAATAACCTATTCAAATTAAAGACAGCCAATACACCCAACATCTGCCAAACAGACTACTTGATAATTGGTTATTTGGGGAGGAAAGAAAAGCAGTTTTAAAATGAGTTTCTTCTTGGCTTTGAAACTTTCCTTGCTGCTATGTTACTTACACTAAGCAGAGGGAAACCAGCCTCGTTGAAGCAAAGTTGCTCTTGGCTGCTTGATGACTATGGCCAATGACAATGACCGGGGAATGCACTTGCGAACTTTCCAATCGGTTCACAGCGGGTGTCCTCGCTGACGTATGACACATACAGTGTCGCACAGCTGTCCACATCTCCAAACCAATTCCCCGCAGACAATGCATCATGGATATGATAATTAATGCAGACACCGGGAACAAGAGACACGCTGACACAGCCTGTCATGTAACACATGTAATGCCACATTCAGAACATTTTTACAGGCTGTCCTGGACCCCTGAGTTGCTGGCAGGAAGCGGGCCTTATCTGCCATGATCCATCCTCTGATGATTCCCTGGAGCAATTGCTTGCTTGATGTGGTACAACTCAATCGGGGTGAGATATTAGAAGGGAACCGGGGGCCGGGTCTTTGAATGTACCACTCCCATCCGCGGAGACAAAGGTTCTGAAAGTAAGACTTGCCTCAGGGTATTGGAAGATGTTCAGACCGGAGCTGAATGGTATATATATACTTGGTACTCTTCAAGAGATTACCAGGCTAAAGTGTGCTTAGCATCACGTCTCTTTCAGACCGATGACATAAGCTGCTTCCTGCAATGCAGAGATGCTCAAACTCTCCAGTTCAAATCGTTCATGCTTCATGTGAATTCTTCTACAGATATGGCATCGCTAAACCTCCGCACTGTCTGGTGAGCTGTCGCTAGGTGAATCTGTATTCAGACTCATCACACCTGAAGAACAGAGTAAATCAAGGAAGATCATTATTACTGACTGAAACAAATCAACAACCCAGTATTGGTGAGGGGGGTAAGGGAAATGAAATTTTTGTACAAAGTTACATTCATCCAAAATCTAGATTTGTCTGACAATATTTGTAGAAAATCAACCTGTACTTCAATTACAAGTTAATATTTTTTTATAAATCGACTAAGCTAATGAATCTAATCATAATGGGTGCAAAAGTCACAGATTCAACTAGATTAAGTGTGAAAAAAAAACATCAAATGCATATGAGTTGACTGATAGAAAAAATAGATCATGAAAAAGAAACAATATTTCTGTTGTAAAAATTTGTTATCAAATCAAACTCACTGCAAGCAAGAATAACATTATTAAGTAGTGCAGATAGCAGTGTTTAGTGTTTAGCCTCCAATACAAGTGACTATGACAGTGTGTCCAATGGAAGTGACAATGACAGTGTGTCCAATGAAAGCGACAATGACATTATGTCCAAAGGAAGTGACAATGACAGTTTGTCCAATGGATGTGATCATGAAAATGTGTCCAATGGAAGTGACAATCACACTGTTGGCATATTAATATCAGCATGAGCACAGCAATCTTGACATGTTGATGACAATGGCAATGCTGAAATGGTGATGACGGCAATCGCACACCAAACAGAAAAGTCCAATGCTCCACCAACCTGAGTAACGTTACGAGCTACCATATTCCTATTCTCCTCACATCCCAGACTGACCAGTGACTCACATTGTTCCTCGCTTTCCCCCGTGCTTCCTGATGGCTCCTCTGGTGAGAAGACACTGCCGCTGTCTGAGCTTTGTCTGGACAGTTCCTCCTCCAGGTTCCTCACTGGTGATTGTGGGCTTGGCTCGGATGCCTCTTCATCCGCAGACCTGATGGCATCACCTCTGCCAATCTCAGAGTCCTGCGACAGAGCAGATGGGCCTGTGGCTATGGAACGGCGCGACCGGGCAGGGCTAGTAGCCAGAACATTGGTGGAGAGCGATAGGTTGGTGAAGGTGTACGGGTTAAGGAGTTGACTGGGACTAAACGAGGAGATGGCGATGGAGTTCCGCATACGAGGACCTGTGATCAATCACAACAATTCCACAATAGCTTAACAAATACTCTCACAAAAATAAGTATCTATGAGCTACAAATTCCTCTAGTTTTCAAATCATCATTCTTTTAACCACTTATCTACAGGAAAGTAGTAGTAAACTGAACCAGTATTCTGAGTAGAAATTTCTTAATTATTGCCACCTTACAAACTTTCACAAATTAATTAACCACCTCCTAATTTTCCATACATATTTTGTTTTCAATATCCCATAGGAGAGATTTTAACGTAAGAAAACCTTAATTTGAATTATAGGTTCTATTTTTCAATCCAAAGTTTTCCTGAAGCACAAACAGAACATCTTGTAAAGGAAACAAGGCTTCTCTGAAGAAGACGTTTTATAAGGAGCCAAGTGAATAAAATGAAATATTTGTTTTGGTTTCTACCTACCTCTGTTTCTCATGTTGATGGCTCGGTCATTGATTCTATCTTCATTTGGTTTGATCTCCAGACACGGTTTACTTCCAACTCCCATGGACGATAGCTGGGCCTGTCTGGCTTCTGTGGTCAAGAAAATGTACAGCTTGTCAATCTTGGTGCATAGCAATTTGTAACAAGTAGGCCTACAAATAATCCTGAGAATAAATGAACACAATAAACCCTATTCCCTGACCATTTGGGACTTGGAATCTTTCTTAAACCCCCTGAAATCCAACAGCATGCAGTACTGTCCCCTATGGCACTGTCTTTGGACTTTGTGGCCAAAGTGGACCAGCAAAAGTTTAGAATGAGTTCTTCCAAATCCTGCAATACAGAATGGATTTGAGTGGACTTGAGATGGTTGGGTTCTGTATCTTGGGATTGCCAAAGTTTATAAAAAGGCATGAGTAGAATTCAAATTAGCTATCACTTTTTTCATGCAGTACCTTAATTTAAAAGCTCAAAACTTTGAGAATTCAATGAAATGATCAACTAATTGTTAACATTTCACCTTTAAAATGACCGAACAGTCTGCAAGCAAGGCAGATGGATAACAGAAAAGGAAGCATTTGATGTGCACGTTGACTGAATTGGGGTGTTTTCACTTCACTTCAAAATTAATAGTGAGATGACCCACTTTGATACTCGGCAATGGCTGTCTACTGCCAAGACTGAATTGTCAGTACTTTCCTGATTGAGTAGGAGCTCTTCCTAAGACACAATCCCGTTGGAACTACCAAGCATCAGCCAAAAAGGTCCATCATTTATATCTTTGACAAATCCACCAAATCTGACTTCTGATGGAAAACAGTCCAGGCATGGCTGACATGGAGTTACCTGAGGGGGTTTTCAGGCTAAATCTGGTTTGAATCAATAATTAATGCGGTTTCCTCGCACCTTTGCTTCGGAAGGCTTGTCTCCAGAGCAGCTTGCTGATGTCCTGGGTCCAGGCCTGTTTGACGCTGGATGACCGGGCGTGCAGCGTGTAGGCCTTGTCGTTGGTCTTGCGCCGCCGGAACCATATCTCCATCTTCAGACCGCTCTCGCCGATGTTCTCCGTCATGCCTATGTCTGTCATCTGAGAAAGAAAGTTGGACAGATAAGTTAGGCTATTCTCAATTGTTTGATAGGAAAGATTTAGGGCCCAAAGATCTGGGCCCAAATTCATGGCTCTGCTTACCACAGAATTCTGTGCTTATGATACTCATTCTTCACTTACTGAATTTCTAAGCTAGCGAGTACAACTGAAAAATCCCACCCAATGCATGAAAAAGGACCTTATCAACACAGAAGCATAAGAGCCGATTCTAGGCATACATTAAGCAGAGCCACAAAATTGGGCCCCGGTGTGCCAAGTTCAAGATCTTGTGGGTATTTGTTTCCGCAGATTGTGGGCTACAGAACAACCATGTGGATAACGGGACTTGCATGTACTCCCAAAACGACACTTTAATAATCAATTGCTTTTCTCCATCTAGGATGACTAGTGAGTGGATATGGCTTTGTGCTTGATTAGTCCTTGAGTATTAGTTGAACAACAGCGAAGGCTGCATACTCCCATGGAGATTAAAAGGCATCAGGAGAGATAACATCACTTCCAATCAAATAAGAATACGCTATGATAATTCAAAGCAATTCATTCTAGCAAAGCTATCGTTTATTGTTAGGTTCTTATAAAGATTATAGAATCCAATTTTAAGAATAATATTCAGAAAATAAATGCAAGGAGTAATAATCACCTTGAGACTGAACTTGTAGTGGTACACGTCGTGCCCTCTGGCTGTGCGTCGAGACTTGGTGAACAAGATCATGTCTTCAAATAGGAACACGTGACGCACACACTTACGGTGGCCCCGATACACCAAGAACTCATCCTAATTGGAGTCAAGAAATTACAAACATTAAAAAAATGCAAAATTGTATTTTCAAGTCAAATCTTTTTAAGTGAACCATTTTGCTTAAAAAAGAACCCATAAACATTTTGTGCAAGTAAAAATTTTTCAATGAATAAAAAATAAAACAAGAAATCTTTAAAAATAAATAAATGAAAAATTTCCTTTTTACCTGTCTTAGAAGTTCTCCTTGCTCATGAAGATCAACCTGAGAACAAGAAAAAATTATTAAATGAAAACATCTAAAAGCCAAAGGGCAACGTCGGGTCTGGAGGAAAAGAGTTATTTCTGCTAAATTTCCTTCTAAATTGATGGGGGAAAGAAAATTACCAACTATTCCTTCAGGGCTGGCTGGTTCAATAGAAGCAGACACAGTATTAAGCTCACAAATGCTTAATTGGATTGCTCCAATATCGATTTATGAACATGTAACAATTCGCCTAAGTCAACACCAAAATATTGTTTGTGTTGTTTCCATAGTGCTTTAAACTGAGCCATGGTTTATCTTTCCATGATGAAAAACTTTGGTTGTTGTATCCTGGCAAATATTAGGAGATTTGCACTGGCTTTGCACTTTGTATTTTTATCATTACTTTCTGCGATAAATGGTTTTTATTGAAGGGAGGGGAGGGCTGTTACTTGGTGCAGTGACATATAAAATGGGAATCAACAGTGAAGTAGTGTTATTTTGCACTTTGCATCACTGTGTCCCGGGTTCAAATCCCTTTTGAGACAACACATAGATTAAGCCTTTCAGTCACTGTCTATTGACTTAATCTTTAATTTGCATTTTCCTCCCACGCCTGTTAAACTAAAACATTTCTTTCTTCTGATCTCTTAGAAGTTTTATTCAGGCCTATGGGCAGCTATGCTTGCATCCTTATAACAGGCATGCATCTTGAACTTCACAAAAAAAACCAGAAAATTCAAATCTTTACCATACTTTGTACAGTGTTTTTCACTTTTCAATTGCATAAGAATGAAGTGAAAAAAGAGGAAATCAGCTGATCCAAGGAAATGTTTCATGCCTGTATTAAGGTTTTATCACCATGCAGAGACCAACAACCCTACCAAACTGTTCAGTAGACTTTAGGGTGGAAGACTGTTATACCTTTTGGGGTTAACCTCATTTTGAAATGAACCTTCAACATATTGCCAAGCAAAACATCCTATCAATCTTAACAATTTGTTTCTATTTCTGGCAGTTCATCTCACTTTCAGAGATTAATTTTGTTTGAAATAACATTTTGTTGTCATTCTTTTTCCCGAGACAATCTCAACCTCAATCAATCTGAAGTGCCTGGGCACCAAACTAAGAGCCTTCTTCTTATTGGCCTTCAATTGACAGGCAATTTAAACATGTGGGTCAATTTGCCACATACACAAACTTCTATTGGATTAAGTCAGCCGAGCCAGATTGGATTACCAGATCCTAAGAACAATCAGGCTCTCCCCATAGCTCATGAGCTGCCAAGCTCCCACTAATCCCATCAACAAACTGGATTAGGGAAGGGATTATGACCTGGTTGGATTAATTGAGGGTAGGGAATAAGGTTAAAGGCTTCTATATAGCCTTTGGTGATTTCTTTTTTTTTTCCTTTTTTTTTTTGGTACCATAATATTTATGCGGGCTAATGCACTTTTTGTGTATGGTTTTATTTTTGATTATTTTCTTGTTACAGCATTAATTTAAGATGCATGCATGCATGGGCTGAATCAACTTCCATAAGGATATTATTAGCCTTTTTAGTTTGAGCACGGATCTAATTTGAAATACACAGACAACTATAGTGTGAAATCTGTGATCCCATGCTGTGTGATATCTGTTTTAATAGACAATTTGGATGTAAAAATAATCTGAGACTTCATTCGAATGGGTGAAATAGTGCAGTCCATTCAGTTCAATAAAATCAATTTCCAATTTAGATTTCAAATGTTAAGTAAGCAAACTTCAGTGGACAGCCCTGATGTCATCATGTCAATCGCAAGTCATTGCTTTGGGATTGTTTTTTAAATGTAAAATCATTCCTAACAATCAGGCATGCAACTTGGACTTGACAAAAAAACCAAGGAAATTCCAATCTTTTCTACACTTTGTACAGTGTTTTTCACTTTTCAATGGCATAAGAGTGAAATGAAAACAAAGAAGAAATCAGCTGATCCAAGGAAAGTTGCATGCCTGTAACAATGTGAAGATCTCTGATCCAAAACTAAATGTCACTACCACCAAACTTAAAATGGCGGCATTTTTCTTTCCATTCATTTTTTCAGTGAGTGTATAAATGAGACAGACAGCTATTCCCAGCACACACTACAATTTTTTAACACTCAATAATAATCACTTTAAAACCCAGCACCCGATCTTTCTTTTCTCTCTTATTTTCATTTTACTACAAATTCATATCACTGAAAAAATCATGGGATAGTTGTCATGGTAACCAGTTGCCATGGTACTCACATCACAGTCCTTGATTGAGTCCATGGCTAGCAGGTCATTGCCATGTCTCATCTGAAACTGAACCATCTCCTCAGCAGACTGTCAACAAAAGAAAAACACAAAGAGAGATCAAAATCACATCTTGGCCCTGCACTGAAAAGTTGCACATAAATTGGTTACGGCACAGGGTGCCTAAAATAGCAGATATGCCCAGACAATCCTCTAGCTATAACCATGGTTACATAGGATAACATCCTGAGCCCAATTTCATGGCCCTGCATAGCACAAAAATTTGCTAACCGTGAAATATCTGTCTTAATAAAAACAGAATTAACAACCAAATTTCCATGTGTTGTCTATCACTTCTAATAGTTCTTTGGTTGTTGTTCGCTGACCATGAATATCAAATGGAATTTGTAATGGGTGTTTTAATGGGTGTTTTATTGGGCAAGACATTTTTGTGCTAAGCATTTTTTTTTTGTGCTTAGCAGCTCCATGAAATTGGCCCCTGAACATGGTCTTACCTTGAGCGAGCTAAGCTCCTGGTCTGAGGAGCTGCATTCCCTGATGAGATCTCTCAGCAGCAAGGCATACTTTCCAAGTCTCTGTACTGGCTTCAGGAGGTAGCTGGCCAAGTCCATACGGTCACTGATCTTCCTTTGCTTGGTCTGAGATGGTAGACGGGAAAACACAGAGGAACATTAGAGAGTCATTGATACCAGACTGATTGTAAACCCAGTGCTTTATATCATAGAACTGCCACCTACTTATCACAAATTCACTTTATCTTCTCTCTCTGGCAGGGAAAAATACTATGGCTAAGCTGGAAGTACTGTTTTGTTAAGCTCCATGGTTCATACACACTCATTTACAAAACATCAACCAAGGACTCTTTGTTTATAAGACACACAGCAATTAACAATTTATGACAAAGTGCAACAATTTTGATGCATTTTGTGCATTGTGGCAACAAAAACTATAAAATGAAAACTAAATTGATGATGAAAAATTGTAATCAGCTAATCAAAATGTTTTTAACATTTTATTCTTTACAGCCATCTTTATATGAAATTGGTTAATAACAATGTCAACAATGATACAAGGTTGTCATTAGAAGAATTCAAACTCCTTACCCTGAAGAATCCACCATAATCAGCAAGGAGGCCATCGGACCTGGGCTTGTTCTTGTTGTACAAGGCATACAGTCCAAAACCCTTTTTCTATAGAAAGAACAAAAGAAAAAACATATATTGTAAAAAAAAAAATTGAAATTTTGAGTAATGTAACCATAGGGCTTTTCACACTACGGTAACTTTTTATACTCTGTGTAATGTCTTCCAAATTCCAACATGGGTCAATCATGCTCATTCACATTAAACAATGCAAAAAATGTGCTTCAAGATGTTCAAACCACCACTCTCAATACGCGTCACAATTTTTAACCCACCTCCAGAGCAGGATTAGTTTTAAAATTAGTCAAGCGCTTTACATGGGGTTGATGCCGAGTTGAAAACTTGCAGTGTGAACAGCTAAGTCACTTTTACACAGGTCAGACCCGTGTACAACCCAGAGAATTTTAATTGTGTGAAAGGTCCTTAAGTTTGCATTTGAGAGAGTGTTACAACCACCATTTGCAAACAATGAAGTTGCCTATTAGGTGAGAACACAGACAGGATAAGTAGGGTGCAGGGAGATCAGCAAAAATTGAAAACCGAAAGGCCAAGTTAGCATCTTTTTAAAATCTAATCCTTTAAAAAAAATTACATTTCAAGCTAAACGATTCACATGGTTCTGTCAGAAAAAAATTCAGTGTGGAAACATACTTCGCTTTTAATGGTGCTTCATGTGACACATGAGTTCATATGCATACGATACTGAAAAAAATACCCCCCCCAAAAAAAAATTAAAATCTGGATTTCATATTTCACAGGAAATAGCCAATCAAAAAATCGTGATCTGAAAAGTCGGGGTGATTTTTTTTTTCTTTTTCGTTTGTACATGTCTCAGTCTTAATTCAATTAATGTGGACCCAAATGCCTTAGAGGAATTGTGTTAATTTAATCATTCGTAGGAAGTGTTGCAATTTCCCCACATCAGACAACAAGACGTGCCTGTGCCTGTGACTCAGAATAGGTCCCCAACCATTGAACAATTTTTCTTGTTTTCTTATCTTTCGGATTTTCGGAACTCCAAAAATTAACTCAAATTATTGAGTCAATTTCAAACAGAGGTTGTTTTGAGTGCAAGAACATTATTTGCTGAATAGCAAAAATTAGCACATCCTACACCTATCCATAAAAGTATGAAATAATTTAAACAAAAAATGGAAATGTGCGAAGTCACCGAAGCTGAAAGTAAGCCCTGCTTGTGGTTTATGGTCAGCCTGTCAAGAGTGCCACTTAGAGGGACATTCTCCAGCTGGCCTTTGGTGGGTTCGAACCTCAGACCCCAAGCTTGATAAAACAGAAGTTCAACCCACTAGACCCCTAATAAATTGACATGTTCAAAACAAAACTGTATTAACAGATTTTCAACGACAGATTGAAAGATCTATAAAAGCTACAGAATGACAGATGTGTTTTATACAAATCTCATCGAATAAAGACTATAGGCCCTATTAGCAGTCTCATATTTACCCAATAATCTCCCCCAACCAAGAACAGAAGACCTACATTTCAAAAATGTAATATCTATCAGCACGTGCATAAAAGTTATAAAACCCATGAAGCTCATGAAAAGTTCACCTAGTCAATGTGTGCTAGCCATGAATCACTGTTAAATAAACTCACGTATCAAAGACCTCGAGTCAATTAATCACCTCAATTTCAAAATTAGCTCTAACATTTGAAATTGGTGAACTTCAGGTGGTTTCAAAGGAGATCCAGAGAGGCAATGAAGGGGGGATCACAGAGAGAGAGAGAAAAAAAGTCTTTGGGAAATCTCTCAGCACAACCTGGCCACTGGGGTTGTTTCTACGGGTTTTCCTCAGCGATTGTAATCGGGGCAAACCACCTGGATATAACATGTCTCCGTGGACATAGGGCGACTGACAGGAGGTAATGAACCCAGTCCACTCCCCTGGGCTGTTTGCCTAACATTTCAACCCAAGAAGTCTAGGGGGGCTACTGTTTAATATTAGGCTCATTTTTACTTCAGGAGAAACAAATATGAATTGATCACATAGAAGATTTCCCTTCCTTTTTTAGAAATGGTTGTCTTTCTTTCTTTTTATAATAAAAGGAGGCTTGGAGTTAGGAAGGCCAGAAGTTCTGATCCTTCCGACGTTCAGATTCAGGATCTTTCTCAAAGGAAAGCCTTGAAGCCTGACTTTAGCCTCTGAGAAAGTTCTAGCAGAAAAGTCAGGCCCGCCTATTATTAACTCCACGCATTCTATATTTCAGGTCGCTATTTTGGTTGCAGTAATTCATGACTTATATTTTTTCATGAGGTTAAATAGGACATTTAGCTAATTTACTAGTTGCTTACTAGTTTATTTTTGTAGAATTTGATTTAAAAAAATTTGGCATAGACTTATTGACTTCTACATACATGCAGTTAATATTAAGAAAATGTTAATTGATGCTCTACTAAGTTTGTTCAAGCTGAATTTTGTTTTGGTGGGGTGGGGGGCCGGGTGGGGTTTGGGGGGGAAGTTGCTTCTCTGAGTTTTTGTGATAATATACCAGGGCCAGGAGAACTTGAGAGTAAGCTAGGCAATATATAGGACAGGTTCATGTCCTGACTCTACGCTGGTCAGATTGAATCTGGAATTACAAGGGGATGATACAACTAAGGCGTGATACATTCCCTCATCCTCCCATATCCTATAACACTGTGGCTAGAGTACACCAATATGGTTGAACTTTTTGGCTATCCATACATCATACACATTTTTCTTCAAAAGATTCTAAGAACATGATCAGAGGGATGAAATTAAACTAAAGTTACAAGGGTCTAACAGCCCAAGCTGAAGCAACTTACATGCTGCAAGAAGCAGTGGCACACTTGCAGTGGATCGTTCTGGCACTGACTGAGTGCCTTGAGGAAATGTCGATCATGGAACTCGTAGATTTTCTCCAGATTGCCAAAGACGGCGCTGCGCTGCCCTCGCAGACCCTGGGGAATGTCATCTCGGTCCATCTCGGGAAAATAATTCTAGATACACAGGCAGACGGAGAAAAAAAGAGGAAAAATTATTGAGAGCTGAGCCTGTGCCTGATGTTGGCACTGATTGATGGCTGCAATCGGGACTGTTAACACACCGGGATTTCCTGGGTGTTCTCTAAATGGCGTTCAAAATTAAGACCGATCCGAACCACAACAATATCTCTAGAGGGCGCAATTTCCTCATCTCCGTGAATGATACGTGCAACGTAAACTGGATTTGGACACATTCAATGGATATGGGAAGACTTGTTATTTTGGTGAATATTACATCGTTTGAACGTTAAAATGGGGAAGAGATGTATTAGCTCCCCAGAGGTATTTGAAGTTGACAAATTACTTCCTGAGGCAAAGCCAAAGGAAATTGAGCACCCTGGAGGAGCCATGAAATGCCATCAGTTTCAACCTATGGATCACTGGAAAACATTCAACTGGGAATGCAAATAATCCTGTGGGTTGTAACCTGATAGGGCCTGATAACTAGCCATGTTGTTTGCCTATGTGAGTGACATAAGCAAGGGTATACGCCCCCAGATATGGACCCAATTTTCTGTTCCCATTCAAAACAACCTGTTTGAAGCTGCTAACATTTTCCATACAGGCAGGGGCAATACTGAAATTCACCATAAACACAACAAGAAATGCTAATTCATGTACCAATCATTTTCAAATCTTTGTTGTTGCAAGCAACCCCACCCAAATTGCTGTTTATTTATACTCGTTTCAGTTTCTCCTCGCAAACACCAATTCTCTGGTTCTGGAGTGATTCACTTTACTCTCCTTGATCCAAAACAATTTGATCCAATCGGTCCCCAATATTTGAACCACTTGGTTCTTGTTAGCGCAGGTTTAATCTAATTGGTTCCCCTCATTTCTACCCAGTCCATTCTGGTAATCTGGTTATTACTGGTTTGATCCAGCTGGTTCCCCTTATTCCTATCCAGTTGATTCTGATTAGTTCCAATTTTATCAAGTTGGTTCTCTTAATTCAAGCCAAATTGGTCCTGGTATTTGATTTTAGTTGGTTCTCCTTACTCTTCAAGGGTTGATTCAAGTTATTACAGGTTTTATCAAGTTGGTTCCCTTAATCCTACCAAGTTTATTATTTCCCCTTATTCCGATCCAGTTGGTTTTGGTTTGGACAGATTTTATCCGATTAGTTCCCTTTATTCCAGCCCAGTTTGTCCTGGACTGAACTGATTTGATTTAGTTGGTTCCCCTTAATCTTCAAGGGCTGGTTCTGTTTATTAGTATGTTTAATGAAATTGGTTCCCTTACTCCTTTTAATATGGTTCTGGATTTAATACTGGTTTGATCCAGGAGGTTTCACCTTGCTCCCCATACCCAGTTGGTCCTGGTTTGATAATAGTATACTGGTTTGGACCTGTTGGTTTCTCCGTTTATATCTACCGACCCTCACCTCTATAATATACTTGAGAGCTAGCACGTAATCCTGCTCCGTCTGAATCATCTCGTCTAGAATCAGCACCATCCGCCGGTAATTGGGATGGTCCTTGTTGCCTGATGGTCCAGGATTCGATACCTCCTCCAGCTTGAGAGGGGAGCCAGGTGATTGGGATACTGACTTGCGGATGTGACGATTGGCATCAGTTGGTGACCAATGAGACTCAGTCTGCAAGGCATGTCATTAAAGAGAAACAAATAGTAAGACATTTGGATTTTTAACTTTTTTTCCAGGGAGAGAGACCCCACCACAGCATCCAGTTCTTCAGTTGCCAGATGAAGGCTAGCAGTACCGTACCAGCAGCCGAAACTCACATCGCGTGACTTTGATCACCTTTTTCCTTATCTGTATCCACCACGATGAATATCCCTTTCCTTTCTATTGAGAAAGACCCTTGTTGATCAAACATGGTATCATACTTTGATGACAAAACACAGAATACGGATTAAATGCCAGAGACTAACTTTCTTATTTCCAATGAGAAGCATCATCTTGGCTGCTTAGAGTTTGCAAGGATTTAGAGACTAGCTTTAAAGTCATGAAAGTTCCTGTCCTGAAATAAAAGACCAGAAAAATACTAACCCTCTCTGTGGCCTCCTCATCTGAGAGTTGAAACTCATCCTCCATGTTGGCCTTCCGACAAACCCTGTCCTGCTTCTCCTCTAAGGCTTCCTCCACTTCATCAGTCTTCCTGGACATAGCCAGGGAGTAACTCCTCTTAGGCACGACAGCCGGATGACTCGCCGATGCAGGAGGTTGCCTTGTATTGTTCGACTCTGCCTCCTCATAACCCTCATCCAACTTCTCGAGGCTACTTGTCCTCTTTTTGCTGTCAACTATTTCACTAATGGGTTTGATGAGGGCAGCCATTTTGCGTTGCCGGACTGAAAATTCATTTGGTGCATCGGAGGATGTCGGTATTGTTTGTGGTACACCTGCTCTCTCCAGGATTTTCTCTCCGATGGATATGCCAGAGTCCACTGAGCCATTGCTGTGGAGGGAGTCCCGATGTTGCTTGGGAGGAGCCGAGCGGCTTCCCTTGCGCAGTAGCTCCGCTTTGCTGGGTGATCCCTCAGTGTCCTGAACTGTACCTTGTGGGTTCCTCCCCAACCTGTTCATCTGAGGGGTAGTGATCCCGTCCAGCAACGTGGAAGCGCTTCTCTCAAAGAATATCCCGTCGCCTTGCAGTTTGCGTCCGTCCCCCAATTCCATTTTGCGTTTGAAACTTGCCCGAGGGCTGCGTAGCACGCTTTGAAACTTACTGATTTTATCCTGGATCATATCATAGGATTCCTTACACCGCCTCTTGGCAAAGTCACACTGTTGTATACACTTTTCCTTCCCTAGTTGCTTGGACAGAGCACACATCTCAAGGAAGGCGTCTTCAGTGGTGGGTGGGTTGTCTCTCAGGTACTTCTCCAGGGTGCAGAGTTGGACGCGACACTGCTCTCTTGTGCTGCTTTTCTCCTGGCCCAGCAAGGCGACAAACTTCATACCATCCAGAGCCCACTCATATGCCTGGAGGAAAATTGAACCAAAAACAAACCATCAGAATAGTGGAGATTTTTTACTAATGTTTACAAAGATCCACAGGAAACTCGCATTGGTATAAATGGAAGTTGCAATTGTTTCTTTCCCATACATCTGATTTCACACTTGATGTCTAGCAAAACACTTGATCTCCCAAAAATTTGTTCCAATGGCATTATAATTTGTTGATACTCAGAAACAAGGTACCATTTCAAGTTTACTTAAATTCCTTTTCAATTCCCTCATTGAAACGATCCCTGGGGTGTGACGGTGTGTGCGTGGTTTCATGGCTTCTGACTGCCAAACGAACAAAGATAGTTGACTATTGGGGTCACCACCAACATAGGGCTGGATGGCTCAGTTGGTAGAGCGCCTGTACGGTATTCAGGAGGTCGCCGGTTCGAATCCCGCTCCAGTCAATTTTTCTTTGTTCACTTTTCAATGACTTAAAAACTCAGTCAGTTTCCCTTGTGGTTATTTCACGAATATATTAATTAAAAAGCCGTATCCTCTCTGAGTGATCCCCCATGTACCGTTCCCAGGTTGCAGCATTGTTGCGTGTATCATTGAAACGATCCCTGGGGTGTGACGGTGTGTGCGTGGTTTCATGGCTTCTGACTGCCAAACGAACAAAGATAGTTGACTATTGGGGTCACCACCAACATAGGGCTGGATGGCTCAGTTGGTAGAGCGCCTGTACGGTATTCAGGAGGTCGCCGGTTCGAATCCCGCTCCAGTCAATTTTTCTTTGTTCACTTTTCAATAAATTCCTTCAGACTACATAACAATGAAAAACTCATTGTATCATTACAGATGGTGCTATTCACATAGATCAATTAAACTTCATACTCATATAAAGTTGTGTCATGGATGAATAAAGTTCCTGTTTTGTAAAATAATAAAAGATAAATGGAATATTGATCCTTAGTTAGAAGCCAATGACTTTGTGCAACATGTATATTCATTCAATCCAATGTGCAAACATATACAATATCTGATTTAATCATATGGCAAATCATCTGTGTGTAACTTATTAAAAGGTTCATTGGAGTTGTTCAAAGTATATTTTGGCAATATTAATTTTCCTGTTGGGCAAGACCCAACAACTTTACATACAATGTTTAAACAATGTTTGGGGAGGGCAGTGGGGTGTTATGAAACAGCATCCAAATAGAAAACCAGCTGAATCATGGACTATGGACTATAAGGTAGAACAGCGAACAGCCTGATATAATAACATACATCAATATCAGCAGGCCCACATGTGACCTTGCCTCTATTTGATCCCAGGACGAGATTATAAAGGATGATACACCTATGTGTGTGGAAGGGGTGGGATATGATGAGGGTGTTTTCAGTTGGCAGTGTTTATATATAAAACAAATCTATTATATGTTCAAATAGGCAGTGTCATGTTTGTTATTTTTATTAGAGTTACTACAGAAGGTGACTGAAGGAAAGTTGTCTCAGTGAAGGGAAGAAAAGTATCAACTTTATGTTAACAAGCAAGAAATGGAACAAATCTTGACCTAAAATTAGAGATGATGGGTCAAAGTGCTGACTGTTAACTGGGAAAGAAACCAGAAACAGTTTCTTGTCGATAGGTACAACTTTTGAGATGGAGTGGAGCTGTCCCATGTCTCTGCAACAAGATCCCTTCATAAGTCATCCCAAGGATACAACTCAATTCTGATTCATTCCATGTTACCATAGAAATGTCACTTGCAGGCAGTTTCCAAGAAGAAATAACATTCAAATTTCAATGTTTACATTGTTTTGTTTTTCTAGGATAGCGAGAGACTGTTTGGAGAGAAAATGTAATTTGAGTTTTCATAGTTTCTTTGTGCATCCAAGGTACTAAATTGCCTACAGGTTGCCTGCAACTCATGTGACAAGACCTTCAAGTTATGACAAGCAAGCCAAAATAGTCGCATCATGATTCAACATGTATTAAATATGAACAATCCTGGGAGCAAGACAGCTCTTGTCCTACTGCTTGCCTCTACAACCAACTGCATTAATGCTTACCTAACACAGAGCAGATTGATTGATAGAATATAACACACTAAACCAAGCTAGGAAACCGAGGTGTGCATATCACTCTACAGTTACCTGGCGCCAATCGGTTTCTAACTCAAATTCAAATACACAATATTCACTCCCTTTTCAATTCTAAATTCCCAATTTTCTGCATTTGAATCAACACACCAGTGTAAACCCACCATCACCTACCTTACATTCTCTCTAGCTCATTTCCTACGCAAAGACATTTCACAATTCCAGAATAAAAACCACAAAACTGGAAACCAAAGCAACAGACTTGAACTTGGTGAGGCGTAGAAAAAACACCAATGTCATTGTCAGCATACAGAACTACAGCACTGTTATGCCAACTTGAAGTAGCTTATGTTGCTAATTGCCCTATATGCACCATGAACTAGACCGCTTATCACACTGTGCACACAAATAGTTAAGGGGGAGTTATCTAGATTCTGCTTGCATTTCAGCCTGAATAAATGGCAAACAATGATAACGGGTTAGCTTATTATGACTGTAGTAATCCCTCCAAACAACAGTTTGCACCTACACCATGGAACCTCCAATTAAAAAGGAATCTACTGTGGGTGAGTTGTCAGGGGTGACCCTACCACAAAAAGTTTAACTATTTATGAATAATCCAAAAACAGTTTGAACGTGTGAAGCTCTTAAGTGTTGCAGATAAAAAAAGGACTAAAAATAGTCAAGCGGATATAATATAATCTTACACCTATGCCATGTATTGCACGTAAGCACTGGTAAATCAAGCGTTTAGACTAGAGTCATTCAAAATCAATTTCATCGGAAGTTTGAAAGATGATTAAGTTTCTCCAAAGTTAACTCAACATTGCAATTCCGAACATTCTTAAAAAGGATGAAAAGCTACATCTTGCCTCTAACAACAAATAATGAGTATGTGGACCGAGCCGGATTTGAACACAGTCCGCCAGACTGAGGTGAAAGGTGAGGAAAGAACCACTGCGGTGCCAACCTGACTCCATAAGAACATATGAACAACTTCTCAACCTAAAACCATTTGTAGTTTTTTCGATATTTTGAAAAGTTCCACCAAGACTACTGTTTCTTTGTGTGAACTTCTTCTAAGTTCAGCATGTGAATGAGACAAATGATAAGTCACAACTTGTACACAAAATAAATAAACTACATGTATTCTCAGGACATTTTTGAATGACAACAATGTTGATGAATACATGCTGAAATGATACATCCTACACAAAATCAAAAAGGAAAAAAGTTACCTTTACTCTTCAACAGTCAATGTGCATTATCTCAAGATGAGTTCCCACCAAATGGACCCGAAAAGCTTCGACATCTCATTAAATCTGACTTCTATGAAAATACTGACCATAAACTATTGTAATAACAAGCACATCACATGGGGAAATCCGTCCACAACACTGACACCAACATCCTCCTGCAGTCTGATTGGCCAGCGATGACCAATCATATTGACTTTATACTTCCTCTCTTCCATGATAAGTTGACTGTGTTAATCTGGGATTACCCCACAGGCTATGTTTGCCTAACAAACTGAAAGAAAAGGACCATCAGTAACCTGGGTTTGTTTGGTGATATCTTTTGAGTAAACGTTGTAGGAGAACCAGAGATGGATGGTGGGAGACTGACTTCTACTATTGTGAGCCAAAAGAAAGTCTCTTTGTTGGGACATAAAGTAAGGAAGAGAACAGAAAATCACAAGTGATGATGATGATGCAAGCAGGCTATTTTTAGACTAAACAGAGAAGCCCAACTGGATAGGTGACCACAGTGGATAGATGGGCCTAATATGTGACTACACGTGGACAGACATCACCACGAGGCCAATATGGATTATAACCTGCAATGGCTAGGTGGTCATAATGGCTGCAATTATGTACTGGCCACAATAGCCAGGTGGCCACAGCAAACAGAAGGCCACTAAGCACAGATGGCCAGGACACTGAGTGGTAGGTACTTGGTAGCCATTATTAACATGTGGCCACAACTGACAAAAGGCCACAACTGTCACTAGACATGGTGCCACAATACAAAGGTATAGCTTAAATAATAAAGGTGCCATGATGGCCACAACAAGCAGGTCACAGGTGTCCACGACAGATGTCACCATGGGCAATTCACCACTAGCATCAGCTGGTGACCACTACAAGTGGTTGCCTGATATGGCAAGACAGACTTGGATGACACAAGGGCATGGGCATCTGCAAAACACACAGGCAAGGTGGCTGAAACAGTCAGAAATGTCAATCTCTATTCAAACTGTCCAAGCTCAGATCTCGGCCCATATCCACCTGATGTCCAGTGATGAGAGATTGGATCAAACTTAGAAGTCATAAAATGCCACCTGCACAGTGATAAACCAATGATAGCAGGATAACAATGATTACTCATCAAACAATAGCACCATCAAGCACAGAGAGCAACTTGTCCTAATGTACACATGGAGCAAGTACACATTTATCTGGACCATGGAGACACTCCACCATGTCTGGGCTAACTCTATGTATGTACAATGTACAATGTACAATGTAAATACACTGGGAATACTCTGTTTTCAAGTGGTTTTCAGAGTACAAGTTAATTCCTCCTTGATGTTTTAGCTTCCCTGAATAATTACAGCACTGTGTCAATACTAGTACAGAGACTCACATCTCTAAAGAAAAGACATTTTGTATAATGGGTAAAAGACTGACCACTTCCTATTTGGATCGGCAGGGATAAGGTAGTTTTCTATGAAATAATTTTGAGTCTGGAAGAAAATTCTTGGCTTTTTTTGAATGACCCTTTTTTTAAATGTTGGCTCTGGCTCTGGCTCCAGCTTTGGCTCATCCACTTCACACAATCACTTCAAAGTGTCAGGCATCAAAATAAAAGGCTTTTGGATATAGCTTAGAAGTAGACACTCTGTGTTGGACATGAAAATGTAGCTTCAGCTTCAACAAAATCCACAGCCTGTTTTTTGAAGGTAAAGCCAGAGCCGGAGCCTACAGTTGAGACAGTGGGCCATGTCCACAACATGACAAATGAAAATCGTACTGCTGGACTAATGTTAATTGAAAACTCACCAATTATCAATGAAATTATTCTTCTTATAAGAACACAACGAAGGGTTGTACGAAAATAAAAAACCCCACATTTTCTGTTGCCTCATCAAATGCACATCTTCCTTATGAATTTAAATATGTATTTCCCAGTTCCACATCTGTAAATGCCTGACAATAACCACTACCAATGTAAACAAGTCTGAGTAGTTCCAGTCTTAATCCTTGTAGATGACAGATGAATCTGTGCATAATCCATCCCATAACTCTACTGTCTTATTGCCTAATACCCCTACTGGAAGTAGTATCCACCAGCTTGACAAGTGGCTGCAATTAGCACCTCTCAAAGCCTTCCTTTGTGAATTAATTGAAGGAAACGAACTTCATCCTCCATGTCAGTGTGTGGGAGAAGCGGTGTCTGTAGGAATACCAGGCAACAGACACAAATCATCAGGTTTGCTTGTTGCCGTTGGCGCCAAGACATCATCCTCATGTTCTTAAGATTTGCAAGTGAAATCAGACTCAGTCAATGACTTATGGCTTTTCTTCCTTCGGAATTGAGTCTACGTTTACTCAAGGAGCTAATGTGCAATGTCCTGGTTGTAATATGAGTCTGGAAACCTTTATTCAACAATCTGAACACACAGTCATGTACAGCCATCTTCAACCAAACCTAAAACCATAAACAGTGTCAGCTCAACTCTGACAAGAAACACCAGCAACACCTTTAGTGATGACTAACTAAAAACAGACAAAAACCAAACCACTGTTGCAGCAGCAACTTCACCTTCATCTGCATGGGTGGAAACTGCGACTAACTCAGTAACTGAGAAGGCCTTATGGAGCTTCCTATGCCAGTGGGGATGTTTGTGGATGAATTATGCGCAGGATGACATCATGAAATCATTCATATTAGGACGGCGGGATGTTGATGAAACAGCAGGCCCCGGGGAAAGTCTGACACAATGCATGCCCTTGCTAGATGCATTGTTACATGTTTGTCATAAATTAGTCATGGTGATTTCCTTCTTGTTTTTTGTTCCAAATTTTATTTTTGGCTAACTCATCCCACATTTTGAATCAACATGTGTCAACATGAGATCCACAAAACAATGACTGACAGAAATCCATACACACTCCTAAAGAGTTCCCCACTTCTATTAACAATGTCCATTGTCTATTGTTTTTGCAGGTTTGAATAGCAAGCTGTGTTTATTGTTCTAATTCTGGGGTTTCACTGCCAGATCAAAGGCAGATTTTAGACTGGCATTAGTCCAGTTACTGTTTTTAATTATTATATTTTCTGCCATATCTCATAGATTCCAATGACTTGATTGCTAGTTCATGTATAAGGCCATAAAAAAAAAATTGTTGTATTGGCGTAACCCGCCCGACCCAAAAATATGCCCCGACCGTAAACATTTTAAACCAAAAAAACAATTAATAAATTAATAAATAAATACAAATCGGGGGGAAAAAAAAAAGAAAAAAGAAAATCGCAAATTTCTATGCAGATTAAAAGCTTAAAAGGAGCAAAAGATGGAAACCAGACTGGTTAAAGTTGTTATGTCATTTCTTGTCTTTATTTGACACGTCAAATACTGTGATATACAGGGGAAAAAGCATTTAATACCCCATGAAAAATTAAATATAAAAAAAAAAAATCCGCCCGCCCTACCCTATTTTCCAAACCTCCGTTACGCCAATACAACAATTTTTTTTTTATGGCCTAATGATAAATCACTCCAGTCCTTCATCAACAGGCCTTAGAATGATCCCAAGCTTGTTTGACCATTCCAACAGCTGGGGCAATACCACAAAATGAGAGACTTGATTGTTAACATGAGGTGGATGCTTGGAGCGATACCGCCTGGAGTACCAGTCAAGGTTGGCAAATTGACAAAAACAACCGAGATTACAAATCTTTCCTGTCCTCCGTCAGCACCAGCACAGCCCAAAGATGAAATAATCCCCGTGGATAATAACCCGATGATTTCAAACAATCTTCAAGAAATGATTGTCCACCAATTGCACTTAATCTCCTGGCAGAATCTGTCCGTTAACGCCGCCAGACACTAGGAAGCTATCACTCATAATCAGTTCCTGGACTTTGTTTTTGGTTCATGAACGTATGTACATGTACATCCTGAGATGTCACGATCAACAGGACAGGGGCTTATGTAAGGCTCTTTTCCACCATCGAGTGATGATATCGGCCAAACAAGTGTATTTCCTCTCACCTTTTAAAAGAAATTCAAGGTTGGTCAGGTAGGAAACACCTGCGGCTAACAGCCTCCCATCACGGACTCATGCCAGTTCAATCATGCCACTATTTATAAAGCATTGCAAAAGATTACAGCCACTGGTAGTTACCGGTACTCAAATCCTGTCCTTGGTGACCAATTATAAACTTGTCTTGATAAGGGAAAGGAAACAACAAGAGTTGTCATATATTGGATAAAAAAATTGCCTGTTTATGAACAGACACAGATATCCCAGGAGTAATGGTAAACTGTATCTCATAAGCAACTTTATGTGTGTTTTTTTTTCAGGGGAAACTATGGAAACGAAGTAAAGGTTCAATGATAGCTTCTATCTCTCATACGCAAACATAATAATCACTTAATCATCAAATAACCACAAGGGAAACTGACTGAATTTTAAAGTCATTGAAAAGTGAACAAAGAAAAATTGACGGGAGCACTGAACACCTCCTGAGCGCCTGAACGGTATTCAGGACGTCGCTGGTTCAAATCCTGCTCCAGTCAATTTTTCTTTGTTCACTTTTCAATGACAATAATCACTTGTGAGGATCTCTCATGATAGACCATGGAAACCCTAAATCCTAATTATACAAGATCATGAATAATTCAAGAGCCACTGACAATATGAGAAATAGATGGAAAAAACCCCCAGTTTTTCTCCCCATGACTAAGAACTAATATATTGTCATCAGTGTTTCACTTAATTCAAACAAGATTGTTACACAAATAGTTTCAATTTCTTTTCAATCTTTAGCCTCACAGCAGGATATTACCTTGGAAAATGCCAAGATGCTGTCTGGATTTCCTTGACTACAAGGATCAAGGGGATAAGACGTGCCAAGACCAACAAGATTAGACTGGGCAGGTTTGGACGGCAAATAGACTCAATAGTATTTGGATAATGACCAACCCACTACTTGTTGAAATGGAAATACAAAAGGTGACTTACAACTCTGAGAGCAGACAACAATCCTAAGCCTAAGCCAGGGTTAAACGTGACCAGGGAGATGTAACAATCTCTTCAAAGACGAAATGAGTAGGAAAAAGGGAAGGGGACCAATGGAGGGAAGGGGACCTCCAGGGGTGTGGCTTGGGAGTGGGTGTGGCTTGGGAGTGGGTGAATTGGGAAAGCGGGGGTCAAAGCCGACATCATTCAAAACTGTGGAGTAGTGTTTTCTTAATGAGAGATTTTTCCTGGTCCTATTCTTTTTTCAACTGAATGTGTTGTGCATTTTTATGTTAAGTTTCAAGGTTGACAATCCCAAGACTGGGGCTGGGTAGTTTGAAAAGAACAAAGAATAGCGTCCGACCTTCTCTACAGAATGCCAACTTAAATACTCACAAAAGAAAAACAAAAAAGGTAGAGGAAAACAAATCAAGATTCCCATGAAAATGGTTTCATTGACTTGCGTTGGAAAGAGCAAGCGGTGAAAAAAAATGAGGAATCATGGAGTGAGACTGGAGGGAGGGAAGTCGGGGGAAGTTTGGACAAAGTCAAGTCAAAGTCAACGGGAAGCCAGGTTCTACTCTTCTCCCTAAATCACACAAAATGCTCCCGGAAGATATTTTGTATCGCCGTAGGTCACTGACTGCACCGGTCCCAGTCACTCAATGTGTGAGACTTCGCTCCTTGCTTGTGCATCAGAGATGAAGCAGAGGGATATCACTGATTCACACCATCTAGATTGAATAATCCTTCTGGCACCTCAGGTGTTGACAATTATGATAGAACAATGACCTAATGAAGGTAATCTTACCGAGAGTGGAGCATACAAATTAGGTTAGCTCAATGGTGTGAGGTGGAATTATGATGAGATGTGCTGCATGCTTACTGATGCTGTCACCTAGGGTGTGGGAGGATGATCCAAGGCTAGAGATATTAAGCCTCTGTGTAATCCGGCTCACACCCTAGGTGCTGGACAAGATTATCTACAACAGGTGGAATATTTCCTCTGTAAATGAAAGAGATTTTAGAGAGTCGGGTGTGAAATTAACACCTCCAGGTGATGGTTTGACAGCGAAACAGCTGCAAGGGATATAGGAATGCACTGCTATGGGCAGTGAGTAAAACTCATAACAAGAAGAACGAAGGAAGACCATCAGATATCTAGGATGTCAGAGCCCAAGAGATGTTGGCGAGTCGGTTGATGCCCAAATCTGTGGTTACCATGAAAAAGCTTAGTGGAAGAGACAAGGATACCAATCCTGAGAAGACAAGTGACTTGACTTGCATTACTGCAAGCCAGTAGCATGAATTTAGATTGGTAGGGTGGCAGTGAGCTTCTGTGTAGGTAAAATGAAGCAGTTTGATTAACTATTCAAGAAACTAGAAACTGAAGACCAGTTGGTCATGACCTTCTTGGGACCTCCTTAGGATTCTCATGTACTTCCATTCTTTCCGAGAAGTTCACTATCAGAGAGCAATGTTATGGATGTACAGCTGCCACTGTCAGCAGCAGTTGCATATACAAGTCAATGCTAATGACCTCCTAACGTAAAGTGGTCCTAATACCTTATCCAGCATTGTATACAGCTTCCCCGCATCCTCCATGTATCTCCTCTTGTCCTCCAGCCGGTCAGTGAACAGCTTGAGCTGATGGCGCAGGGAGCGGGCAATCTCCTGGATGCCCGGTCGTTCCTTCTCGCAGGACTCAGCCAGGACCTGGGCATCCTCCAGAAGATCTTCGCCTCGTCCGATGTGTTTCTGTTTAGAAGACAAAATGGATTAATTATGGTGAATGACACTAGACCTTCTCCTTGTCTTGTTGGACTGCAAGGTCATCAATTTTCTTTTCAGGAGGAGCAAAACTTGATTGGAGAGACTTTAGAGAGATGACAAGAAGAGAACTGAGGACACACTTACCTACTGACCCAATCAACCTCAAGATACACACCAAGGACACCCTATCCTATCTACCTAACCTGATTCCACTGATGTTAACTGGTATCCAAGACACCAACAAAATATAGAGTCACTAAACAAAGTAAACCCATGTTGCCTTCTTGCTACTATTTTCTGCTCAGCAACAAAGAGCCATTCATTGCGACTTTTATTTTGGAAAGTGACAGCGCAAAAAAAAGAGAACAGGAACCCTTGGAAATGCTGTTGGGCTAATTGGATTGCCATGGTTCACACGTACCTGGATGGGAAAAGTGAGCCAACTTCTATTGAAAGTTACTGGTGTAGACAAACAATGACACTGTGTGTTTGTTTTCACACAAACAAACAGGATACAATATTATTTGATTTTCTTGTTGAGTATTAATATTGATGTTGAAGCTTAGATTTTCCTCCTCCAAGGTAGGGTTGTATTTACACAGCATATGAGGCTGCAGTCAATTTTGAAAATGAAGGTTCTCCAAAGGTCATATCTACCACCAGGCAATGCAATACAATTAAATATATTTTCATTATTTTATGGGATTCATGATTTCATTGTCATCCTACCAGTCTGGTGTCCTGACTTCCTTACCATGGCAGTGAAATAGAACTTCTCAAAGTCCTTCTGGATGGTATTGATGCTCCCTAAGGAGTCAGCTTTCTCCTCCTTCAACTGGATGAGCCGGAGCTCACCTTCATTGCTCATCCACTCTGTAACCTGTTGAAATGGAACAGATGGGGGTCCAAACACATCAATGGGTTTTCTTCAAAAGGGGACAATTGTGCACAAATTACCATTCACCTCCCAAAATTGCAGGAGTGGTGGAAACCACTTTGACAAATCATCATCTTGTAAAGACACAGTTGAATACTTAAGGGAGAGCAACTTAAAAACTGGTTAGACATGACCACTGAATAACATGGCCAAGCACAAACTTTCAGGCCTGAAATCTTCATCTTGTCAGCCCTGAACTTCAGTGCAATAGAGCAACAATGTAGACTCAATTTGCCTATAAGGTTTTAAGATGATAGTTCAAGGCTAGGAATTACAGAAGCCCAGGACCCCATGCAAAGGCCAGGCCTGGCTTTTTGAGTGGCTGGGCCCGACCAGTATTAAAGTTTCTCTTCCTATAAAGTCAGAAATGGATATTTTAAATTAAAATCAGAGTTGGGAAAGAATGCTTGGATATTTAGCACACTGATTGTATGGTGTGCAGTATGCTCTTAATTTGTAAAGAACTATATGGCTCGGCTTGGTAAATTTGGTTTTCCGGAAAAAACCTGCATAATTTGGTTAAGCTGGAGACCTGATGAAGTTACATCAACTTCAGAAAAAAGCTCCACTTCTGTTGCCAAATTTGATTTCTAGAATACCGGTACTGCATTGATTAGGCATGACTTGAAATCTGTGTGCTGCACACAGTAACTGCAATGGCAAGATAACAAAGAAAATGTACACTAGCAATATTGTTAGAGGGTCTGCTTTTTTTGGCCTGAAAATGAATCCTTGATACAATCATAATTAACTCGCAGCGTTGGCCTATTAACTGAATATCAACATGAAATAGGTGAGCGGGATTTTACCGCTCAAAGGAAAACACAGAACAATCCCAACTTCATTTGATTGTATCAATGTTTGCCCAGAAACCACAGAGCTTTGCAGAGCGGAGAGGTTCAAAACAGCACGTTATCAGTGCAAACACTGACATCCACATTAAACACTTGGCTGCGATTTCAGTATTCCTCTGTGGCCGCTCTTGTGTACTTTCAACAAATGCGTATTATTTCTAGGGGATTGCAGTGCTGGGATTGGATCATGAATTTGGAAAAACAAATAAAAAACAGGAATTATGAGCTTGATGAGGCTGAGTTGCCAGATTTAACAGAAAAGGCTTCAAAGTACACTTTTGGAACAGTACGGTTTGACCAGTGAAAAAAAAAAAAAAAAAAAAAAAGTATCGTTCAACAATGCCTGTTCAACTTTTATGTCTTGGTCATTGCTTCTCATTTGGCAGTAGCTGAAGTAATCATAACTTGAAAGCCAAAGACAAACTATAGTCTTCCTGCCTGACAATCAATCACAACCGTACAATTTGAATTGGGAATGTATGTTAGGAGGAAGGAGAATAACAACCAACATGACCTAGTTCCACCAAGAGTGCAAAGTTGTCAGGTGTTCAGCCATCTGTCCTGCCATTTCAAGGCAAGACTTAGTTGGCTTCTCTCAGTCAAATATCCTAAGTTGTCTCAGGGTCTCAGATGTCAAGAGATAATGACGATATGCACCCAGGATGTGAGATACTGTGTGGAAAGCTCTTTTGCCAGCTCAATCCAGGTAACATTAAATCTAACATTGTTTGCTTCCCTTCTTTTCTCCTAAGTAAGTTTCCCCCAGAAAACATACAACACAGGTGGAAAACAGATTCAGTCTAGGTGCCAGGGGCTTACATCAGTTGTCTGTTCTTCGAATATGGCAAGTTGCAGTCTCTGGTTGAGAATGTTGAGTCTTCTGTCTGCCAGTTCATCCAGCTGAGTACAGGCTTGGTGTACCTGGTCAAAAAGGGCACCAACACATACCATGGCATCCCTAGAGGAAACAAACGGGACAGAGAAAAAGGGAGAGAGATAAAAAAGAATAATCATTGAAACTTGTGTCATTGCATGAATGTCTCGAGTCACAAATACGTAGCTGTCACCTTGTGGAAAACACCTAGATTTACATCATGGCAAACACCTAGATTAACCTCAAGCCAAACACCTAGATGTACCTCAAAGTTCACCTTGGCAAAATTGTTTAAACATCATAATAATGTATTCCAATCTTGGAGGGAAATATATTTTAATTGATTTGAATTTACTACATCTATATGTTAACTTCATTTCAAAATAAACTTCAATATTCAACGTACCAGTATTTTTTCTACATTAAATTGTAATCAACGATGGCATTGAATACAGTACCACTACCCACACTTGACAATTTTTTTTGGAACGGGAGTGTATCCAATAAGTTATAAACCTGGGAACAAAAACATTCAGTTTAAACCAACAACGGTCCATTATTATGAGAAAACATTGACATAACCCCATCCACGCTTCAGTATTGATTTGACTTAATTCACTGAAGCACAATCACAGCAGCAGATTAGGAGGGAAAGTAGGTGCATAGAACAGTCTAGTCTCAGGCTCAGACAGTTTCAGCAATGTCATGATTTTTGTATTGAGGTTTGAAAGATGCACAACAGGTGGTCAAACTGATCTGACAAGATTCTAAGTCGGCTTAGACTGGGGGGATGATCTGTATGTAGCCATGGTGCAGGTCTGGACAACATGCAACAAACAGGGTTTAATGGGATACGAAGGACATCACACCACACTATCTGTAAGTGCAGGCAGGCCTTCAATGTCATTCATTTTACTAAGCAAATTACTTGTGCTTCGATGCTAAAGCACGTCTTTGAAAATGACCCCTGGTTCTGTTTGACAATCTGCTAATCTGAAGAAGTAATTATTTCAAGTGAAAATCACTCTGATTTTAGTTAAATACTCTCCAAAATGGTCAATCTAGTAGAAAATTAAGAGAAAATTTAATCTGCTCAGTTGAGTTTTTGCTGTTCAAATGTTTAGTGATCAAATAACCACAAGGGAAATTGACTGAATTTAAAGTCATTGGAAACGGAACAAAGAAAAATTGACTGGAGCAGGATTCAAACCAACAACCTCCTGAATACTGTACAACCGCTCTACCAACTGAGCTATCCAGCCCTACGTTGGTGGTGTCCCTAATAGTCAATTATCTTTGTTCGTTTGGCAGTCAGAAGCCATGAAACCACGCTCATACCGCCATATGTATACCAGGGATCATTTCATCGATACACGCAGCAATGCTGCAACTTGGGAATGGTACATGGGGGATCACTCAAAGAGGATACAGCTTTTTAATTAATATAATCATCAAATTGTGGATTTTCACTGTTAAGAATCACGAGGGTGGTTAGCATTTGGAAAGGGTTTTACATGCTTCACTTCTCAATTATGTTCCATTAAAATCCATTCTTCCCATAGCCAATGATCTCAATTTAAACTGCACCCAGCTCATGACAACTTAAGAGGAGTCTGTGCATTGCAGACCGTGATAAGCTCAGTGTCCAGCGTCTAAGTCTCAGTGACTAAACAATGACTTGGCATGAATCACTCTCACCAGTCCAACAAGGACCTGCTCTTCAATCCCTGGGATTATACCTTAATAAATGAGACAAGTAAAGACAGTCTTTGGTGTGACCGTCCCATCCCAGGGATACACCTCTATTCATACGTGCACAATAAGCCGCCCCTGGATTATCCAGATTTGTCATGAGATAAAGTCAACCTGTCTGTTTAATCAGGCCGGACCATTTTCTTTAATTGATCCGGTAACGCAGACACAATGTTGGTACTTGGCAAGATGCGAGGGATCAACTGGACCTAAGTGCATGATGCTTGGAGTTTCATCTCTTATGGCAGAGATTTGTCTTTTCAACTAACTCTGTCACGAGGATGAAAACAAGAGATGGATACTGGGGACCTATCCAGTATGTAGGGGTTTGGACAAGTGGATTCCAGTCAGTTGAGATGACATTGCAGCATCTCTAATTAGACAGTATCGTTATGTTTTCCCAGCACTGCACCTCAATTAATCAACCCACCAATACAATTAAAATAAATTAAGATGAAACAACTCACTGGAAGTCCTCGGTCAATGAGAGCGGTCCCTCGTGTTTCCTGAGGGCACCCAGAATGCTGTCGCCCTCTCGGTGCAGACCGGCCAGCCTGGCATCCTGGTAAATGTCCTGGTGTTTGTGCTTAACCATCTCGATGGCCTGGTTGATCTCGTTGGAACTCAGCGGAGTACCGGTCATGGTGAACTCTTCCATGGAGGTGAAGAGAAACTTAGCGGCACTCTGACATCCGGAGATGAAGGGCTCCAGTTTCTGAAGTAGACAGGGGAGAAGGGATAGGGAGAAACTTTAAAAATTCAAATAATCAACCAAAATAATGGTGTGAAACATACTCAAAGTTAGGAGGGCCTGAAGTGTTGATCTTTATCAAAGGCTAAATGACACAAATATTCAAGTGAAGATACACATAAATCAATGGATGAGAGGATCAGAACGAAGGGGGACAGAGTGTCCAGGGAAACAGTGAAAAAACGCAATAAAATTAAACATTTACAACGTAAATCACCAAGATGAAGTTATTTACAGATTAAAAGCTAAGCCCAAATGTCACTGCACTTGGAAAAAAAACATATTTCTTTACCAAAAAACAGGATATCAATGATTAAGCAATGTATCCTGCTTCGGCCTGATGCACACGTTCATATCATTCAATTTGTCAAACAAATTTGGTATGATTTATGGGTTAGCATGCATACTGCCCCATATGGCTGTGAACTTGATGACATCGTGTGGTATGTGTGGGAAATCACAGCTTTAGCTGGAAAAGTTGGAAACAAGATTCAACAGGATAAGAACTTATTAAGAAGTCAGATTCCTATCTTACATTTGTCCAGATTTCTTTTAACAAATACAGGACTTTTTCGTGTAAAGTGTTAGCTATCATTAGCTAAGATTGTACTAACAAAATGCAAAATCTATTTAAATTCCTTATCATCTCTTGATATTATTTTCCCGATCAGTTACTTCAAGTCCTAGGGCCGATAGAACGCTTTGCGACCATGGCTAAAGCCCAAGTCCATCGCTAAACATAAAATTGATTGCTACTTTGCGTTGCAATTTTCCGTATAGCGATGGATTTGGGAATTTAGCGATGATCTCAAAGTATTAGTGAAATCGGCTCCTGGACTGGCATATCGGTACTCAAAAGTTACATTTTCACTTTTTTCAGCCTAACATAATAACATTACAGGAATATAGGAATAAAATTGCATACATCAATTCTTAGTCAACAATTTGAATACAGACAAGTTTGAATGAACAAATTTCAAAACCAAAATGAAATCTAGTACAGAAGTATAACGCTCATGTAATATACATACATGTCAATTACTTGTGACCATTCTTGAACCAAAAAAATAAGACTTTGTTCCGCTTCATGGAGTCAATGGCCTATGGCAAGGCAGTCCCGACCAGACAAGAGTCATCAACACCTTATAACATCCTCCTAACATCCTCCTATTATTCACTCAGTCTGGACATTGGTCTGGAAGTACTGAGACAAAGACTATAAATAAACCCAGAGAAAAAGGTCAAAGAACCCCCTCAAGATGATCATCTTCTAGTTGTCTGGAAATTTGGAAAGCTGGGAGTGATCAGTCCAGAAAGACTCTGATCAGTGTTGACAATGAAGGGCAAGGAGTTGCATAAAAGGAAGAACAACGGGGCCTCTGGGGTTATTATATGAGTTGGGATAATACTTACACATGTATGAACATGGATGATGGTGACAATTATGGAATGATGTAATAATAATTTACCCTATGATTTGTCATATGTTGTTGTCTCCAAACGACTAAGTTGGAACCTTATGACTTGATTCTTGATAAGTTAAAGCACAAGACAATCAAGACAAAAACCATCTCAGACAATCATACACAACCATGTTTCTTTCAAACCAGCTGAAACGTGGAGAATAATATCCTCTTGTTGAATATATGTGAGAGAAATAATGAAAACAACTTCAAGATTTTGAAACATTGACCGTACTGGGTTGTTTCATCCTGTTTGTGTGTCAATGTTGGCAACTTTGGCAGCCTCGGTTTTGTTCTCTTCACGCAGATACAAGCTGCTAGGACTGAAACCCACTTCATCATCTTCTTCGCAAGTGCGAGAAAATTCTGCATTAACTGCCCTGAACTAATTCTACTTTTGTAAAAAAGAAACCTACCAAAGTGTTCCTACATGCGATTATATGCAAGAGATGGCACCTGCAATCCTAGATGGCGTAAAAACAGATTCTTCAACGAAAAACAGGAACTCTGCAACAGCTGTAAATGTCCTCTCCCAGTATATTCCTCCAAGACCAGGCTGAATACAAGTCCCTCGCACTGTCCTTAGGCACAGTGAGTGTTATATTAACACCTTCACACTCCCGTACTGACTGATGAGAGCCCTAAACCTCACCCAACACTGTCTCAATGCAACTGACTCAAGACGCCACATACCAAAGCCACCATGTCACGGACAAATACCATGTGTTTTGGAGACAAAGGGGGAAAAAACTGCAGAGGGTTGAAACAATGGCACTGGATCATATGCCACAATCCCGCTCATCAAATGCACTAGCAGCGGTGATTACTGATACACTCTCTAGTATCAAACCAAACTGTTATCAGATGCTTATTTCACTCAGCATACCAACAATTTCTGGCATACTGCATTTTCCCTCGTCTTATTTTAGGTAGGAACCAATTAAAACCTTCCTGATCACGAAAACATCAAGAGGCATAAAAATGCAGGTATGAGATTCTAGGCACCCAGGGGGTCAGAACCAACATTCCCTGCATCCCTCAAAATGACCACAGGTACCCCCCTGTTGGGGTTACTTTTCACCTTGTTTGGGTGGCCAGGGGGTGAAAAAAACATAACACTGACTGATTCCTTCGTCAACAATTCTCCCCTCTGGTTTACTGTAATCAGCAGTGAAATGTAAACAACATGTCTTCATACAAGGAGAAGTCAGGGAACTAGTTTGTGGCTGTGACCTTATCCTGACCAACGGAGGATACCCAATTCCAGTTTTGCTTGAAAATAAACCACTGCTTCGGGCATCTTTGTCCTAAAAATATAAACTTTGCTGTCAGGAACAAAAATAAGCAGGCCAGCTTGAATACTAGCACAAATTACACAAAATAAGTATTGCAAGCAAATTTGTAGACCCTGGCCAGAATTTGACCCCAGACCCAAATTCTGTTGTAATCATATTTTATTGACACGCTTCTTTTGTGATCAATCGTATTAGTCTAACAAAAGGAATGCTTTCACAAGTTCACAATCTGTTTTTAATCTGGATCACTTTGTCAGACCTGAACAGAAGAATTTGTTCAGCAAGGTGAATAAATCGGTTTGAATTGATACAGCGGTTGGGTACAGTGCATTTAGCTCAGGTTTGCAAAGAAAGCAGGGAAGGAATTGGGGCAATTTCACACAAAGCTTGAGTTTTTAAATATTAAGAGTTAACTCCGTTTTTTTTTTGTAATTCAGCTAAATGACCTCAGATTCTGATAAGAGTTTATCTTTATGTTGCCTCACTGCAGACGGTCAGTCCAGAACTACCCACATGGGAGTTAAATCTGTGCCAACATTTTGAAACCAACTAAAGTAATGGCCTTTAGAGCACCTTGGCATAACACCTTGGTTTCATAACCTGGCATCACCTTGGTTTCATAACCCATGTACTGAGGAATGCACAATTTCACACAAAATATTAAACAATGCAATGACTGATATTATGTAGAGATGTAGACACACAATTTGTACAAGCATTTGGTTGAAAAAAGCATAAACTTGGGACTACCGGTAGTATATATACGTACAAGAAACAATTTTAATACAGGTTTTTCATTGTACAAAATGGTAAGAAGCTGAGTGTTCAATGGCTCACAATGTTGGCTGAAAGGTAGCGGCGTTTCAGCTGCAGACTGCTAGCCTTTATCTGGCTAGTAATGTATTAAACAATTGATGTAGTAGTTTGAAAGCAGAAAAGTGGATATAATAACTCTTGCTTGGATTTAACACCCAGGTTTAGTATCAACATTAAGTTCAGATAAATAGAACTCAGAAAGCAAAGCTGTGATATTTTTCTGTAAAAAAGTAACAACACGAAACTGAAAGATACTATCAAGCCTGTTTGATCTCCTTCTCATATAATCAAGGCACAAGGCCAATAACTACATAAATTTTAGCAAGTTGTGCAATACAAAAAAAACTTGTAATCTTTCCTACACCACATACTCATGACAGACTCCACTAAGGGGGTTTACGAAACAGAGGCTCAAGCTCCGGCTCCATTTTGTGAATCCATTTTTAAACAACGCATATCAAAATAGAGGCTTTTGGCTGCAGTTCAGAAATAGATTCTCTAGTTTGAAAAAGAAAACAGAGCTTAAGTTTCAATGAAAAACCACAACCAATATTTTGAGTCAGAGCCTGAGCCTCCATAGACTCATTTCAAAGATGGTACCGTGAAACCAACCAAATGGCCATATTGTGAGTTGGTTGACTATCTAAGGAACTCACATCAGCTAGGTTGGCAACTAAAACATTTCAAAGCCACTGCCTAAAATGTTTTGCTATTTGGGAGAGATTTTGGTTTTACCCAAAGAAAGAAATATTTGACTTACCATTCTAAACCTGACCCAGCTATCATGATCATAGGAGAAACTGCCACTGAATCTGGATGTTAGCACGTTGGGAGCAATGAACTGGTGTAGCTTGTCAATGGAATGCACAACCTCACTCTGCAAATGAAAGACAAGAAACAAACAGAATTAAAAAAATTATCTCACTTCATAAACTTTATATGAAATCCAACGGAACTCCATGTTCATCATAGGAAGTTCAGTCCTATGCTTTGTGTTTCAAAAGAATGGGAAGACTTCGGAGAACCGGTCTTCTAGTCAACAGCGCACCTGCACGCACGTGTAAAACAATGCGTGAATGCTCACAGTGTGCGTGTGCTGTTGACTTGAAGATTGGTTCTCCAAAGTCTCCCATTAAAGATATCTTATTGTAATAATGCTCTTTGAATAGGGAAAATTGCTTTACTCCCCAACATAATTGTGGTAACATTAGGCAACAAGAAACAAATGCTTATTATGGGGAGTATTTACAGTGTGTGAGTTTCAAGCATCAGGCTTGGTCTGCTCAGTGCTAAGAGGGCCTGATTTCTGCGTCTTAATTATCCATGTAGCTCACAGCCAGCAACATGTATTCCATGGAGACAAAATGTAAGATTCAAAAACCCTGACTTGTTTACGTTTAAGATTAAGACGTCATCATCTGGAGGCAAATAGGAGAAGAGCATGAACAGATTGGGCCGTGTCGGGATGAGTTATAATGAAGACTTCCTAAATAACAAGTTGTCTCAAGGGCAGTGACTGGCCGATCAATAACAACTTTGGGACCCATTTTGTAGCGCAGATAAGCACAACATGATTGATGCTGGAGAACAGGAAAAGCTTCGGGTTACCGACCAAAACTTCCATGTAATGTATACTGCTCCCGACTGGTTCTCTACTGATTTTTCTTAGGCAAGCTGAGGCCCTTTTCCAAACCTCAGCTCAGGCTTAGGCTCCGGCTCCATTTTGTGAATCTATTCTAAGATAATGGGTATCAAAATAAAGGCTTTTGGCTACATTTTGGAAGTAGACATTCAATTTTGAACAATAAAACAGAGATTCAGCTTCAATGAAAAGCCAAAACCTATATTTTCAGCATATGGATGGCAGCACCAGAGCCGAAGCTTGAGCCGGAGCCGAGGTTTGGAAAAGGGCCCAAGACTGTCCTGGACGAAGAACGCAACAAGTGGGAAAAGACCTTAATGTTTAATCAGCACTACATTAAAACAAAAGCCCATCAATTACAGGCAAGCAGATCCATAGGTTAAAGACCAATCAATGGGCACATAAAAGGTACATGAGACACTTGTACAAAAACTTCCCCTTATGGTGGACATACACGTACCTTGTAGCTGACTCTTGGCTTAGAGTGACTTGTGATGAATCGACTAAGGACAGAGTCCGCATCAATGAGAACTGTTGCTTGGTGAATAGCACCCGGGTAACTCTCCTAAAGAAGTGGAAGAGAAAGTCAAGTTTACACAAAATCAACCACAGAAGGACCTGACGACCTTAAGAGTGACAGAATGGAAGTTAAAGAAGACTTATGGGCATTATTTTCCAGCAATAAATGAGCAAGAAACCAGCAGGTACTATGGGTTTCATGTGGCAGAAGCCAAGCATCATAAAATGATTACATTCAAAGGAACATCATACAGGCTTAGAGGTTCAGAATTGTCTGAAGTTTAAACATTGAGTGGAAGATAGTGTGGGATTAGTGCCCCAAGTGTTTTACACTGTTCGAAATTTCTTTTCCAGCTCCTTCCAGAGACAATTTAGGAACAATTTCAACCTACATCAACCAGATCTAATAATATCAACCAACAACACAGAGAACTCTAGGGTCCCCCTAACATCCACTAACAGAACAGCTTTCCTTCTTCAGACTTACCTCTAGCACTTGTAGTGACTCTGCAATGATTTCAACAGCAGACTTTGGTGCAGATCTGGCATCGACAGCGACTGATAGACCTCTGGCTCGTACCTCCTCCCTAGTATAAAAAAACAACAAGATTGCAAATGGCTTGAGTCTAAGGACAGGTGGCGTTAAATCCAAAGAAGCTACTACTCAGCTACTACTGAGATACTACTCAGTAAATATAGAGAAATATTTGCAGAAGCAGAAGCGAAAACCACAATTTCATTGATTCTTCTTCTGATTTTTACCCAAAAAAATGCAAAATACACAACAATAGCAACAATAAAAACAAACAAAAGGGCTTTTGTATTGACAATGTTTGGAGCGTGCTAAAATCCTCATATGGTAAGAAGAGTACAGCAAGTACAAACCTTTAGTAGAGGAATATTCATAAAAGAGTGTAGACTTTTATGAAGAAAAAACAAACAAAACAAAATGAATAAACATCCAGTGAAACAGCTAAAACAGCTAAAACAAGAGCAACAAGTAATAAGAATGGCAGAAAAATAAATATCCAATGCCTTCCTAGTAGACTGTCCTGTCCCAGACTAAAACTAAGCCAGGCAAACCGGGGACTTAAGTCACTGCCGGGGTGCGGTTCCAATCATGACAGTCCTGGAGAGGATACGAGTAGCCCCCCTACCCCCCCCCCCTCCTCACCCCCCTCCCGACCCACAATCTCCCTCAAGAACAAAAATGACGTCACCCAGGGGACAGACAGTGACTGATACCCGTAACTAAAGACAGTCTTTCCTCCTTGGCTGATCTTAGGAAGAAGAGGTAAAAGATAATCATTTCCATTTGGACTGTGTGGTTGGTTGACTGTTAATTGGGCTGGACGCATCCAATTGGACCAAGTGGTTGAACTGCATTGACTGGGTAAAATGACAAACACTAGCATACGCACACTACATCAAACCGCATTAAGGGCAGAGAGGAAATTGGAATTGCTGCAGTGCTGTTAATGGTATACCATGTGCGTCAGCGTCACTTTCTGCGGTGATTTTTCCCCCTTACGAATTGCCTGTCAAATTCGTCAATCCAATTTAGATTTAATTCTAGGAGTTAGGAGGGTCTTATGTTTCGATCCTAGCAGGATCTTTCTCAAAGGCTAAATGACAAGAGGACAAGAACATACACATGTAAATATACACAAACATGGAGGACCAAAGGGGGACAAAGTAACAGGGAAAGCACACAAATAAGGCTGGGAAACCACAAAGTGAAGATAGAGGCGGGCAAGTGTGGTCAGGGGAAGGGGACAAAGGGGTGTACAGAGCAGGCAAGATCAAAGGTTGAAAATTAATTCTAGTTTGATACAAGTGTCTTCTTTGGAGCACAGTAAATGTGCTGACAATTATTATACTTTCATTCCAGCAAAGATAGTTCGCTCTAGTTTAACAAAACCATATAATTAACATATAATTTTCATGCATATTTCTAATATTTGTGAAAATAGTTCACTACCCAAAGAGTATATTTTGTACAATCAGGAAACCCCTCAAACCCCCCCCCAAAAAAAAAAAACACCTGACCAGAACCTCTAAAAAGTGGACCATTCCAAAATAAGCCAATGAGAACAAAGCAAAGTTAGACATGGACTGTTCCATTATCTTACATGGGTGTGTGCTGCACAAACATCAAGTATGTTTTTTGAGGGGAATCAAAGAAGATAAGCAGTGTATCATAGGGAGAAGATAAATCTTTTGCTCAACAAGCTGAAACAACAACGATAGTGGATTTATGTAACAAATTTGATGTTCTCAAAGTACAAGTTCAAGTTATTATTTTTACAACAGCACCTTAATTAATGCAATCCCACGTGTAGACCAAGTGTTTGTAACAGATGCAGTATACAACCCATACAAGGTATGGCTTTGTGGCTTTTGAGGTATGTGAAATATCCCAGACTTCTTTCCCATGATTATCAGAATGATGTGAACAAAACAACATGTTTGGGAAGAAAACACCAAACTAGGAGTCTGCTTCAGTTTGAAATGCCTCCCAAAACCATAAGCAAATCCACTGTTGTTTTTAAACACTGATGTGAACTCCAAAGGTCTGATTTGTTTTACACAGATCGGGCTCCCACATTATGGATCCAACCGCTGCCATGGGTTGCTCTATCCAGTTCTTGACAGGAATGTTTAAGTGGCATAATAGAGTTCTAATCTATATAATATTGATGCTGGAGTCCCATGGTTTAGTTTAAAGCATTCAGCAATTAAAATCTTCATGCACTCTTTGCCATTCAAGTACGTGGATAAGAGTTAGGCCTATAGTTCTCATAACCTTAATTAAGTGTCTTTACCAAAATACAACTAGGTAATAGGGAGAATTTCTGTCACCTTGCACAACTTTCATAAAATGAGATAAACAATGGAATGGCATAAACTGTGAATGCTAACTGCACTAAAACTCCATCACCAAGTTTAGAAATAGAAGTTGTCAATACAAGGCAGATGAAAAAAAAAGTAAAATTCTCTTTGGCCTCCTTCACATTTTGATAACACAAAAAAGCAAGTTTTGGAGTGCTCAGCAAACATCAAGCAAGTAAGGCACATATCCATAATGTACATGTAGGCCTACACAAGTATTTGTGCAGTGGACAGAAGCCTTGCCACATAGGCTAGGTCTGTCTGTTCAAACCAAAATATGTACCTAACTGTCATCAGCATCTGATCATCAACCCTCATGAGCAAATAAACACTGCTTCCTGGGTGAACAATGCCACGTACTGCCCCCTATATGCATAGCTTGCAATCAGGTCTGATGTCAGACCCTTAATATTCTTTGAATTCTTGGATTTATAGTGTTCAAGAGTCTGTCAGGGCTGAGACTGGCAGAGAAGCAAACAAACCCTAAAAAAAAAAGGCTCAATAGGATCTCTTCTTGGAAACGAGGACTGTAAACACAAGCAATTACTTGTAGTAGGCCTACATGTCCATCCATACCAAGGACAGTGAAGAGAAAATCCCACTTGTCTGTCATCACACATTCTACAAAACCCAGAAACCCTGCTTGGAACTGCTTGGTAGGGGTGGGTTTTACATTTTCAGGTACTGCATCTGGGTTGAAGGGTAAAATTTATCCACCAGATTTTGTGGAAAAGTTAAGACCAAACTAGTGCTGTATTTGTTTTGGGTTTTTTTCAAGAATTTTATGCAGGGATGGAGGCGCTCAATTTATTCCCATGAGATAATTATGTAAAGATGAAGGACAAGAAGACAAATTTGTTTATTCTGTTTCAGATAATAGCCTATCATTGTACATTTTATTTTTAAAATCTATAAAGGGAAAACTTTATAAAGACATGCCAACTTCATTACTATGCAGTTGTTGTTGAACATACTTTCAATTGACAAGACTCAAGTAAAGTTATTTTAAACAAGTTTGATGTTCAATGAATTATTACAGTAAAGTAGACCATCTGCATGACGGATTGAAAATATTGCATACTTTTTGACATAAAATAAAAAACTGGCAATAATCAACAGCATCTTCTCTCAGAAAACAATGTAAAGCTTACTATCAGTCTCTTACGCAATGACATTCCACAGTGAAAAACACCTTTGGTAATACATCCTATTCTCAAAAAGAGAATAAAACAAAGAATAAGCAATTCCTTAAGCCACAACCTTGTAAACGCAATTAACTGCTACAAGAACATTCTGTGGTACGATAAGTTCTGAGGCCAATTCGTGGGGCAGGATCCGGAGAAAGGAAGCTTTTCCCAATTATGAGGAAGCAGTTGATGATACCATGATTGGTTTAACATAGACCAAGCTTCCCGCTCACAACCTTGGCACCACACTATTGCCTCCTGTATTGCACTCAACATGACCAAGTTCTGTCCAGACTAGTTCCCTTCGCCGTCACGGTAGAGATCCGCTATTACACCGGGGCTCAGAGAGGTAATTGGATAATAAGCTAGTCATTAAGAAAGGTGGGGCATGTTGTTTTCCAGACAGGGGCTAGTGAGTTCTGTGTTTGTTGGAATACGTTTAGGTGTGGACTGGGAGGAAGGAAAGGGGGATACAATAAATAAACCACAGTCACTGAATTTCAAAAAGAAAATAGCAGCGTGGATTCACATGATCAAATCAATCAAAAACTGACCCTCTGCGCCGGAATACAGAGGGACTACACTGCCACCACTAACCCCTATAAAAAGCTAACATGACTTTGCACCAACACAAACTCTTTCATGTACACATAATTCTGCCTAGGTTTAAACTGAAGCCAGATCCACCCACATGCTATAACCCAAGACCAGTTCTTCCCATCTCATCACGTAAGCCTCCATAATCAGTCAGAACAGGCTGGAATTAGCGGGGTAATAAGAGGGTTTTGGCGGGGCATGTTACTTGTTAGTTGTGAGCAGTGGACATCACCCTCCTCGCCTGAACCTGAACATAGTATCTAACTGCTGTCTTGCCAGAGGAGTTGGGGTAAAGAGTAAACACCCTATTAAGGCTGAGCCCTAGCCGGAGATCTGGGGGATTAGGTAAGTGAGGAAGGAGAGGAGTCCCACTCAATTTACTGACCTTTCAGGAGATAGCTAAGACAAGCTCAAGCTCCTAAACCATCCCTCTCTATTGTTTCTAACCCGATATCTCAACCCGAGTCCTGGGACCTTACAGAAAACAAGTCAGGCTGGATGGGCAGGGTGCAATAACGGGATGAATCACTGAAACCTCAAGTAGACCAGAGTTAGTAAGGGGAGACATCATGTACTGGCACAGTCATCTACACGCTAATCATTTCCATTCCCATTCAATTGCTGCAATTAGACGAGGACGGTTTTCATTGTTTTCCTGTGGGTCTCCGGCAAATCTAATTTACTGGGCTTGCTCATTTTCTTGGCTGATGGCAGGTTTCAATCATTGAAGACACAGACTTGACTGGCACACATTCATGTCAAACAAAAACTATGACTATCATTCTTAGACAAGACCCACTGAAGGAACAATATTGGTGTTACTCAGGGGTTGTGTGAAATGAAAAGCTTTTCAAGCTTATTGTAACGCTGTCAGCTTAAAGGTTCTATCATACTTTGGTACCATACCGAAACAGATATCTCTACAGATTTACTTATGACTTGCAGGGTATAAAGATGGTGATGGTGGAAACATACCATCAAAATTGTTTTGCCTGACATGCTGTACTTATCCAGAAAAGAGCAAAACGAATGACCAAAAACAATGTTGATTTTTAAACAATTGAAAATAACGGTGAAAAGATTTTAAAAATACTGTGGCAGTTTTTGACTATTTTCTCAAAAAGTGGGCACCGTATGGGACTGAACATTTCACAGATGACAGTTACTGTATCTTCGTTGATATTTTTGCCCAGGAATCTGCATTTCTTTGACAAAAACCCCCAAAGTATGATATTACCTTTAACAAAAATGAAGCTTTGTTAAAATGAGTAGTCTTTGATAAAGAAAATATTTCTATCATTTTCTCCCTCTTACTTTTTATATTGCATTTCTACCTCAGTCCAAGAAAGTTCAAGACTTGAGTTAGTCTAACCAAAATACAAATCATAGAATGCAGACTTCAACTTGAACAATGATGATGAATAAACTTGTGTATTCTTGAGTGAGAGAGAAGCTTGAAGCAGCCTAAGCCCTAGCCTATACTCACCTTGGTATGGCAAACAGGTACCCGATGACTTTACTGATGTCATGCAGGCTGTACTGTGCCTCAGTCCAGATGGAGCTGTCTCCCTGTACCTCTATGATGGCCCCTCCCCTGCTGTCTCTTGACCCTACAGAAAGTAAATGCCATGGAAACGGTCATAAACCACAATGACGTAGACCGATATGACTGACGTGGATATACTGTACAATGATGACGAAATATACCTGTATGTGTGGGATACAGAGATTCAATAGCTGAATTCACTTGTATTTTTTTTAACTCTCTGCTCTAATGTTTCTCTTCTTACAGTGTACAAAATTTCATTTGGAATACAACTTCTAGTAAATAAATAAATATGATCAG
Source organism: Astropecten irregularis (assembly GCA_963971285.1). Classification (NCBI taxonomy): domain Eukaryota; kingdom Metazoa; phylum Echinodermata; class Asteroidea; order Paxillosida; family Astropectinidae; genus Astropecten; species Astropecten irregularis. Next base: position 18,463,520 of record OZ020246.1, on the reverse strand, counting down.
TTTGGTTTTAACATTTGCTACAATGTTAGTGATCCTGAAAATACAGGGCCCAATTTTATGGAATCCGTTACCGTTAGCAAAAATTCTTCGCTTACGGTAGCAGAATTTTTTTGGTTATGGTTAGCGTATTTCACGGAAGAGTTTCCTTTTTGGTAACGGTAAGCAAGGAATTTGTGCAGAATGCATACAACAGCCCGTTAGCAGAAAATGATAACGGTTACCCTAGAAATTCTTTGCTAACCGACAGTCTTGCTTACGGATTCCATGAAATAGAATTCACGTGTAGCAGTGCCCGTAAGCACAAAAATAGGCCGTAACGGATTCCATGAAATTGGGCCCTGATCACCATAATAATCTATTGCATGAAAATGATCCAGTTTTGATTTAAGACAAAACAAAAAACAAAAACACTTAGTTAACAGGTTAGGATAACATACCACATCAGGGTGACAATTTGATATTGACCTAATATTTCTTCTTTTAACCTTTGGAAAAAGTATAGTGTCACAAGATTTTTTTGAGGGAAATCCTTTCGGTCTTAAACCTTTGTCTGTATTGTTTAGATTAGGTGTGGTTTCAAACAAGAGACAAATGTGCACACAGGGTTTTTGTTTTATTGCCACAAATGTCTGGAACTATGGCAATTTTAATGCTTCCGCATTACAGTATAATAATAAAAATGATTATCATTTCTATAAAACAGATACTGGTCGAAAGTTAAATCAGTACATGTACCAATACCTACAACTCAATTGTCATGAATTATTCCACATTTCCTGCAAAGGACATGTTTTATTTATATCTACTGGATAAGAGGCAATGATTATTTTAGTAGGTGGGATTTGGCAATGATTTCAAGTCACAAACTATTGCCACATCCGGAGCTTATCAAACTAGAAAATAAAAAGTCAGGCTGAATTCTAGTGATTGGAATCGGAAGTATAAGAGGCATGGTGCTGCACAGCATTAGGGTACAATGGAAGTATTGCATTCAGGATGACATCAGCCAAGACTGCAGGCCATTTTATTCAGAAAAGAGAATGATTTGATTTGTAACCTAACCCAAGAACCTGGTGGGGTTCCCGGCAGGGCAAGAATTCACAGATTATTACACCAGGGGATAACGAAAGGGAAAATATATCAAAATGAGAAGGAAAACCTTGAATACCAAGCAGGTGATGTCATTCACGGTTGTGGTTAAAATAAGGATCACCTGCCACTAAACATACTGTGGCTGAGGAAGAAACTATCCTGCTTCTGCCAACCATTTGGGGTGGGAAATGATATTAACTATTAGACAGATACTTTGTCAAGTTTCCAGTTGTCTCTTCATTACGCAACTCTTTTCAGTTTTCAGCCCAAATGTGTAACATTGTTTTTTTAAGGGCAATTTGTACAACATTGGTAACAAACCAAAATAGAAATGCTCACAGATTTACGTATAACTTTCAGGGTATGACGATGGTGCTGGTAGAAACATAGCATTAAAATATTTCAACCTGAAATGGTGTATATATCCAGAAAGAGTAAAACCAAACACCAAAAACAGTTTTGATCTTGGCAAGATCAAAAATCCTTCTTTATGTTTTATAACAAAATTAAGTCGGGTTGGGTCAACATTTTCTCGGGACTCAGATGTCCGATTGAGCTCAAATTTTCACAGATTTATTGTTTCATGTACATGCAGGATTAAACAAAGTATGAGTGCTGTTCTGTCACCTACATTGTACATGCCCTTTAAGTGAAAATGGCAAATCACTTTTGTAGTCAAAATGTTTGTGTGGTCTCTTCTTTCCTCCACGGTCCCATGCAAAAGGAGATACATGGACCGGTGCTGAACTTGTTTGTGTTGAACTTGGTTTTAACTGTCAATTTTCTAAGTTGGGGAAATCTGTTCTCCCTCCAATGTCATCACTTAACATTTTGCAAACACCCTACATGGCAAATATGAATCAGAAGTTAATCTATTAATAGGAATAACTGTACAAACATGTTTGCCATCCATCATGTCGTCAATTTTAATTAAAAAATTATGAGACATGATTTTCTTGTTAATTCAATTCCTTTCCAGGTGACATCATTTCTAATTTGTTTACTATTACCCTGCCATAAGGTGAAAAGATTAACTTTGGTTGAAAAACTCCAGAAATCTATCATTTTCCTTAGAATAAGTATTCATTTCAAGTTGAGCCTTAATTTAAAGATGAAAAACATCCTTCTTTCTGCTGAAATCACTTTTAAATTGTTTTTACTGGATTTGAGATGTTCCTATTATTCTAAATGCTATCCAATATAATTAATTTCAATGTATTTCTTGCCGTGATTGAAATGTATATAGGAGGGCCTGACATGTTTCGATCCTAGCAGGATCTTTCTCAAAGGCTTTGAGAAAGATCATGCTAGAATCGAAATGTGTTTTGAGACAGATCCTGCTAGGATCGAAACAACTCCAAGCATTTTTATATTATTTCAGGTCATTTCGGCTAATGAGCAGTTTGCAGCATTTTATTACTTGTATTGAAATGTATATAGTTTGCTGAGATAAATGTACATGGTGTGCTTCAAACAACAAATGATAATGCAAACAATTTATTGCCCTTCAACCACGTAGATAAGCACTTCACTAAGTGCCTTTTGAGCACAGATGAAAAAATCATGCGCTGGCTCAGGTGGGATTCGAACCCACGACCTCCTGCTTACTAGTGCAGATGCCATACCTGCTAGGCCACCAAGCTAGCTGGGGTCAGCAGAGTAAATCCAATCCCTTATCAGCGGGCACCGTAATTAATCAGTTAATGATTCGATTTTGATATAAGATATATCTCTTGTCCGATTATATGAGAGGAAAACATACGTCCAACGTTATGTTAACCCGGCCGCCTGATCTTAGCAAGTGCTTGTAAAAAATGACTGTGCAAGATCTGACAAGTAAACAACAAGTTGTGTTTTAGATTTTCTCATTTGGCTGTCCAAGGTCTCTCATTTACTGTCTGGGTGTCAGGGAGGGTTTGTGTAACTGCATCACATCCCCTGAAATTATGAAAAACACCGTACATGGCAGGTTGTAGCACACGGCTGATGACCGTATCAGGAAATCCCCAATATTCGGCGGATTTCGAGAAAAGCCAAGAGTAATTAAACGCTGGGGGATTGACTGCTCTCAGTATCCAGAAGATGGCAACTAGGGGGAACGGTCCTGGAGGGAGTGTGAGGGGTCTAGGCTCTGGAATGCTTCCATCTCTGATGGAATTACGGGAGGATTGATTCGGTTAACACTAGGGGTGTGTGCCAGTTTATGAGGCGTCAGTAATATGTCATGAGTCTTTATTCGTGTGGAATAAATAGCAGATGCCGAATCTTGTATGAGGTGGAGGATACTAATGAGCAAAACTGCAAATCATGCTGGCTAGGAGAAACGAAAGCGCTGCTCAATAATCAGCTCAATAACGGATGGAACCGAAGGTTTTGTATAAAGAGCTGCACCAAGGTGAGGGTTACTACAGTATATAATTTTCAGCACTACATGGAGAAATCAGTCACAATGCAACTTCCTCCATGCTCACAGTGAGCCTAGGGTAGTCTGATGATCTCTTCACAGTGCAAATAGGTCTGGAAGATGAATCAAGGCCACAGCAATGTACCTCATGCTTCCACCCATAAGAAAATGATTGTAGATATAAGCCAGGCACTTTGTGCATGATGTCACAGCCCTGGAGTCACTGTTAAGGCCCGACTAGCACCAGAAAGACTCTAGTGATTCTTAAATCTCAATTCGTAAGTGGGCTTCATAGAGAGTCATCACAACTGGTGATGTTATGCACGAAGTGCCTGGTTTATAGCAGCACTCTGATCTAAGCCTGCTACTGCACAAAAAACTGCAGCCTCTAGGATAACTGTCATAGAGCTGATTAGCACAAAAATATCAGATTTAGACTTAGATTTAATGCAAAGCAAATATCCATCTGGAACCAGTCACAAGCCATTCATATTACAATTCGGCATTGGCTGTTTACTGGTATTTGCCATGTTAAACTTATGAATTAAATTAATTGAATTAAACAATGAATGATGTGGCAAGTCTGTTATATCAGGTCCAATATCTGTGACAGCAGAAATGTGGCTTACCTGTGAGAATGACAGCCTGAGAGTGCAAGAGTTCAAAGTTCACCTCCAGCATATACTGGGCCAGTTGGAATTTATGTCCCTGTGTTTCTGCTTTGGCCTCACCATCTTGGGAGTTATTGTTGCCTTCACTGGAAGCAGACCTCCTGGTCTCTCTAGACCCTGTAATTAAAGAGGAAAACAATCTTTAGGAAATACAATATTTATCAATAGGTTTCCCTTGCTCAAGCAATGTGTTGTGAAAATATGGTATGAAATGAAAGAATTCATCTATAATTAAAAAAGCGCTGAAAATAAAATGTTTACTCACATAAACGCACATGAACTCTTATAAACCAATGTCCATTACGGACAGTAACAATCCAAGTTTGTACAAGGGACTCGTGTGTGGAATTTATCAACAAGCTGTCCATTTCAACAATGCTTGCAGGAGTTTTCTTGGTAAAGTGCCACATACGTGCTACCATGAAGATGAAGGGTCCAGGAGAGTAAGAAGAACAGTAGAGTTTGCACAATGAATGAGAAGGAAGTGAAATGACGAAGTTGATTCGATGAGGGAATGATAAGTGGTTATAATTGGTACCAGAATGCTACCTGAGTTGACAGCATGGAATGGTTGGATGAAAAAGCCACATGTGACATCCTAATGGGATATAATTGTTCCTAAACCCATTGTGGTTTTAAAGTTTGATCCTGTTATGACAATCGGTCCAAATAAAAAACATCTCGTTGCTCTGCCATTAAAACCATATAGATGAAACAACAAATACAAATTACAGCTTATGCCTTTTGGTGTTACTTAACGAGTTTGTTTTTTCTGCATGGACAGTATACACACGGGTATGAGTTACTGTTTGTTTGTTGACAACAAGAGACATGTACAGTATCGGTGTGCCTTTTCTGTACAGTTTAAAGGTTTACTGTAATCAAATTTGGTAAAGGAATGAAAGCGCTTTAAAATGATTGCTTAATACAAAAGTAATGACTATATCAATTTATATTTGTATGTAAGTGCTTAATTTTGACCAAAAAGTTACAAAATCGGGACATGTATGCCCCGCCCCCCAAAAAAGTCCCCCTTGGAATAGCTTGAGACGTCACCTACAGAACTAGTATAGGCTCGCACCACAGTATACTGCGTGGTGTTCTGCATGTGATGTAAGCAAGGTTTTTCGTCGCGAAAAGTTGGTTCCTAGCTAAATCATGGGTCTAAAATACCCCCCTTTTCTAATTATCTTTTAGCACAAACAATGATAGACAGGTTGAGTTTTATAAAAATACAGATGTATTTAACTTTATATGAGTTTTGATTACAGTAAACCTTTAACATCTGTACATCTACTGTTATATGTAGGTGTACTATTTACATACAGTACAGTATAATAGATCCATACTCAAAACCACATGTAAAAAAAGATACTGTATGTACAATGAAGAATACACAGATGTAGATGGAGGAAGCACTTTACAAAAAAGTACCACAATAGGCGTGTTTGGCTAAACTTTCAACATTCCTGCCAGTCCTAGATTTCACAACAAAAACACTTTCCATGGAAACACAATGCCCATCTCTATTATGGTTTCAATTTACGCACAATCAAACAGCAAATCAAGGATGCCTTTTGTTGCCACTCTGAAACTGTTAGCAGTGTAACAAAAAGAGGCTGCCTTGAAAGGTGTGAAAAACAACGACAATATACACATAAAATATTCCAAGAATGAAGCTATCTGACCCTTTTTCTTCTTTCACTCATTTTTAGATTTCAAATGAAAAAACTGCCCTATCCAAAATCTGTCAAAACAAACTTCATTTTGCATCACTTGTCTCACTAGTGAAAAAGTATAGGTCAAGTTCAAGAAAGACTCATGAGAATTTGTAAACAATTAACATCAGATTTATCCTAGGTACACCACTGCAAACATTATGCAAGGCTAAATGAAGAGTCTAGCCGATCAGTGTTTTTTATAATGTTTACCAATAAAAAAAGTGAGAGTTAAAGAACCTCCAGCATAAGATGTCTCACCAAACCAAAAGATGAACAATTTCCTCTGTCTGGCAACAGAGGGCGGTAAATCAGTTTCATGTGAGGGGGAAGGGGAATATAAGTGTATGTCTCATTGTCTAGTTATTTATTGCCACGGCAACATCCTGCTCTTGGTTTCTGACTGTCTCTCCAGAACACTGCCCTCTTGTGTTTGACAAGAGCAAAGCAATGCATCATAAGTAATGAAAGACAATTGATTGGCTGAGAAAAACAGAGATATCACGCTGTGACATTAATCCATCCGTGGATTGATAAATGGACAAAAAATGATGATGATAACTACTTATTGATGAATTCTGGATTTAAAGCAACCTCCACAATCTGAGTTCATAATCTTGCTTCTATGACTATGAGACAGAACTGTATGCAGTTTATGTATATGATAATTTGAAATACAGGCAAGTTTTTAATCCAGCAAAGTGCTCACCATACTGAACAACAACCTAGCCTATCAAGTGCTTACATGTACATTACTTGCTTGTTAAGAGAACTAGGTTCTCTCTCCAGAAATATAGGCAAGCTTCCTAAAGAAGTTTTTTTTTTACTTTGAGAAAGATCATCCTAGATGGACCTCCTAACTCTAAGAATTGTAGACATTTCAGGTCATTATTTTGGTTGAAGAGCAGTTTTGCAGCAATTCAATATTTGTATCAAAGAATGAAAAAGAGGTAGATGAGAGAGATCCTTCTAGGATCTCAACCTGAGTCCATCCTGACTTGAAACCTTGATTCAACTGCCTTGATTCATACATGTATACTATTTTATATTGCCATACCAATTCATAATACCAAATCCATCCCCCTGGTTGTATCCCAGCAGCGAACAAGAGTGTTACCAACTTGCAGTCAATGTCCTAGAATATATGCAAGTCCATGTGTACAAACACTCCATTGACTGGAAAAACTAGGGGGATCTCCCCAAGGACTTAAGGTGACATCTAGAAGACAACACGTCCATTGATGAAAAGGGAACAGGATGTAAATCCAATGTCAAATGTAGGCCTACAGCTTGAGGACATCAATACGTCTGTGTTTTGGAATCCATGTCCAGCCAGATGGGATAAATATCAAGACCCTCCCAACAGGAGTCTAGAAACTTCCTTTACCATCTGGTCCCAGTCTGCCCCAGATACAAGGATAAAAATATATTATACCAGCATAATAATTAACTGCTGATTTGCTGGGAAAAACACATAAATATATACCACTGGTTTCATCATGGCCAACTGGTTTTAAAGCACAGTATAGTATCAGTTATTTTTCTACCTTGAGTCACAGTTAGGCAACGTTTTTATTTGAAATTGATTGACAAGTACACAAGTACTTGATCAAAGTACATGTTTTTTTATAGCAAAACATACTCCTACATTCTTGATTGTCCTACCTCCACGATCAAATTTAGTTTTGGGTCTGGGAGTGATTTAGGAACTACCAACAAGAAGCCAATATGAAATTCAAAAGTGGACTCTATCTCATGTGTGCAAATTTGTATATCATTGTGCAATTTTGAAGTTATTTCTCATTTCTACAAAATACATTATGGAATCTGTAATTTTATTGCCCTTCAACGACGTACATACAGATAAGCACTTCACTAAGTGCCTTTTTTTAGCGCACATGAAAAAATCATGCCCTGGCTCAGGTGGGATTCGAACCCATGACCTCCTGCTTATTAGTGCAGATGCTAGCCACTAAGGGTGTGCATCTACGTTTAATTTACTAACCGTTTAAACCAAACTTTTTCACACGTTTAAACGTTTAAACGTTGGTCTGCGGCAGGTAAATTTAAGATGCAGGAAAATTAAAGACATATTATTCCATTCCTGTTGGGGGAGTATTTAATCGTGAACCCCAAAAAATTAATCACGAAAGGTGGCGTCACGTCAGCGATGTGACTCTCCGACCCTTATACTTTACAAGTGGATCAAAAGTATTTCAATTTTCCCAAGTTGCCATTTATGTAATCCTGACCCGAAGGTATTAAAATGAGTTGACTTTCCAACCACAGTTACTGGGCAGTAACAAACAAATTGGTATGATGTGCGCATGCCTGCCAATAGGCAAAGGTCAACGTAACTGGAGATTTTCCTTCAGCCTTTATTCTGCTCCGATCGGAACAGAACATAGATAAGATATACATCCCTCTGTTGTTTGGCCCATTTTGCCGACAAAAGACGTTCATGGTGTTTTTTTTCTTGACCCAGAAATCTGAACCCAGCTTAACAAAAGACCTGCCAATTATGATGTGTTGACACAGCTGGAGACAGTTCAGGAGTTGGAGACATAATAGGTGGAGACATAATAGGAGGGGGGGTGAGATCGTGAATTTATTTTGGAGTAAAGGGCTGGTGGTTTATAGCTTCATCCAATAATGATCCTCGATTGGCTATCATGATCAATGCTATTGGTTGACACTGCATTTTGTGACAGCTACTGAAAGTTCACACGCACGTGGTTGCCTGAAAGCCGCTGGTCCCGTTTGTTTGATGGGTTGTTAATTCATGTGTTGAATATACTGTGGGTACCAACCAAGGAAAGCAAAGTAAACATATTCGGAGGTTGATGAATATTATGCCGGCTATCACTGTAGTTTATTGTTATATTCTTTGAGGTGTTTTCTGCTGGAAATAAAAAAAGTTTCGGCCACTTGGTAATCGGAGTTGAGTGTCGTGAACAATACTTAATTGTACAGTGTATTACATTGACAAATAGAGGGACAAATGCAAACAAAAACACAATGGATTTTTTTGTCGTTTAAACGTTTACTAAAATACTGAACGTGTAGTGCCTTTGTACACGTTTAAACGTTTAAACGTTTAACCTGGCACAGCCTTACTAGCCACCGAGCTAGCTGGTGTCAGCGGGGTGAATCGAACCCCTTGTCAGCAGGCGCCATACATTAAATGTATGTGTGCACATGGCAGTTACCAAAAAACAGCATCTATTTTTTTTATTAGTAATAACTGTCTAATAATCAGTCCAATTCATTGCAATGATAAAAAGAGCTCCCCATTGAGTCACTACCATTGTGCCTAAATTGCTTACATATGTGAACGTGATGATTCCTAGTTTCCCAATAACACATCCCTGACTAAACAATTGCTGAGGTCAATGAGATAATGTCTATCTATGATGTCTATGATGAGATGAGATGGGATTATATCCTACGCCCTTCAAATAAAAAAATAATAATACTATTAATAATAATGGGAGCATTCAACCTGAGCATCACAGACTGATCCCCTGTTGTTGTCATGCCAACTATTCTGCATCGATGCTCAGCAACCGAGCGGATAGTATTAAGCACTGTGCTAGTTTTTATCGGGGTCACAGATTGTGCATCCGTTAACGCTTCCCTGATCAGTATTCAACCTAACCTCTCTATCTGACTACACATGAGTGAGATTCCAAAATGAGAGCACTGGTATCCGGTCCTCTTAGATTACACGCCTGTACGGCTCAGTGGATGTATATAAAAGCCTAACATGAGGTTCGGGACAAGGAGTTATATAACGTGTTTCTATATATTACTGAACTGTGTACCGAGTTTGTAGGATCATGGAGGTCCATGATAGGATGGATTTATAAGATTCTCAACCCTTATGGCCCTTCTCATCGAAGTCTCTTAACCCTAACCATCTCCATACCACAGATTACCACACATGGCTTTCCTGAGTTAAGTGTGGTATATCCTGAATACCACAATACACTACAGTGTGGTTTCCATGGCAATGAGTGGTTTATGAACCAGTCCCCCTGTGGAGAACTGGTAATGTGTTGTAAGCAGCTCTTGTCTTTTGTGGTAAGTGAAGCTCTAGAGTTTAATAATAGTCCAGTTGAAATCGCCTGGAACTGGATACCATTGTATACCAAACTTTAATCAACCAATTGTATTCATTCACCTGAATAAATGGCCGAACATAATTAAGGCAGCTTCTCAGGTATGGCTGACTGCATCTGCACCATTAATACTTTTATTCAGAGACCTGGGGTCGATTTCACCAAACAATCGTAGGACTTGTGATGCATTGCAGCCCAACGTAGGATACGATGGGTTATCCTTTGTAAATCGAGTTGCGATCAATCGCAGGGCCCCTGGAAAGGTCTGTGGCAGTTTACTGAGTTTGCTGGTTGTGAATTACCATCAACATACCAAAAACTACTACACACACACAAGAAGATACCCTTTAAATGCAGACTCTGCTGCTCCTAGTCCAGCTGAAGTTTACGTTAAATTCCTCAAAGGGAATAAACTTATGACATGAAAAGTGTAAGAGGTCAAGGAAGTTTTCCTTGCAGTAAAAGGGAAGGAGTGGCTGACATTTCGATGAAGCAAAATATGACATCCTAAATTCACGGGGAGTGATTTACACAAATTTCTTGACTGTTGGTTTTGCCTTGCAAATTGCAGGACATGTTAACTAGCCTTAGCCCATGGTATTAATTTAAGGACCAGTTAAACCTCTCAGCCTTGCTGGTGAGAGGGTCCTACTTACCAGTTTGTTTCCCTTGTCTTTTCTTGGATGCTCCTCCATGTTGACCTGCTCCTCCGTTGCTACTTCCTCCCCTAGACCTCTGAGTCTTTGACCTCCGACTGGACAATTTCCTCTCCATGACTGGAGGTTGTACAATGTCCCGCCAGTCCTCTCTCTGCAGTCCCAGCTCTCCGGCTATCAGACAACTGCTCAGGGGCTTGGAGTATTTGGAGCTGTCGGTGAAGTTCAAGTCCATTGCACTTGAGGAGGCAGAGGGGTGGCGATTCTCCTCGGAGGCCAGGTCCCGGACGGCATCCCGCAACCAGTTCCTGGTGAAGACCTCCCTGAATGTTGATGCTGGCACCGGGATCTCTTCCAGTTCACCGTCGGCAGTCAGGTACTGCAACGTCAGAGTGACAGAGTTGCTGCTGTTGCTGGTACTGCTGCTGCCACCGTTATTGTTGTTAATGACAGAGGACGGTGTACTGGGCTTGATGTAGAGGTAGTAGTCCCCCTGCCGGAGATATTCACGTCCTATTTCGCATAGATGGACGACAACATTGCCACGGTAACAAAGAGGCCAGCCATCATCCCTTGGTTTATGCTTCAGTTGTAACTGCAGGCAGAGAATGATAAAACCAGAACATACATTAAACATCATCATGGTCAAGCCAATGAAGAATAATTATAAGAAAAGATGAAATAATTGAGCTTAACTTATAGAATCTTAAAGGTACTTCAAATAAAGTTTTGCTATGATAGCATAAAAGAAAATTGACGTTGGTACTACATGTATGTGCAATGCACATTACGAATATTCTTGAGGTGTGGAAACAATCCTGGGGAAAGGACAATGTCATAAGGGCAAATAAGGTATGAACCATAACATGCGTTTATCAGTCCCAAACAGAAATAGTTCATACTGATAAATCAACAATAAATATTATCAAAGAATTAAGAACTGTATTTTGAACTAAACAATTTACAAATTTTTGAATGTGACAAACTACAGCCACCAGTTGATAAGTTGATTTTTTTTTAAAACAAAATGATCCACCATTCTGATTGGTTAACTTGCTCATGAGACCAATCAAGACGATCAAGACGATCAACACTCTTTAGAACCAATCACAACACATGCCAATCAGTGTAGCCAATCAGACCAAAATGAAAATTCCTCATATCTATATTCACTTGTTTTCAAACTTCTGAGTTAGTTATGCCAAATGTATTGTATCTATACAAGCAAGATTAAAGGCTACTTCAGGGAAATTAAACCAAAATGATTCAAATATAACGAAAACATGCCGAAATATTAGGACTGAACCAATTTATCTTCAGGAAGTGGCAAACCACATTTTAACCACTGCCAAAGATCAAAAAGAAACTTTCAGTCACTCCGACAAACAAATGCAATGCACTTTCTACTTTTCTAGGTGTACGGGCAAACTTCCGTTAATACCATCAATCATGGCTTGAAAACCCGGCCCCCCTAACCGTTCAAGCGATCCCGGTCGGATGGCTAGATAACTATAATGCATGTTAATATCCTCCGTATTAATGGATGGCAAATCACAGTGCAAAATACAAATGCAAGAGAGTTATTGTACTGTTCTTCTATTGCCAAGAGGGAGAAATGGAGCCATGGTCGACTACAATGAGACCCTAAAGGGGCTTGCATGCAAGTTGAGGGTTACCTCGGCCAAATTCAATCCATAGTGCAATTACCCTACCTAGCTGGTGTGTGTGTATGTTTGGTCTTCTTGGGATTTTGTTTTCGCACCCAGTCTTGTTTTTTTTTTACAAACCTGTGAATCACTCAATGCTAACTTGTTAAAGAACCACAGGAAGTTCCAAAAAGCACATCAAATACACGTATTGTGATGTAATGAAGCAATTTTCCAAGTTGCCCTTTTTTCATTTCAAAGGCAACTTCATTCCATAATATAACCTAAACACATATTTGCTTAGAATCGAGAGGAAAACCACAACACAGGTTGACTGCGGTACAAAGGTTTGTCTTGTTTTTCTTAGCGCTCACTAATTATTTAGGCCTGTTCAAATGCATACAAAAAAAGCAGGAGGGGGTACCCCAGGTAAAATGTGCGCCTCCCTTTGCCATCCAATTGCATATTACACAATCCCTTCACTGAAAGTGATTTCACTCTTGTTTTTTCACAATTATTGAGTTTGAACACCTTAAAGGTAGCATCATACTTTGGTAGCATACCGTAACAGAAATCTTCACAGATTTACCTATAACTTACAGGGTATAAAAATGGGTATAAAGATGGTGATGGTATCATGGTAGAAACATATATCATTAAAATGTTTCTGCCTGAAATACTGTATTTATCCAGAAAAGAGTAAAACCAATGACCAAAAACAATTCTGATATTTTAAAGATAAAAATATTATGGTGAAAAGACTTTAAAAATGTTTTTAAAAACTGTTTTCTCAAAAAGTGGGCACCATGTGGGACTGATGACTGTTAATGTATCTTCCTTGATAATTTTGCCCATGAATCTGCATTTCTTTGACAAAAATCAAAGTATGATGTAAGTCATGTAACCTTTAAAAATCTACACAGGTGCACGTCACCCATCTCCTTTCTATCTGAGTCTAAATGGTACATGAATGTATATAAACACCACACCCATTAATAACAAAAACAATCCCTGTCACTGCCTGACCTCTATATGTGCTGAACTTCATGAAGACACTAAGAAAGCAACAATCACATTGCTTCACTTGATTAAATAAACTATAGCAACGTGGAATAAAGAAAAATAAATCATCCCAATCAAAGAAAACATTACTGATCACAAAAGAGATGAAATCAGTCTCTCTATGACAAGTTCTTCCGTGATGTGGTCATTTTTTGCCACTAAAATTTCAAAAATTGTTATTCTATGATTTTGCAATAGAGAACACGGCCGGAGACGGAAAACCCTGAACAAATAATTCACAGGGTACCAGTGCTTGAGCTGGTTTCTGTTTACTCTGCAAACAATGTGCTACCTGGACATTCTATAGGCCTACATGTACCTCATATTCATTTTTTACAAACATGGTATACCAGGAATACAATTTCACTATCGCTGTGAGGCACATGGTGGTTTTTTGAACATGAATACGGTGACAGATGACAGAGTTACACACCAATGTCTGCCACACATTTGGGCTAATGGTGTCAGATTTCAAGATTAATGGCTACCATATGAATATCCTATACAAGGAAAAGATGTATTTTTTCAGAGATGCATATTGTACATGTTCGGTATACCAGTAGGGCCAAGCACTACTGAAAAATGGTACATGGTATATTACTGTACACATACATTCTGTTGCAATCAGGTAGAAATTGATAAACGTGCAGCAGATATTTCACATTCACATGCAAAGTACAATTACGAGAATGGTTACGTAAACATATTCTTTTGCTTTATACAATATACATTTTACTGAAATGTAAACATCACCAATAATGGGTCTTGTAGCTGCCTGATATTCAAAAGATTACAATTAATCCTAATTAATCCTAATTTGAACAAGTCAGACTGACAAAATGTTACACCAATGTTGCTATAAGAACCTAAGAAACTTAATCATATGAACAAAGATTTGATGTTTTTCTCAAAAAAGTATGGCATAACACTTTAACAGCTTCACTGGATAGAGAAACAGACATACTACAATCTGAAAAACAAGTTAAGCAACATTTTTTCACGGGAGATCACCAAAAGAAAGCAGTTGTGTGCAACTGAATTTGAAGAATTTCTAGATTGTACGCTCTGAATTTGGGGAATACTAGCAAACCATCAGGTCATCATATCTCGGAGAGCACGTACATCTTAAGTATCTTTAATAATACAGCTTTCCAAATAGCTTATGCTTGCATTTTTACAAGGATATAGGCCTATAAAGCATCCTTGAAATAACATGACAGGAATTGCTTTTAGGACGTTGGCTTCGGTTGGTCTACTGAAGGACCAAGGTGGAATGCAACGTCCAACTGAGATTGGTAAGTGAGCTTTTGGATATTAATACTTATGGAATGTCACTTTAACCACTTGTAAAAGGTCACGTCATAATATCACGCCGCTTCACACACACGTCTTGCTCTACACAAACTATTTATTGCCATCATTTTAATTTGATATTGGCATGGGGAAGTCGTAAAAGTTCAATACCTGAAAATGATATTATTTACACAAATAAGTAAGTAGAATTCCCGGTTTTTTTGCCTCTAGATAATTACATGATTATTAAACACAAAGCCAATCTCAAGCTAACTATCTCAAGTGTTAGCATAAACAAAATTAATGAGGAATGGCATTCATTGTGTAATCTTTGATTAT
This sequence comes from Astropecten irregularis, assembly GCA_963971285.1. NCBI lineage: Eukaryota > Metazoa > Echinodermata > Asteroidea > Paxillosida > Astropectinidae > Astropecten > Astropecten irregularis. The sequence goes on along the minus strand of OZ020246.1, from coordinate 18,448,518 downwards.
TTAAACAGAAATTTATCCTTGAATTTGTTTACAAAGGTGCTTTGCGTTTAAACAAATTTGTGGAAATGGAATAATAATTGACACAAGATGATTAGGGGAAAATTTGTGCAATGGGTGACACAATCCTGTCACACAAAGTCTGTGACAAGTTTTCTGTATATTTGTACAAATACAGACTGCTGTTCAAAGGTCTCCAAACACTGCCGTTCCTATGACAACCTTGCCCTTATCTTTAAAATCTTTGCACCCCCTTAACCAGTGTTATGGATTAACCAAACATTTGTACACAGTAGTTTGTGTGCAACTGTAGGCCCTATACATCACAGCCTAAACTTAAAGGCACAATACCACATTGGTTATGCTGTTCCCTCCAATTCAAAATGAAAATATGAATATTCACACAGAGATCAAACAATCTGTGTTTGTCATTTCCAAATCTGTACCATATGTTTTAGGAAGTACTGGTGGAAAAAAAAGCAATACTGAACTGTGTTGCTTGATTCAAACCAGCTTTCATGGCAAAACAGAATCAAAACATTTACGGAGTGTAATACTGGTCAAGTTAAAAAATCAGCAACAGGTTCATGTGTACATGTACAAGTCCCTTCTGACCTTAGCACGTGTTGGTCAAATTTACAGTCTAGCTGACAAGTTTACAACTTGCAATGAGCTTTGGAATTGCACAATCCACGCCAATTTCAATTCCCAGATACATCCTGACTGAAGAGGAAACTACTGGTGTTGAGTAATACACAACCTAAACCAGATGTTGCAGTGAACTTAAAAATATAAAATAGCACACCTGTGAAAATGTGAGCCCAATCGGACATCTGAGTCACGAGAAAATAGCAAAAACCAAATACAAACATAAAGAATGGTTTTGATCTTACCCCGAGATCAAAACTGTTCTCGGTCTTATAATTCCTGGTTAAATACACAATTTCAGGTACATGTAGACATATATTAACAGTATATTTCTACCAGCACCATCTTCATATCCTGAAAGTTACCAGGTAAAGGCCCTATGTAAATCTGTGAACATTTCTGTTTGGGTATGTTACCAATCCTTTAAAGGTTGTATCATACTTTGGTTTTTGTCAAAGAGGTACAGATTCATGGGCAAAAATATCAAGACAGATACAGTAACAGTCATCTGTGAAAATTTCAGTCCCATACGGTGCCCATGCACTTTTTTAGAAAATCGTGAAAAACGGCCGCAGTATTTCTTAAGTCTTTTCTCTTTTATTTTTGACCTTTTAAAAGATTTTCGGTCGTTGTTTTACTAATTTCTGGATAAATACACCATTTCAGGCGGAAACATTTTAACGGTAAGTTTCTACCACCACCATTGCCATACCCATTTCTGTTTTAGTTGCTTACCAAAGTATGATACATGTACTACCTTTAAGTACTAGGCCTTTACTGTATCCGGCTTCCAATTCCATAAATGGTAAATTTTTGCACTTCATCAACAAACTGTTTGTGGACCCATAGTACTGTATGCTTAAATGGAAGTTTAACTTATTAAAGAAAGCCAGAGGCAAAATTTGAGTTAAGCTTTCCATAAACATATTCCTCTATAATACTTCAATCTCCACAACTCACAGACAGGGTACGGTTTAAATGGCCCTGACAGGGAAAAACTTTCAGTTCAAGGGCTATCTACAAAATGATGATGAATTCTAGTAGAGTTACAAAACAACCAGCCAAGCACTTTAATTATAATGAAAATTCCCTGTTCAAAACCCCAAAAGGCGGTGGGTCTTATCTACCCTGTGCCAGTTAAGTTTGCTAATAATAAAAAACTAACCTACTTTCCAAACCAGCTGCACAGACTCCATGAATTATTGCATTCAATAGTGACTGACCCTGCAGCTACCTCCCCAGATACAGCTGCACCCAAGTTTCACAAACGTCAACCCCAAACCCTCCACACTGCGCCTACCCAAAGGGAGAAACATCTATCCTCTTGAAATACTCACATTATGACAAGTGTTGGACAAGGGAATACCAATATACCACCAGTGACTGTCCAGTAACTCCAGTTCCTCCAAGAATAAAAAGAGTTTCCAACAGATACCAGTGCGTGGCAATAACTCCCCTGGAGCACACTGACTTACTGTACTTTCCTGACAAACACTAAGGTCTTTTGCTGACACACAACAGTTTTCCCAGCTGATGTGGCCTTGTGCACATAGCCAGTGAATGGTATTTCTAATAATACACGCCAGACTATATATTATTACTGGTATTATTATTTTTCTGCTGAGGGGGCTGTAGAACCGGGGTGCATGTACGGGTGCAGTGCTCAGTCACATGGTACTTCTGGGTACTATGCCTCCACCATCATTAAATGTGAACTAAATTGGCATTATGCACTGTTATTTCACTACGGGATACAATGGATGAATGCCGATTGGGAATATGAAAATCAAATCAAATTAGTGAACTATGGCCAGTTCCTGATTGAATGGATGAGTTCATTTTTCTGCCCGGGGATTTTTTTTTTCTTCTATACTGCACTGATAACACTTCTCAAGATGGCACTGGGTATATGGGGAATCAGAAAATAATACTTGTCCCACAACTGCATATTGAAGGGCGATGTATGCACTATGCATGGAAACAAAATAGCATAATGCAAATTGTAGATCTTTACAATTTTGCTTGACTTATACCATATGACTATGAAATGGCATAAACACTTCCTAAATTGTCTCAGTTTTCAACTACATGTAGATCTAAAGAAAGATCTGACAGCAACTGTCATGTGGCATGAGAGAGCAGCTCATTTAGGTAGCAACGACTTATCTCAATTTTGCTTTGTCAGGTCTCCTACCTGTTGCTAAGGCAAGCCCAAAAGACCAAAGACCTTCCCCGTAACAACTGGCAAAAACCATATATAGTCCTTCTGTTGAAGCCCCCAGGCTGGAACTGTTGCCCCGATGCCCCAAATGGACAACTGGCTGATGTTGGTGGTCCACCCTGTCTCCTATAGGCTATATACACTGATGCTGTGATGCTTATTACCAGCTGAGTAGGCGTCTTTTCCGACACACCCTGATGGCCATTTCCATCACCCCACTCCATCCGCCATTTCATAATTTAATCACGTGAGGCCAAAATTGGGAAATCCATATTTTGAAATCCCGACATAGCACGCTGAACTTCCTTTGAAAACTCTTTGGAACCAAATTATGGACATAATGTGATTTATGATGTGAGTCAAGGATGGTCTGTGAATTCAATATCTGAATTCTATTCAAATTCTGGCCTCCAGTTTATTCCATACAGTCAAGCAGGCCAGGTTGACAATAGGTCAAGGTTATTTGAACAATAATTGCACTCTTGCCCATCAAACTGACCATACAAACACTCAAACCTGGACAAGTCAAGAAAAAGAAAACAAACAGTTTCCTAAAAATATATCCCAATTTTCACACAGCAGCCATACGTATATCAAAGGAAAAAAGTATGGTTACAAAGTTCCTGCCTTGTGTGAAACTAGCTTGATTGACTCTCGTAATGAGATCTAAGTGTCATGAAATCCAGCAAGTAATAATAATAATACCAGCTAGCAGTCCCTGCTACAGTGGCTGTACATGTACAGTATTGTAGCTTACCCTTAGGCCATAGGCTCAACTGGTTTCCACCCATCAGACCCCAATAGCCACTACCCCTTGGACTTGTTTAGCCAACTACTGACGTGACTTTTTAATACAAGCGACTTGTCAGGCTTGGGCTTTTATTAAAAAAAAAAAACCAATCTCGGTCCTGCTTATTTTTCCGGCTAAATGCTGATCAGCTTGCGTGGTTGCACTAATGTGCAGCGCCAGGGGGTTGCTTTGGAAATTTCCAATAAGCTGTGCCCAGTGGTTTATAGGGGTGAATTGTGCCGTTTTAGCGGTGATCGTGACCCCGCCATCAGAGTTGGTGCAGAAAAAGACCACGGCTTGCCAGTACTTTGTTGAAATTGACTGTATAAAGGCAGATTACTGGCAAAAGAAGGCAGGCTCTTTATAGAAACGCTAAAGGCGATTTAATGGCGATTTACCAACTTAGAAGAAAAAAAAATTGAGACTTTCAGATGAACTCTTCTTAACTCTGCCATTGGCTACAAACAACCAATGAAAAGTTGACATCAGTGCTATATTTGGACTGGGCAATGATGGTCATTGTCCAATCATTGTCCATTGTCATTGTTGCAAAGAGTTTAGTAAGTCTGAAGAATTTGCATATTAGCTCTTCATAGAGATCAACATTTACAACCGAAAGCCCTTCACAGGAGTGCTTGTCTAAACTTTATCTTACACAAATTATACAATTTTCATTAGCAGAACTTACAAGGTTGTAAATATCATACTTTGCACATGAAAATGACAACTAGCCAGACAATTTTTTAATGATTACGGTAATTTTTCATTGATTATTTAAAAGAGGGCTGCTTCTAGAGCAGAGGAACAAATTATACAGCATTGAAATGATACAACATTGAAATTGAACTCTGCAAATAATTTTTCTGTATAGCTTTTGGCCTGGTTGTCTAGAGCAATTCCCATCCTATCACGCTACAAGTATTCCACAAATTAATTGCAATCAGCAAACCTGTTTCCATAACTTTTGGTTACATCAGAATGTAGTGACTGGGGAAATACACTAATTGCATCCATCATGAGGCTTCAACATTTATCTATTTTTATCACCGATACTGAAACTTTTCCAACATGAATGGGAAACTGCACTGCTAAGATAATAATTCAAACAGGACTAGTGTAAACTCAGTACTTATGAATGACTGCTGAGAGATGAACATTCACAGATTCAAATTATTTTACAGGCCGACACGCTGACTTGCCTTGAATTTAAAAAACAAATCACAGGTCTGTAGGTTGCAACTTGCAAGCAAATTCACTGACTATGTGAAACTCCAGTGATGCACCTATGCTCCCAGCAAAATCTATTTCATACACCAAAAATTAATGTATCGAACATAATTTGTTTTGACTTAAAGGCATTTAAACTAACTCCAGTTATTTGAGTTTGGAAAATATTCATACCAAAAAACTTGTGCTGACTTTTGAAGTGTGAGGGACTGTCGGAATGCATCGTTTCAACTCTCTGCATAGTACCTCTCTTTTTTTTCCCGTCAGTGTGTGTCAGAGCAACTTAAATATTAAATGACTGGATGGATAGCATGAAGTACAATGCAACGCACAGCATCCCAGGCCCTCATTTTCAATGCTCCAATAACCCCATCCAACCTTATCCCACTGTTCAAAATCATTCAGTGTCACTGACCTCATCAATTTGAATTAAGCCGACGACGCAGCGGCCCAGCTATAGAAAATCATTTTTAAAAATTACAATGCCGGTGGTTCAAAGGGCCGGCGTATAAATTGCTGGCAGGATATGAACCAATGAGAGAAGGTTGGGTTATAGGAAGCAGTCTGGGTGGGCTTTCAAGTTCCACTTGTGAACAAAGCTGGGAGGTTATATTTTTTAATCTTTCAACTTGGGCTCAGAGCTCAGGAACCCCTACTGACCATGGGCATTTGGGTCTGCACTTTGGGTGGACTATTGGCCTATAAATGGCCATCTCACTGACCAATCATTTTTTGTTCAATACTTGTCATGGGTGGAACTGTTTTTGGTCAGTATGAGTAAGCCGGGGTCATCATAAACAAACGGCCAAAGTAAGCTTGATCTAACTAAGCTTACTTTATTCAGTATTCACTGAACAGAGGAACGCTAGGACAGTGCGACAAAACAAACAAACAATCTGACAAACAGACAAATGACAATGCTATTCAATACATGTGACAACAATGTGGCATAATCAGAAGAAACAAAACTTCACCTCAACTTAGCACCGTCTTCCAAAAGGACTTCATACAGCACATAATCCTTGCACAGTAGAGTCAGTATTTGAGCTTCAAAAGGCAAAGCACTCAAAAAGCCAGACCTTGATTTAAGTCAGAAATGCCGACATTCCCGCTGCTTCAATTGTACAAAGCCTCACTTGGTGGGTCAGTGCGAAAATGACCGAGAGTTCTGAGGACAATTGCAGCAGAGTGAGCAGACTACCTCTGAAACAAGCCCCTCTGCCCGCCACCCCTATCACAAAAGCCGACTCTGTTTACTCTCCGTCACCTAAGAACCAGGCAATAATAATCCCAAATTGTTTGGCCAATTACTTTTCGGCAGATCATTAACGCCGTGCTGATTGCATTATGGGATGTTTGATTCTTGAACTGTTTGCGGGGAATGAATAAATACCATAAGGTTATGATGCACTTCTAAAGTGCATACCCTTGAGAAGCCATATCTATGCAGCTGATATGACTGAATGGAAAGACTTAATACTTGTCTTTCTTGGAGGTTAAATACTAGGAGGATACCTCATCAGCAGGCGAGAACATCATTGTCTAAAAGGATTCATATTAGGCTATTATGCAGAATTGTCAGCCGTTGGTTGGCAATGACATGCTTTCACTAATGATTTCCAATTCATTCAGTTTTTGATGCCAGATATGACTCCTAACTGCAGGTCAACACTGCTTTACAATTAGAATAGTCAATCATTGCCCCCCAATTTGGGGCACTTTCAAGTGAAAAGCATTTTGCACCATGGAGACATTGACTGAAATTGGGCAAAGAATCGGCCATTATGGCAGACAGTTGTTGTACAGTGACCCATTTTTTTTAAATAAACAAGCATGTGTTCCCAATCTTTATTTCAATTTCACATTTTCTAATTATTTTCTCAATGCACCATGGGGTACTATTGTAGCATCATAGGGCTACAATCATGGGCTGATAGTATGTGTGACAGTCATCCATGAATGAAACTATTTTATCTAGTATCCGGCCTTTTTGACACTTGGTCTATGCAGCTGGCTGACTAGTGACAGCTCACCTAATTACGTTTGGAGCAACCTAGGACAGTCGCCTTATAATCTGGAGGTTAATCTCCTACAAGTACATGTGTATAATGATAGCATATTCTAATAAAATAGGAATCCAAAATTAGAATTGGTTGGCTTGCAAGGCAACCACAATATAAGCACACTACAACCCAAAGGGGAGCCGTAATCCTCTTAAAAATTAGCCTGCCCCAAGTCCAGATCAGCTTCTCGCCTCTCATATCAAAGTTCGGGGTCAAACTCAGGGGAAAAAGAACTCCTACGGCATATCACAGGCATTATTCCCAAAGTGACTCCATATTGAGTTTCCTGAAGTTGCCCATGGGCAGTCCACTACCACAATGAAAATACCCTTATTAAGGTAGAATTACACAGAAATGTGCATTTTTAAATGAAACTCTAACAGTTTCCGGAACCTGAGTAGCCCAGGAGTTGGACTTAAAGAACCAAGAAAAGGTGACCCGAAGATTGATTGTAGGCTCCCAGCGAAAATTAGCTGCCGTCAGACTTCAAAGTGCCATTCTAATTGACCTTTCTTTGAAGGGTAGGATATAAGACTTCTGGGGAGTGCAGTCACTAACACTGCAGGGATAAGTGCAATTATTAATAAAGATTAGACCATATTCCTGCAACCATGGTGATGAAATTGAACAGTTTTGATTCCTAATTTCCAATACCCAATAAAGTGCAGATGTTGTAATTTCTAAAAAAGGTACTGATAGGTTTCTTTTTGATTTCTTATCCATTATCTTGCAACATTGTACTATTTTCTGCAACATGTATTTCCCATCTTGTTTTGTTAAGACTGAACTCAGCTTAGGAATCAAACCCTATAATATTTGTGTATTCAACAGACACAAAACAAAGCCTAAAAGATGTTTTTTCAATTTCAAATGATGTATTTTCCATTTCTGATGTTTGTTTTGTGTTGAGAAATCATGTATAGCGACATTGGTTGGCTTAAATGTTCGTAGCTCCCCACTCATAACTTCATTAGTCTAATGTGTGAAAGAGAATTCAGGAATTTCACAAGCAGAAAATGTCTGATTTTAAAAATAATCTGGAAAACTGACAGCACAATATGTGTCCAGTTGTTTTGCCAATCATCACTTGATCCAATCATCATCATGACATTGACGTAATAATTCCCGGTACATGACAGCTTTAGATAATTACAACATCTAATTAGTTTGCAGTCGTTGCTAATTAAACAGGTTTGTTTCCTATCCACAGATAGGCTTGACTAATCCCAGGGATGATCTATCTTATCCTCAAGGTAACCCATAGTATCTTCTGGCAGTGTTTTATCAGATGTCACCCCATGACCCCAGTTAAAAGGGTGTCAAATGTATGTACATGTACAATATTATTATACCGTCAGGTGTATCATCAGCAGATGCAGCTTCAATATAAATCTTGTTATTCTAATTACAGGCCAATTTCAGCTGTGTTTTTGTCTGACCGAGGATAAATTCCACTTACATGGAGGTCGGGTTTTAAAGAATATGTACATCAGAATGATTTATTATGATTTGGAATTTTTTATTTGATTTGTGTCCATAATGAAAATGCTACCATACTAGTATGTATGTTTTTGTTGGCCTTCCATAAAATATGAACGGAAATTGCAATACCTTTTAGATAAACTGTCTTTGTGATCTTTGAAAGTGAAGGGATCCTGAAGAAAGAGAATCAAGTGTGAAAATTAATTTTTAGAACTTATCTTACGAGGCATTAGTAAAATTACTATAATATGAAATGTAAAATATGCAGGGACAAATTTATCACACTTCCCCAATTTTCATCCAAAGATTAATTTTGAAGTTGAACCATGACCAAGCCCTCGACAATAAGAGACTTTTGGATTAAAATTTTCCATCATACCACTCTCACCAACTGTGTGAATGCAAAGAACTACATATACAAACTCAGAATTAAGCACAAAACTAGTTAACAGCACAATTCTGACTGCTTACTTTGAACATCTCAAATTCTTCCACTCTTTGAGTGAATGAATCACTTAACACGAACCAATTCTCAGTCTTTCCATGCATTAAAATTTTTCACAGGAGGAAATTATATGAGCCTGTATATACCAAATGAACAACCTGTACATTATACATAGTGTAATTATGAAATGATTTCCCAGCCACCTGCAGTCCCCTCCTGGTCCGCTAATGGACCCCTGCCACGCCTAAGGTTGGGTCGTTGGAGGTCACACTGTAAAAATCCTGGCAATTCTGCAAGGGTCAGAATGGGGGTGTTCATGACCAGAGGACAAGGTCACACAGCCTGGTCAAGAAGCTATGATTATGATGAGATGGGACGGAATTGAATTGATTTCATGCAATTTCAAAATCTAACATCCTTCCTTGATGATATTGTTGAGTGAAAATAATGACAACATTTGCAAAAGTTCCAAAAGACAGGAATGTTCTAATGAAGCCTTTCGGTCACTGAAAAAAGATCCCCCTGAGAACAGAATATGAGATTGTCAAGGTTACAGTCAAAAACGGCCACCTGACTCTAGTTGGTAAGTGATTTCCAGCTGCCCATTACTTTTGAATGAAATATAATAAAAACAAATTACAAATGGTAAGTTATATAGTGACTACAGAGTAGTTTCAGCTGTTGGATTATATTGCTGCCTGACTTGAATTATGAAAGAGAGTTCATAATTCTTAGAAGATGGGCTCTTTCCACTCTCCTTATAAACTTGGGGGAAGAAAACCCTCCAATTATTACAAACAATTGGGAACAAAAGTCCTCCTGATGAGGACTAGAGCAGGCTAGTCGAAACGTTGAGACCTTACAAGAAGTGTGAACGATATAGAAGTATGAAAGTACGAACGATTCTTACATGGTGTTTCCACAAACCGATCCAAATACCAATTGTCACCATGCAAAGCCTCAAATCTTTCTTAACAATATATCATACCAACTATGAGGTTTGTTTGACAATGGGAATTTAAATCAAACTGGACAAGCATTATGGCTATACTGAAAAAACTAAAGGACCTTCCCAAAAGTGGGCGGGTCATGTCCCACCCACTCAAAAAGAGGTCTTCCCAACTTGGAAAATAACTAGCCACCCTTGATTCATTCTACATTGTTAGCCTTTTTACATGAGCATAGAACTGATCAGGACTGCACCTGGTTAAATTTGCATGGGCTTACACTCAGGTAAAATGTCTTCTCCGAGATGCTGCAACAGAGTATTTGGTCAAAATTTACCAGGGGTTATGGACAATAACCAATCCCATATCAGAGAAAGCTTGATCAAGTAACCTTATCGCAAAGCTGCTGGTCCCGTACACCCTTTAGATGTTAGAATCACCCACTCCCCGCCCCCATCAAGTCCACACAAAGGAGAAACCAAAAATAAAATGCATGTATTGTATGGACAGTGTGGACCCCATTCACACAAAATGAAGTTACTACACCGATTGTTAGTATAAAGCACAGTAAAAACCTCTCTGTACATTATAATCAATTTTACTGCAAATAGAACAAGATTACCAAGATAATGGACTGCCTTTATCAGACCATGATCAAACTGTTTTGAGTGGGCGTCTGGGGGCCGAGAGAATGACTACAAAAAATTAATTTGGGTGATGAATGCCCGATGTCGCCACTCGTCTGCCAACTTAGGCAGTTAAACCTAGTTATTTTGTTTGGTGACAAACTTGAGATTGTACTTTTATTGTTAGTTGGGCGAGCGGTATTAGAGAAAAATCCATTTTATGGCTGAGAATAAAAATCAAAATGGGTTAGAATTCAACCACCGGAATGTGTAGTGTTGTTTAAACAAGGCAAGTTTGTCCTTTTTTATTTGTTAGGTTATGTCCTGTTTTGCTTCAGTGCCTCCGCTCTTTCCACAAGTTTAATTCTCTTTGCTTGTTTTTATCATCTTGAAATAAATTCAACCTTATCAAATAGTTTGGACCTGCCAGAAAAGGGCAACATTGCACAAGTTCAGTTTGGGAAAAGTGCTTGGTCATGTTTTGCATTTGATCAAATTCAAAATGTAAATTGTAAATTATAAAGGTATGGGTGCATCACCATTCTTGATCTAAAGTTCCTTCTGTGTTTAAAGTACATACTTCAGGCCTCCTACTACTTTCTCCAGTTCATGCAGACGACCCTAACCCTCTGATAAAAAAGATTTTAGGTACAAATTTACATACACTTGTGTATGAAAACTTACTCCAAGATCATCAACAAGAGCACTTCCCAATATGACTTTAAGTACATTTTATATGCACATGTAATGTAGGTCAACAGACACCTGTAGTTATTTTCCCATTAAACAGATTCTAAGTGAACCTTGATCACAATCATCTTTCTTGTTCTTACAATGGATGGAATATATTAGTATGAAATATAGATCAATTTAGATCAATGTAAAATGTATACATCTTATTTCCGAGATTATCACGTAGTCCATTCCCAAAGGAATAATGTGGCAGGGTGTGACATTGTACACATGTCACCAGACACCTTGTGTGATTATTTTCACATTAAGCAGTTTCTAAGCAAACCTTGAACACGATCATTAGCTCAGGGCTCTTGAGAAGTTCAACTAATGGCCACGCAGGTCCACAAAGGTGTTATAAAGGTGATCAGTTGAAGGTTGTAACTTGCTACCCTGGGGTTCACAGCGCAACACTTCCTGTGTTTTTTCTGAGCTAGATCCCTGAGCTGAGCCCTCCATAAATATGACTGGGTCTTAACACTGCTTTCAAAGATGTGGTGATGATTGATTAAGGATAAATTTTTTACAAAGACTTTAGTTCCTCACACTAGTCCCTCTTAAGGAAAGAAACACCAAATGAGGTTCTCAGTTGACACTGAGGTGCAAGCATCCCTTGTGCTCAAATTGTACCGAGCAAGTCTATATATGGGTCTTTAATTCTTCACGAACATTTAGCTCAGCGGTGAAATTTACATTGGCAAACAGGTTGTTTGAAATAAATTTCAGGAGGTGATGTACATGTAAGTTTATCTAGGACCTACTATTAATTGTCAAAGTCAGGTCTCAAGCCATGAGTGGCAGGACAAAAATCAGGGTGGACTCTGGAACTCAATTGGTGGCTTTAGTTCCTCACGCTATATAGCCAAGAAACCCCAGGGGAACCTTATTGGAACTTTCACTTCAACAATTACAACTATGTCGCACAGGGGATATGTGGAGGGTGCACTGCATTGATACACCTGGGGGTTCAATCACAGGATCTTTCGAGAAATGAAAACAAGGTGATCCTTATTTTTTTGTTGGAGGACCATAAAACATATATGAATGAATGATGTTTCAGGCAAACATACCAGATGAAAGCACCCATTGTATTATACATGTACACTCAGACTATTAACATGAGGACAATTCCAAGCACAATTGCACAATGCAGGTACATGTTCTTGTATATTAGTCTACTGTGAATAACATTCTTCCTGTGAGGCACCCTAATAATGGCGCCAATCATCAGGAGGTATGATGATACACACTTTTTCTTCCACAAATGCATGTTAAAAAGTCATCCTCCATCTGCATACATGTACACAGTTATTATAGCTATACTTAAATTATTTATGAGCTATTCTTCAAGGACATAAGAAGTATTCATCTTCTGAAATGCATGCATGAATTCAAATAATAGACTGCTTGTATGAAATAAAAGTATTTGCTAAAAACAAAAGATCAACAACCCTTGATCATGGTGACGACCAGGGGCCGATTTCACTAACGCTTTGCGATCATCGTACAGCCCAAATCCATCGCTACATGGAGAATCGATCGCTGCTTTGTATAGCAATTTTCTGTTTAGCGATGGATTTGGGCTTTAGCGATATCGCAAAATGTTAGTGAAATCGGCCCTAGGAAACATAAATTTGGGGATTAGTGTTTACATTTTGAATGAACTGAAATGGGACGGATAAAATGTGCCCTCTTTTCAAAGAGGCATGTTCAACCTCAATCAGGAAAGAATTATGTTTTGAGGAGAGATACAACACATTGTTGAGTGTCTTAGAGACAGATGCAAACTTACCCAACTGTCCTCCTTCAACTGCAGCAGAGCTGCCCTGGTGGGAAGCAGAAACTCCTGAAGGAACCGGATCCCATCCCCGTCGTAGTGGCGGTCCACGACCCTACACACTTGGGACAGGAGATAGGGTGCCACCGAGTCAAATGGCTGGTACAGCTCCGAGAGGATGTCCTGCATGTTGAGGTCAACATAGTCTGAGCCAGACCCCTGCAGGTGAACAATAAAGAGGGAAAAGGGAGTTCAAAAATCAGAACGGAGTGATGGGTGATGTGGATGCATTCACTGTGACTGAGCTAGATGCAATTCCAGCAGTCGCTTGTACCCGTCTACAAAGGAGACAAACATGTATTGCTCTCAGACACTGCTACATGCTGGATTACCACTTCCTTACTTAAGTTCACATGTACCCAGCGGCAAGACACATCTACATCCCCAAGACGGGATACTTCCACTCAGTATACCCAGTGACAAGGCACTTCTGCATATCATAAAACAGATACATTGTAAGTCCCCTCTCACAATCTCAGTACGCCCAAGGCAATTCCATGTCACCTACTGGAGGAAAGAACATCCCTAATACTCAGTGTGGAAGCTCTTCTGAGTGCCCTTGAAGGATAACCCCTGTTCATAACATATTGTGTACAGGCCTGGATTAGTCAAATCCCTGATCAGTATACCAAGTACCAGGGTACTATCCTGTGTACATGTACCTTAGGAAGATTCACAGTCAGTTGAAGGTGCTCCTATGCAGCCTTTTAGCTTTAAACTTTAAACACTGTCCAGAAACTTCTGGGAATCCTAGGATACCATTCCTGCCCCCACCCTCTGCGATGTTCCTGGGCATTTCTGTTTAATTTAAGAAGGACAGCACCACTCCTTTAGTCCTTTTGCCATCGTCCAGGAAAGTATGTGCATCCTAGGAAGAATATACCCCCTCTAATGTCAAGGTGCACAGTGTGTATCCTAAGAAGGCACCGATCCTCCAATCCATCTTACCATTACATGTACACTGTACAATAAGACAAAGTATAGACTGTGCTTTATCAAGCACCATAAAGAGGAGCCAATTCAACATGCTCTCATCTCTACTGTTTTAAGCATTTCATAATATCAATAAGCCAACTGCTTTTCAAATAACATTAAGAAATCATTTGACCATGTTGATTATTTCCAATACAATGTTTTATGCATGACTGTATGCTGAGTAGGTATATACCATGTAATGCAAGTTCATCACAGGATACCTTGCAAGGACACCTGACGGATTTGAAATATGATGAGAAGCTTTCCATGGTGTCTAATCCAGCCAGTGCAGGTCATCTAGATATGAAACACCCTGCATGATCATCAAATACCTACATGTGACACCTTATTCATGTGATAAAACAGGAACGGAAAATCCTATTACCTATAGCTAGGCAACATGTAATTTGTTGCCAAGCAACAACCTCTGTTTGTATAACATCAGCAACATGCAAGTCATTGTGAAAAATAACAATGCCCTCATTCCATCGCAAACCGAGATAAAAAAAGTGCATTTTTTCGGGTTAATGTGAAACAAATGTCCACATGACATGTTGAAGTCAATGAGGAAAGATGTTACATCGAAAATTGCAAACAACTTCACGGGTCACAAAAAATTCCAACCCACATGGAACTACAAAAATTGACTTAAACATTGATCAAATAAACCAAGTTGGAGGGTACTGTCGGATAATCATATTGGAATGCACAGAGTACATGTCAAATTTGGAGCACTATGACAAAGTGCACCTAAGAGATTCTCTTCCGCTTTTTATCATTCAATAAATGGGTAAAAAATTAACAAACTCTGCTCATGTTTCCCCTATCAACAAGTCTTTTTATAGATAAAAAAAAACACTTCTGTTTGAATAGCATGCACGGAGAACAGTTCAAGCTGGGCACACTGATTAGGATCAGGCTCAGAGTCAACCAAAAGTCATGTAATACGTCATAGAAATCATCAAATACTGGCCTAATTTTGTTCGTGCAAAGTTTTCAAAGTTTTCCAAGTCACCCATTGTATTTGCACTACAAAAAAAACAGCCTACAACAAGCTGGAGTTTCTACACACTCAGTGGCGTCAGTGCAAAGCACATGTACTTTATGTACCGGTAACTGTCGTCCATGTTCAATACATTACTTCAATTCCAACATAAAAGTCCAACTCTTTCTCACTCAAATTGATTTGAATTCAACTTCCTCCAACAAGCATGAAAAGTCTATGTCCTATTTAGGGTAAGATTTCACCACTTTTTACTTCACCTCTATGAGCAAAACATCCATGTTGACAAATTCAGAAGACGGACAGAATTTGACAAAAGTTCAAACTGCCTAGTATGCCTCCAAATATGCGACGCCACTTCCGCGTTGCATTTTGGCTGGTGAGTTTTTACATCAGACTCGTATCACAGAGAAAAAAAGTACATGTCTACACTTTATCAAAATTCAATACAATGTGTACCTATGTGAGTAAACAAGCATTGTATGATATTGGACCATTATCCCACACGTTTATTTACCTGAGATGGATATCATATTTACAATAGGCAGCCTTTGACCCATAACATGGTAGCACGTGAAGTGAAACCGTAGTCAGTTACTTGTGTGCTACTGGTCTTAATGTCCCCCATACAATACGTGCAATAACGAAAGTGAACAACAATCAATTTCAATTATCTAACAAATTTACTAAGAGCACAAAGTATGAAATGGTATTGAACCACTGTGGAATGTACAACGCCTAGGGTGTTGGCTTACATTAAACAATATTAACATTTTTCCTGCGATAGAAAGAAGAAAATACCAGTCTTTTGCCATGAATGAATGTTTCAATTAGACAGCTTAGCATTAAAAGGTGAAAGTTTGACAAACCTTGATACAAGGATGTAACAGGCTATCTCTTATTTCATCTTTAGCATCACTTAATGCCATCCAAATCCACAGTAATGGAATAAGACTGGGGATCCACAGAGCAAGAAGCAGTGACAAAGCTGCTATACACAAGATGATGCCAATGTTCCTCTGATACGAACGGGCATCAAATGCCCAGGTTCCAAATGTAAACATCATCTACTGCATACACTTCCACACATCAGATTCCTCCAAGATTTCAAACAATTAGAAGCAATTATGTACTTGGTTGACAATGATGTCACATTAGTCAACGGTTATCAAATCAAAGCTGTCAGGCCTGGGGTGCATGGCCATGTATCTTAACCTCTTTCCCACAGTACACATCTGCAGATCATGTGCTCCATCATTATAGAACTGAGGAGTTGCCAGCAAGTTCAGACGCGTATCAACCTAAGGCCTACTGCCGCTCTGGTTGAAGATTTTGGGTAACTGGTCATCGAGTGCAGTGTCAGGCATGCTGTCCTGCTTGCATTCATGGTCTACATCCCGCAATCCAACTGAAGAAGATCAGACTTGTCCTCTTAAGATTCACCGAACCATCACCCAGCAAGAGAAGCCTTCCCTCGGCCATTTTTCCAAGCTGCACACCATTATATTAACACTGACATCTGAGTCTAGTAGCATATAAATCAATAGACCAATACTAACACCCTGATTCGGGAACAGTCACCCAGGGACTCCAAGGGCCCCTGCTGTAGGCAGTGTACAATTCTCAACTATCCGATGAAAGTCATATCAGACTACTGTATATTACAGCAAAGGATCACGAGGCCAAATTACATTCTCCACTATGATCTCCATATGTGGCCCCATAGTCCTACACAATCATGCATTCAGGAGACTAGACTGTACTTTTCCCGAATCCAGACAGGCAAGGCAGCTGGGCCATACGAGGTCTGAATGAATCACAGCGAGATGGCTATGTGATGCACAAACTGGTTGGTAATATGTGGACATTGTTCAGACATCATCAAATTTGATTCCAGTCGACTTGAGTCCAACAACAACATTGTATTTCTAGTTAGTCCCAGAGAAGGAAAGATGGAACCTAAATAACCGTAAAATCACTGAAACATATGCGGCTGTATGGTTCAATGGATGGGTCGCTGTGGTTGGTAGTGATGAAATTCAACCGCATATATCAAACACCTACGGACTATATATTCATTGACATCTCAATGATTCTATGGTCTGATTTTTTTTCTTATTCCGAAAAAGTTTCTTTTATGACTAAGCATTTGAAAAATGCTGTTGATCTGTGTCGACTGTTTGCTGCAATAACGAATTTCACGGTTGCTTTACCAGTAAATGGTCTCCCAGGAAATGTTTCCAAATCGCTTTGAAATAAAACCCCAACAATTACAAAAGCACAATAATTTTTTCACTGGAAAATTGTTCAAATTCCATTCATACAGCTTCTCTATGGTACATTGTAATCTAGTCTCAATTGACACTACATTTTAGTCCAAATAATCGAGGCAACTTTAAAAACAACTTTTTCAACAGTTCCCTCAAAGTTGAAAATGCGGACTTATTACTATGAAATTATGAATATGTGTGGGATTGTCATAAATTCCGGGGCCAGTATTGAGTATTGCTTAACAGTAAGCAAATTTTTACAGCAACAACATTTGCTTAAGCCTTGATGTATTCCACAAGTTAGCAGGAAACTTCTTAAGCAGTGTGGTTCCACATTCACCATGGGTTTCCAATGTTGTCACAAAATTGTCTAGCAATAAATGCCAGAATGTTAGCATGCCTGAAAGCTTTAAATAGCAGAGTTATGTATTTGAAATAATTAATATAGTACGCAAACAAAATCAGGCCCTTATGAAAATAAGTCAAAAGATGCAATACCAGTGCTATGGGCCTACATAGCAAAATAGTTAAATGGCCTGCTTGAAACTATGGTTGTGCTGTCCAATTTCTACAAATGGTACATTTTGACAGGCGCGGTTCTGGGGGAGGGGCTTGAGCCCCCCAAAAAATGTTGTCTACCCTCCCCACAAAAAATGCAATTGAAAACTTTTTGGTTACCAATTACTTTAAAAAACGTGTTGTGTAGGCTATAGGTGCACGTTTTTCTATTTTTCTAATAAGACATAGCAGAAGGCGAGAGTTAGAAGAAGAGTCTTAGCCCCCCAAAAATAATGGCTCTTTTAGCCCCCAAAAAATGTTTGAATACCAAATGATAATCAATGACCTTTCAGAAAAGTTTATGACTTCACAATTGCACACCAACTTGTAACCGATCACAAAATTAGATTAAATTTATACTACACTTGAGCAACACGTATTACAGATAAATCATTCAACAATGCTGTTTAGGCCCAGGGAAGCCAGTATACTACTTTTTCAATAAATACTTCAATAAATAATCCTATGTAGTACAGATCCTTGAATTAAAATCTGATATATTAAGCATATGGATTCTGCTGCATTATTTTTATGGTCAAACTCTTTGATACATCACGTGAGTGGAAAGCCATTGACTTCTCATGAGTATCATTAGCCTAAAGTACAAGTTCAGCATTCCAACCAGAAACATTTTGCTGATTATTCATTAAAAATTGTCCGGCCCCAACTCGGTTGGTAGAGCACTGGTACAGTACTCTGGGGGTAGTAGGTTGGAATCCCTCCAAAGTCAATTTTTCTTTATTCACCTTTTCAATGACAAAAATTGTCTTTAATTGTTTCTGGTTTGAAAGGTACAAAGAGAAGGAGAGACTGGAGAGCTCCAAAAGTATCATACCAGGGCTTGAAATAGTACTAGCCCGGCGTACAATGTACAACCACTCTGGGCTAGCTAAGATTCAAATCCTTGGTTGCCCAGCGGGCTAGTAAAAAAACCAAAGAACCTACATGTTAAGATATGGATCAACATTATATGTAAGGGTTAGTAAAAATCTAAATGGGCTAGTCAAATCTTAAGTAAGCTGGTCCGATGGGTTAGCCAGGAAGAAACGTCAGCACAAGGCCTGCATACATAAGTTTTTTTTCCAGGTCATTTCAGTTCTAGTTCCTACTTTGAACTTTCTCAATTACAATTTTCCTCTTCATTCAGTGTGACATGGTCCATATTAGACAATCTAAATAAATAACAATTATGCATATGAATCTGAATGACTGATTGTCTTTCCACTAAAGTTAAAAAAGTTTCCAGTATTTCTAAGCAGATGGTTTACATCTAGCTTGTACTTGCCAATTCAAATGTCATATTTAGGAATCAGGGTGCGTGTGGGCGGAAGGATTTTTTTGCTGGGTAATTTCTAGCATTCCTTTGGGGGAATAGAATAATCCTGGACTGTTATTCTAACAAGCTTCACCTGCCTTCCCCAAAGTCATTTGGAATTGGAACAGTTTCCTCCTCATCTTTGGACAATGGACTTTAATACCTTCAACGGTTTATCCATATGAAAGCCCTTGGGTTTGGCTGACCCAGTCATCTATGGGGGACTCTATTGGATGATGTTTGGGTTCAGAAAGTGCAGCTTACAGTTACACTTTACAGTGCTTGCACTTCTTTGGGTTTTTGGTATTTCGTGTCTTTTGCAACAGCATGTAAGTCTTAGGGGCTTTTCACACTAGGTATGGTACCTTTTAGTTTTACATGTGTCTTAATTTAATCATCAAATAACCACAAGGGAGCTTGACTGACTGAATTTAAAGTCATTGACAAATGAGCAAAGAAAAATTGACTGGAGCGGGATTCAAACCGGCGACCTCCGTACAGGCGCTCTACCAACTGAGCCATCCAGCCCTACGTTGGCGGTGACCCAAATAGTCAATTAACTTTGTTCGTGTGGCAGTCACAAGCCATGCACACACCGCCATACCCCAAGGATCATTTCATCGATACGAGCAGCAATGCTGCAACCTGAGAATGGTGTTTGGTAGAGCGCCTGTACGGTATTCAGGAGGTCACTGGTTCGAATCCCGCTCTAGTCAATTTTTCTTTGTTCACTTTTCAATGACTTTAAATTCAGTCAATTTCTCTTGTGGTTATTTGATTATGTGTCTAAATTTCCACATTTCCTGCTCTGCATTCACACTAATCAACACGAAGTCCAAGACATTCAAACTACCACTTTCAACACCCTTTTTTCAACAAATGGGTCAAGCGCTCACAAGTAACCCACCTCCAGAGCAGGGTTAGATTCAACACGGGTCAAGCGCGTAACACAGGTCGATGCTGTGTTAAAATCTTGCAGTGTGAACAGGTCAGTCACTTGCACACAGCTAGGTTGGACCTGTGTACAACCCAGAGACTTATTGTAGTGTGTAAGGGCCCTGTTAGATTTCTGCAGGTTTTGATTGTTAATGAATGCGAAGATGAGCAGTGATCCTGGTTATGCTGTAATACATGTAGCTGTTTTCACTGAATGAATGTGTGATTAATTATTTAAAAAAAAACCCAAAACAGTATATACATTGGGCCCGTCCTCTGTGTTTGCCTCCATTGTCAAAGGCCTCTTCATCATCTCAATTCAAGTATGACAGAAGGAAAAAAAGAAGTGTCAACAACAATAATGGTTTATATTTTTGAACAGGAATTTGTGCTTTTCCTATCCATCTAATAAATTCTGACAGCAGATTATGCCATTTTTTTCAGGTTTTCAAATATGCAAGTTTTCTCAAATAAGGGCACTGCACATACACATACATTTGTGTATCAATGCAAGCCACAGCCAAAACGACCTTTACTCATTTAAGGAAGAATGATGCACACTTCACACAGAATATCAATCTTGGAATGAGCACATTGGCTTCTACATGTCCTATAATGTACAGGAAAGGCCCACTTTGTGAATGGTTTTATAAGGGAAGTTGGCATCACATCAATGAGCTTCCTGGCTCCAGGAATAAATCCAATGCTCTATTTTGGACGTGAGATTTCAACCGCGTCTTTTAGGGGAGGTAAAGGACTCTGCACTAGGGTACAAATCATGATTGGAGTTTGCACATTCCATATAGGTATACAGTAAAAAAGGAGTCTTTTTGTTGGGCATGTCCTATTGGTTTCCAAGTCCAAACCATCAGTGGACCATCCCACACCCATGACAGATATTGAGATAAATGATTTCCCCTGGAACCCCAGGGTCACCAATGTTTGGATTTAGAGACAAGCCGTGCATCCTCTAGCTTTTGATCAGGAGTGACTAAACCAGATACATGTTGCTATATTACACACCTGTACACACATCAAACAGTTGTATGTAATATGTCTGCAACTGTGAACACAAACAAACCTTTTAAAGGTGAGTGTACTTCCTACTGTTCCCGCTTTGTATATTTGGCAACGCCTCCACCGCCTCCACTGATTTCTTTTGTAGGTGTGTGGCAACCCTGGACCCACTTGCTAACAAGTAGGCCTACATACTGCACTCTTTTGTTCTCAATTTCTCTGGGTAGAGGGACACGCCCCCCAAAAATAGTCTGACATTCAAGAATTTGAAAATATTTCAAGGGCATTTCTCACTGTTATGTGTTAGCTTTGCTCGCCTTTCATCTTGCACATGGTAATTGATTCCCATTTCAAAACTAGATATCAATTTTGGATAGTCCTGTTTCTTGCTTTGTCTGCTGGTTGAAAATCCCTCAGTCCGATGGCGATGATCAAATCTACACAAAAGATACAGCCAGACTAGTTGAAACTTACTAATCATACTTTATACATCAGGATCTTCTGTTTCACATTCTAACTGGGAATGCACTCATTATTTGCAGTCAAGTCGTTTCCTAGCAAACTACTAATACATTTATGAAATTCTACAATTTATCACACAACTTTAGCAACAGAACAGGCAGTACACATATGGAAGCTCCAGATAGAGCTGAAAGAAGTTTTGAAATAGTGAGAAGTCACTACAAGAAGAGAACACTAACACAAAATGACTACTCTTACCCACAATGCGACCATAAACGTCAGATTAATTTGACAAGTTGGGCGGTGTTCTACCTCAGAATTACAACATGTAACAGTAAACCGAATCCCTTGTGAAATAGCCCACTTCCTGACAGCGAGAGAGAAAACTAAATAGACTGACTGTTCAAATGCAATATGTGTAGATGGTTGGGATTTGCAGCTAAACTCTGTCACAAATGCAACAACTGCAGTTCAATCAGCTTGTGTGTATAGTTACACTTCTACTACAACAACAACAAAAACGTCATGTGTCTGGAACGGCCGCACAGCTGAGGGTTAAAAGAGACTTGGTCACGCTTCAGTCATCTGGCATAATAACATAGGACATGGTACCGGTGGGTCTGTTATCCACATGAATAATAATAGGCTGGAGAAAACGGTTTACCGGTACATGCAGACAAATGGCGATACACACGTACAAGCGGATCAAATCATCAGATGCTTCAACATGCAGCCTGCTTTCCTGTATTACTTCCTAAAATAAAAAATCCTCATTTCAAAACTAATCTATAACAGCAACCTCATGATTTCAATCATCCGCACTGTATTTTTTTTTCTAAACCCAAATGACCTCCTCAATCAGCTAATACATTGATCACACATATTCAGAACGCAAGGACACAGTCAGTCAGGTTTATAATGGTCCACAATGTTGGTTCATGCAGGATTAACCAACTGCTGAAAACCATATACAAAAACAAGAATTGAAGACAGCAATTTACTGAAAAGACGTTTAAAACCAGATCAGCTCATTCCACTTTCTTGTGAGCTAAATATATGAAGAAGAGTATCTCAAACTTGTAGAGTTACTAGGATGGCAGAATGAGTATTTTACCAGAGATCCAGAAAAACAAACAACCGTAACCATATAGACCCTAATTTGTAGAGCTCATGTTCATAATATAAAAATCTACCGGTAGGCCTATGTGCAAGAAAAAAAGATTTGAAATGGCTTACCCTTCTTATGATGAAGTTCCTGCAATGCAATGTGTCAATGTACAACACTTTTAGTTAGGGTAGACCTTCATGTGAGAGATTTTCCCAGTTCATGAGTCATTGAGTCATATGATATCATGTCTCATGGACAGTTTTGTACACACAAGTTATGTGCATTAATTTTTCATACAAACTTCGTGCTATCCTCCCAGTTAGGAGTTGGGATTATTTTTAAGCCTCTGGGATAAATCGGGACTTGTAGGATAATGGATCTTAGTCACTGCCGGCGGGCATTGAACAAGGACAAGCCAGTGCCTGCTATAGCTTCTACTACACTGATTATGCAAAGTTCTCCTTTAATACATATGCACCAGTTCCAATGGCCCATAACAGTATATAAAAAATACACACCACTCTCACGTATGTGGCATTTGAACGAAAAAAAAAGCAGAACGTAACTTTGTAAGGCGACAACTGCAGGAAAGCAATGTTCAAGTAGAACATGTTAACACTCAACCTCCTTAAAATATCAAACTCTTATAAAAGTACAGCGTATGTTGTGCTCTTCAAGTGAATTCTAACAGCACTTTCGAGGTTGAAATGAACTTGAAAAGTTGAAAGAATTATAAGCAAATAGGGCTCCGCCCACGTGACATCACATTCAAAAGTTCGGACAAACAAGTCGCAAGTGGCCCCATTAACTTACACGTAAACGTTGTGATGTTTGTCCGAACATCCGGGTAACTGTAGCTGTCGATAACAAAGGGCGTATTCTATAAATAGCTCAAGCGCGGAGCCCTATTGCCTGAAATTCCTAAAATAGATCCATAACATTGTTGCTGAAGGGAAGGCATTAAAGGTATACAACTGAATCTAGTTTTCTCTTTCTTTAATAAAGAAATGTCCATTAAATATATATAGAGGCTAATTCTAAGTTTCTTTCTTAAAGGGGCAAGACATTTTCCCTGAGCATTGGTAGTTGTATGAGAGAAACTGACATGGCTACTTGGGAGACTGAAGGGGCACCAAGGCAATGACCATGGGCACTAGACTAGTAAGGCAACCACCTTCATTGCTGAAATTTTAGACGCTTCTGCCCTGCAATTCAAAGGTCTCCTCCCTTTTCCACATATGAAATTGCTGTTCAATTGCATTTCTTCACAAAACGTGGACACGGTAACAAAATATACATACATGTATGACAGTTGAAATTCATGCACATCTGCCACCAACATAGAAAGGCATTTAGAAAAACATTTGCATCTCTACTATGTCTCTTAAGGCCTTCACATTAATCCCTCTTTTACATCATTGGGCCTATTTTATTTCTTATCCCAAATTATTCTAACCTTCAATTTTGAACAAAGATTCATTCAAGAGTGCCATTCAATCTGATGACTAAAGTTGCTGAGAATTTCTCCTACGCGCATGTAATTCCAAACTGCCACAAAATCACAGAGAATGCACTTTGTCGCATTTGAAACATTTTTAACCTGAGAAGGGATTAAGACGACCTCTAGATTTAAGGATGCTGAAGAGAGCCTGAGTTAAGAGGATTAGCAATGGGAAGAGATTAAGAGGACATTTGCCTCCGTTATAATTCGTCCCAGCCACAGCTGGAACAAGGAACTGCCCTCATGGGGCCTTAACTCAAGCTGTTTTACCAACACACTTTGAATGGATTATCCCCATCTATTCTCTGCCAAACACTGTCTCTTCTCTCTTTAATACTTTCTCTCTCCCACTGTGAGATCAAAGCTGGTCTGTCTTAGTTTAAGATAATGTCTCGACCACCGAGGTTATAATATGCTAATAGTAAATCGCAGGATGAATATAAAGACATTTGGTTTTAAGTTCTTCCCTTTTTTTGTCAGTACTCTGCAGAGATTGGATGGATTAAATTTCTCAGAAAATAAAAGAAAGTGCCATCTTTGATGAAGGTTTACCTACACTGAGGAAATAGATTCGGTGAAGATGCAGGATCTTTATTTTCACATATCACTATCACAAAGAATATAAAAGGTTTCATTAGTGGCAAATGGTTGGACCTTCCTCATCATGTTAATAACTGTGTATGCTCTGTAATTTTAAGTGTCTGAACTCAAACAATGATAATTTACAAGCTCCTTAATTACTGTGAGCTAGAGCATGCACATTGTGGTTCACAACTTCACATAAGCCTAAGTTGAAACTGAAAGTTCCAATTGGAACAGTGACTCTAAAATGGGAATCAGGAACTGGGTGTAAGAATTCTGAGGCCAATTTTATGGCCCTGCATGCTTTTCACAAACATTGCTAAACATGACATTTCTGTTTGAATAAAAACAGGATTAACAACCAATTTTCCCACGTGTTGAGTTTAACTCGTGATTGTTCCTTAGCCATTTTTCACTGACCACGAATATCAAATGGAATTTTTAATGGTGGTTTGTTTTATTGGGCAAGCCATTTTATGCTAACAATGTTTATGTGCTTAACAGCTCCATGATACATGAAATTGGCCCCTGGAATAGCCCAAACCTGGTTCAGAAGTTATACTAGGCAGCCTGCCCAGTATTCCAAGGTTGCAGGCTTGCAAACAAAATGCTTGCACTGGGCAGAGTTTGGTAATTCATCAGTTGAATAGTGGCTGCATTGGTGCTATTCTGGAGCAGCATGAACATTAGCTGGCTTCCTCTATGCTTCAATCAAGGATGGTGTTCATAGACAGGCACTGTAAGTACACACTTTCTTCAGAGAGCCACTTAGGCCTACATCAGGTTTGACCTAACAAGGTGCTGGCTGACTTATTTAAGCCAAACACATTCTTCTTATACTAGACTGCACCTACCACCTTCCTAGATGCTTTCCAGAGCGCACAGGTTTTCCTTATACAATTGCAATGCAATACCCAGGTCAAGAAAGAGCACATCAAAATTTCTTACTCTCCCTGTGAGAAAGATAAATGTAATTGGTATATACTGAGAAATGTTCTCAAACTTGAAAAATTTGTGCCAAATTAACAACCTATAAGGAAGCAAAACTTATGCTTTTAAGCATTTGTAACATTGTATCTTTGTCAGCGCATTCCATTTTCTGATTGGCAACTCAAAGCACTCCCGGAATATTTCATGTCCAAGTCACTGAACTGCCTCTTTTGGCAAAATTATCATTCCTAAAACCCTCTCAACTCCATGGGGAGTCAGCATGGCCATGAGTCCCTGGTGGTTAGTCATTTACACATGCAAGCACTGCAGAAGGCTATTCAATTTCAACCACATGGCCATGTCCAGGCATGTAACCCAATTCACTCCTGGGCGGAGTGATTATATACTATTTATACAGCTAAGCAATTAGTTACAAGGAGTCTCGCTCAGGGACACAAGCTCCTGGATCTACCAAGTACCATGGCTGGGTTCGAACCCACAATGCACCTCTATCTGCCATGGCTGGATTCGAACCCACAACACACCTCTATCTGCCATGGCAGGATTCGAACCCAAATCACACCTCTATCTGCCATGGCTGGGTTCGAACCCACAATCTGTGTGATCGGATCATCTATGAAATCTTCAGTTTGACATGCTCGTCCACAGCACTCAATGACACAAGTGGGGCCAATTTCACAACCCCGCTTAGCACAAAAACTTGCTAACCATGAAATTTCTGTCATTGTTATGAAAACAGGATAAACAACCAAATGTCTATGTGTAGTGTATCACTTGTGATTGTTCTTTGGCTGTTGTTTGCTGGCCATGAATGTCAAATGAAATGTTTAATGGTTGTTTGTTTCATTTAGCGAGACATTTTTGTGCTAAGCAATTTTGTGTGCTTAACAGGTCCATTAAATTGAGCCCCAGACAGACCAGACTTAGCACATTATAAAACACATAATGTCTAAACATGGAGGGACTTCCTTCCTCCATGGTCTAACAGACTGATCTCAGTTGACCACCACTTCTAGGGAATGTACTTGTAATGTCATCATGGATTAACTGATAGATAATGCTCAGAGGAATCTTGGTCTATAGACATAAGAGCTAGAGAGTAAACTCTAAAAAGTAAAAGCAGGTAACCATAGGGCCTGGTAATGGCGGTGTAACACTAGGAGTTCGGTTGGGACATTGGAGGTTTGCAAGTGCCTGCCCATGTTTTGCTTGGTGACTGAGATAAAGTCAATTTGCACAGAGATGCAATTGATTGTTATGACTATTGGCATGCCAGAAGCATGGATGTTGAAGGAATTCAGAACAAAACTTTCCTGAAAACATTCTCTGGGAATATCCATTTTCAGAACCTTCCCTCACTTTGTATGCATGTTATCTTATCATGGGTATTTTACTACAGTGTATTTCAATAACAACACATTCAAGATAGAAAACAAATGTTCCCAGAACAACAAAATAGCAATGTTTGTTGCTTAAATTTTCTGTCAAAGTTTTTTTGTGAAAGGTTTTTCTTGTTGGGTCAAGGTTTTAAATTCAATTTGAATGATGCCATGTTTAAGTGGGATTATAACAGAGATACAGACTACAGTAAGCTAAGTAGTTTTTTTTTTTTTTTTTTTTTTTTTTACAAATTATGGATTTATAAGGCTACTTCAAGTTTCGAAATGTAGGTCCGTACTTTGGAAAGATAATATCTAAACTTCTTCTCAAATATCAAAGTGTCAGATCCTGTACTTTCTGTTTATCTTGCTGAGATTTGTTCCCTTCTCTTGATTCAGATCGAAACTCAAGAGACATGACCAATATACCGGTAAATCAAATACATACTACATTTGCTGCACTTGTAAACCTAGAAACTAGAGTTCACACAAAAAACAAGTTGTAATTTATAGCAGAGTGCCATTTCTTAAATTAAAGGACCAACTGGACGATATCGCATTTTGGGTACTAAATTCCAAAAGTACATGGGTCTTTGTTTAAATTTGGGGATCAAATTAGCCCCCAATTTCAAAACCCACTGAGAATATGACTTATGATGACATAAAATAAGCAGAGTGAACACCCAAGGAGCCTTTGAAAGGTTTCGGTCGGGTAATAGTGGTCAAAGACAATTTGGCCTTGGCTGGTGAAATGTAGTCAGGAGATCTCCCCAATGAGCCCTTGAGTGCCGAAGGCCTGATATTGCAAATAATTACATGGTATATGCTTTTAGGCAGGTGGCCCTTCTCATACACTGACTGTAATATTACACTAATGCACAGTCCACATAACTGCAGAGTTACGCCCAGCCTACATTTATAGGAAAGTCTATATATCTGTTGAGAAGTCCCCAGATTGAGAAAAACAATCCTACCTCCTAGCTTTCACATTGTACAGCCTCTAGCTTTCAGTGTGTCCTGTCTTTCCGACATTAACCATGCGAGTGGCCATGTAGTTTCCACAATCTAAACATTTAACAGTTCTGAGCCAAACAAAAAGCAGTCTGCTTTTTTACAACAGTTTTTTGACAACTCAGGACTCAGAAATATTTTTAGACCTACATGTAGGCCTATGTCATTTATATCTACATGTACCTACCATAGGAGAGAGCCTGGCAGATGGAAAATTGCCTTAGGGTGTGGCATACAGCACACATTAATATCCATTCTCAAAAAATGACAAAAAAGTAATACCTTTTTAACAAAAAACATTCTATATTCTATTCAATTCTATATTCATTCAATAAAGAATAAACATTTTTAACATTATAGCCAACTTTGTTGTCAGAAGAATGTCAGTGAAAATGTTATCTTAGCTTTTCTTCTGACTTTATTCTTGTTTTGATTTACTTTTCCTCTTTTTCTGGGTCCCAGTCTGTGGTTTCCACATTGACAAAGTAGGTCTTCATTTCCACAGTAACCCCTAGCTGCCCTCCAGACTGTACTGTGCGGTGTGGTCAACCGCAAGGAAACAAACCAAAGGAGCATACAATAATACCGCCCTTGTTGAGAGACTGGGTCGGTTTGGATTATTTGCTCAATTTCAGGAAATACTGTCCTGTGGTACTGATAGAGAAAAATAATTGAAAAGTACATTATGCAGCTCTAGCTTAAGTTATTCCTTACGTTTCTCACAACTCAAGACTATGCTAAATGGGAAACGTGGAAAAGTCAACAAAAAATGAAGTCCATTTCTAAAAGACCAAATATGACCAAAATATGGGAAAGACCGCATATTATGCTACATGTATATGGGACCAAGAGTAAGATTGTGTTTTTAATACTTGATTTACTAGCTGCAGTTTCACACTTCTCACAAATATTTTGCCATTATTTCATCATCACTATCATCCTGTGTTACACATTCCTCAGTCAACAATCAATCACACTGGGATGTGGTAAATATGTCATGTACTAATTACCATAACACAGATGTTCTCATCTTGGAATAATTCAAATGGTTTTAAGGCAAGGACTGTTCACAATATCCTCATATGTCACAGTTTATTTATTATCGCAGCACAGATGTGCTCAGTGTTCAGCTTCTTGGTATCCTATTATTTTCCTTTTTTCAAAAGTAGATCTCATAAACAAGTTGTTCATGATGGCACCCATTCAATAATACAGACAATATTCTATAGGCATGCGAAAATATGGCTCAGGGGAGTGGCAACACAAGTAGAACATGATTGATAAGTGTCTAAATAAAATCATCAAATAACCACAAGGGAAACTGACTGAATTTAAAGTCATTGAAAAGTGAACAAAGCTTTTTCTTTGTTCACTTTTTAATGTCTAAATAAAAAATAATAACTGATGCATGTACCCATCTACACAAACCTCTTCAAAATGATTACAAGAGAGTTTGACAAGCTGAAACCATAAACTTACTTATACTCCAAAAAGACTAAGGGAAGCCGTTCAGTCTTTTTGGCATTATAATATTCAGGCATGGAACTCAGACTTAAAACAAAAACGAGGAAATTCCAATGTTTACAAGACTTTGTATAGTGATTTTCTACTTTCAATGGCATGAATGTGATGAGAAAAATGAGGAAATTGGCTGACTATCCGAGGAAAAGTTGCATGCCTGAATATTGAGTTATCAGAATATCATCAGTGAATCACCAACTGGTTTCTATACTCTATGGTTGAATACAGTACAGTCATCAGCAAAAAATACTCACCAATATCCGTCTCATTAATGGTCGGATTGCCCGGTACGCTGATCTCACAATTGCCCGAAACATGCTGGAGTATCTGTAATTCCTGCCAAATTTGTCCAACTTTCCTTGTAACTTTTCTATTTCAGAATCCACTCAAGTCATTCCAAGCAGCTTTCATCTGGTAGAATCCGGTGTTGGCTGTCTCATTATCGGCCGCAGTAATGTAAGAATAGATCCAAGCAATGGATTTGACTTGCCACACATTCACAACTTTCACTCCACCCACGCACAGATTGTGGTTTCAAGAGTTGACCCAACAAGTCATTAATCCATCCATGGTAGGATCATAATCTTCAGGCAAATTTTATAACTGCTGTGAAAAGCATCTTCAGGACAACAACAACCAAATATTCACTGTCCGAGTTATATGCCTGTGACAATTACTGTGGAGGTTGATGGTTAACTTCTGGTTAATTCCTAGCAGTGGATGGTGCTTGACAAGAGATGGAGTGTGTGTGCATAGAGCTAGGTGTGTGTTAATGCTCTCCGGGACTGTTTATCTCTAAGCTGAAGTATCTCTGATGGTCTGACCCACTGCTTTGTCCACTACTTGGCCACAGGGCAGAATTACTGTAATGAGCTACCAGCATCACTATGCATACACACAAAAACCTCCAGACAACTTCCACTCCTCACAAAAGAGCCAGGCTTGACTAGCTCATCTCATCCACAGAAATCTGGGAGCCTTTGGAGACCATAAAACCATTCACAGAGGACCTTGATGCTCAATACAGCCGCATACCTAAGACATTCAGCACTATGCTGAGCAAACAGGGGTGCCTTTCCATGCTTGAAAGACCTGGTTTAGGCAAGTCAGTCTGCAGAGTGTACATAATGATGGCCCTTTCCCAAAAATAAGAGAAAGCATGGATGCACACGTGCTTCATAAGCTACACTGAGCCCAGTAAGTAACCACTACTACCAGTAACCCCTCCCCTGACTTACTAATGGGGCATACCACTGTGTGGCTGGAGGGTGGGCTTATAGCTCGGATACAGAGTTTCATCAAAGATAGTCATTGTCCACCACTAGTGGTGCATGGCTCACCCGCCTCAGGAGAGTTCATCAAAATAGCCTTGAGAAGGAACAGATGGGATGTCCTACAACCAGACCATCCATGGAAGGGATAGGAAAATGGAACCTCTTTAATGTGATACCACACATAATATCTCTAAAGAAAACAGATTCATGTAGTGTGTCCTTGTGGTCACATGTGTCAACAAGATTTTCTTGTCATAAACCATGTCAAACTGCTAGACCATTCTTGTGTCAATACAGGGCAGAAACTTTGTTCTTAAAAAGGCTAGAGATTTTCTCTCTTGCCAAGTGAGTAGGTGAAACTATCTATTGAAATTATAATGATGGGGCACCAAGGCTATGGCCAGGGGCACCGAGGCAACTTCAGGGGCACTAAAGGCAATGATCTGGGGCACCGAGGCAAAGGCCAGGGGCAACAAGGCAGCAACAAGGCAATGATCTGGGGCAATGTAGGTGATTGCCCTTGTTGCCTTAGCTTCATGAAGTCCCTGACCTACATTTATGACACTTCGTCCCTATATCCACAACATACATTGCTTTCATGGAATTTCTGAAAATGTAGGGCCTACTCATAATACTCAGCATCATCATGAGAATCTGGAAGGTACTTAATTCAACAACCAATGAATTTTCAAGATCTCTCAGGAAAACAAACCGTTCAACTCTTCTTGTCATAATAGTACCCATTTTGACTAGTTTTTTACAATCATTTTCTCAGAATCCCACTCGTCACAATGTCAGAATTGTGACACATCTATCATTGCAGAGTAATTCATGTTGTCAAAGTGCAGTGGGCTGGAAATAGCTGATAGAAAAGATCATCCTACAGCCAGGCTACAGGTACTCATACAATGATCCTGATATGTATTGTTCTCTCAACTTAGTTTTGCATACCCAAAAAGTGCATAATAAACACCGATTGTCAAACTAAACTTATGTAAAGTTGTGGTTTTCTTTTTGGTTTGTTTGTGGTTTTTACTTTTTTTTCTTTTTCTTGTTACAGTATTTTGATAAACTTGGGTCATAATGGGAAATCTTCACTTTTATTTGATCTTTTGAGGGTCTCAATTAGAAAGTCCAACATTTCCTTCAGTGTCCAGAAGGTCTGTCAAATGACAGAGAAAAACCTGACATAGAAATCTAATCTTCCCATTTTGTCAGTTTAACCATTTTCTTGTGAAGGGTACATATCACCATGACAATTCCCTTCTATCTATTCTCTCATTTCCCCTAAATAATCAATAATGAATGAAATAGTAGACATTTATTCTCACGATCAAGTATTAATTATCATACAGTGTCACTCCTCCCTTGTAGGTGGCTCCCCTCTTTTCTGTTATGTTTTATTAGGGAGGGGGGAGGGGAGGGCAGACAATGAACCAAAACCGCGGGCCAATGGCAAAGCTCTTTGCCGGCAAACAATAAAACCATTCAATAGTGAGGCATACATGGACATCTTTCAATTTAAATCAATGACTTTTAAATCTCAGCTTTGATCCTTTTGCCCCAATCACAGCCAGTTGAGTCAGTAGTTTGAAAGAAATGTCTCCCCGAGCACTCAGTCGGACAATACCGGTGGTTATATTGCCAGCGGCCATTTAGAAATGATACAGGCCCTGGTGTAACCTCTATTGGACAGGATTTGTGGTCACGGCTCAACTGCATAAATCCTCTTTCCCTTGATGATTGTACACTGATGAAAGACAACATCTGAAGAGAACCAAAACCCTGCATGGAGTAACATCACATGGTCACAGCACTGCCAAGGAAGCCCATAACAATTGGGTACAAAAACTCCATTGATGGAACCAAATTGTGGTCAAGTGAATAGACAGTGATTACAGGAAATGGAGATAAATTGATGGCAATTAACCTTCAAATGGAATATTGATATAATACATAAAATGATGGTTCCAATTTGGGTCTCTGTTCACATGTACCAGTTCACACTGTCCTCTTCAACAACTTACAAAAACATGGTTAAATTAGACCCTTTTAATCCTTTCTTTTCTGCTTTTTTTTTAAAGAATCCTGTAAAACTATGGCACCTATCACAATGACCTGGCACCCAACCAACAGCTTAAAGGTACAATACATGATTGGTAAATGTCACAGGACAGCACTCATACTTTATCTGATCCAGCATGTACATGAAATAATAAGCCTGTGAAAATTTGAGCTCAATTGGACATCTGAGTCACGAGAAAATAGCGAAAACTCAACTCAATTTTATCTTATAAAACATGAAGAATGGTTTTGATCTTACCCAAAGGTCAAAACTGTTTTCGGTCTTTGTTTTACTAAT
Organism: Astropecten irregularis; assembly: GCA_963971285.1. Classification (NCBI taxonomy): domain Eukaryota; kingdom Metazoa; phylum Echinodermata; class Asteroidea; order Paxillosida; family Astropectinidae; genus Astropecten; species Astropecten irregularis. Next base: position 18,415,278 of record OZ020246.1, on the reverse strand, counting down.
TTCTGGATAAAATACGGTATTTCAGGTGGAAATATTTTAACGGTATACATGTTTCTACCAGCACCATCTTCATTACCTTGAGTGAAAGGGGATAACTAAAACAACTCAATTAGTGAGGGTGTCCTTTATGTTTGTTCCAAAAATCGTTCGGACGAACGATCTTTGGAAAAGGCACTAAATCTCGATTTCCTTGAAAAAAACCCAGCATCTGATGAACCAAGATTTCCCATGGTGACTGTTTGCACTGTTAACAAAGTCCATTTTCTGTCTCAAACTCAATAATTTATTTTTGGAGGCCTTGTAAATTTATCCTATATGCTCCCTTTAATTTTCCTGTGTTCCAATGTTCAAAAGTTGAATTGAACAGTTTGCAAAGCTACAGACATCATCTAAAAAATAATGTGACAGAACTGCACTCTTTTAGAAGTAGGCCTACTGTCAGTGACTGTACCTACACAATTTCTCTGTTATTCTGCCCCATGTTTTTGAGGGCTTTGTATGAGATTTGTCGCAAATTTATCAATAGGGGGCACCATCTTGCAAAGCATCATGAGATGCAAAACAGAGCATCGCCCGTCAGAAGTCCTTTTGTTAAGGACATTTTCCAGGACCTTATAATGGCGCTATTGCTCCAAATTTAATCCCATAATCCTTTATGGTTCGCATTTGCAATACACACTATGGGAAACATGCACACGTATGTAGGTTCTGTCATCTCTTCATAGTGAAAAGGGTAAAAGACCTACACATGTATAGGCTAAGTTTTGAAATCAATTTACATGTATCTTCAAGTATTTTATGTCACCAAACCTAGTGTAGTGTTTGCAGTAGCAAGCACAATTCTGTTCAGCCCATGGCTCAATAACTAATTTAGAACTGACGAGGGCGCTATACCTTTCACAAATTGGGAAATCTTGATAGGATAGGATCCTATGCAAATAGAATGGCCAATTTAAAAATCTACTCACAACTCTCTAAGAAAATCGAGCTTCATGGCATGATGAAATGAAACCAGCATCTTCATTTGTTTTCGTATTTTAATTCTTCACTGTGTAACTAATGAACATCTGGTTCATAATTTTGCGGATGTCCAAAAAAGAATGAATTCACAGATGGATTTGTTGGCCTAGGGCATCACTATTGACAGTTAAAGATCTTGACTTTAATATTTGCAAATGTGCTAAGACTTACTGAAATGGAATTATTAGAAATAAAAAGGAGTTTTTGTTTTTCCAAGTTCCATTTAAATGATTATTCTTAAAACTGAATGGAAATGACTGAAGCACAAAGTACCAAATTATTGTCTGCAATTTCACATGTATACAATTCTTTGACACATTGTGAGTAACTATCAATCAGAAAACTTTATGGGTAAAAAGAAACTGTGGAAAATGTTCTGAAAGTCTTAATAGGTACTTGATGTTAGTTAGATAAATAATTTTGATTAATAATTAATAACTTAATTAATATACAACGCTCAGTGAACAATAGCCCATGCATGAGGAATGACAGTCAAAACTAATATAGGCAACTAAGAATGACAGCCCACACATTTCACTTGTACAAGACCAGTGAAAAATATAAAGAAATAGAATGATGCCACAACAAAAATGGGGCAACATCTTCACTAAAAGTAAAGTAGCCTTAGAAAAATGGAAAAATTTTGCAACCATGTATACAAAACAAAAATGACTATGTTTAATATACCTGACTATTTTGTTAAATGATTTACACAATACATACTGGATCCAGTGAATAATGTTAAGCCCTGATAAATAAGTCAAAACAAAACTTATTGAATTGAGTATTATTGTATTATTTTATTGGGAAAAACAGCAACATTGTATTGTGTATTGTGATATCTGAAGAATGTTTCCAATGACATCTCTATACAGAATCATGATGGCTGAAAAAGAAAAATTAGATACAAACTTACCTTGAAGTTGAAGACTTAAAGTGAAATGAAGGATGGTAGATTGTTACACAGAGTCCAAACACATTACTCAATGATCTGGATTCCTTTGGCTCCCATTTCCATATCTCAGAGGACCATTCCGAATCCGAAACCAGGTACGTGACAGGTTCTTCAAGTCACCAAGGAAATGTACCCCAGGTGACTGGAGATTAGTTGTTTCAATCTGTTGGACAAAAGGAATGTACCAATCAGACACATACATGTACCAGTATAGAATGTACTGTTTGAAGTCCTCGTCTGCAAGTGCAACTGCGAAGGTGATCTGAAGAGGTAAATGGTCGGGCAAAGCAGTCATACTCTCTTCTTCTTTCGTATGAAGTATACAAACTAAGCTTTACAGTCTAAAAGATTGAGAATGTTCTCAATTGCCAGTAGTGCGTCCCAACTGAGCTTTTATTTAGTTGGGCTTTTATTAAGAATGATGGCAACACTTTCTTGAAACGTCAAATATTGGACAATGAAAGTTGAGCTTCAGCAACTTCATGTGATCCGTGCTGGCACAAACTTCACAAAAACTATATAATAACAAGACACAGGACCTTGATGTGTTTTTTCAACTCAATTCAAGGGGGATTAACCTTAGCGTGCAGAATAGGCGGTTGTGTATCAAATGCATTCATTCTCTGCAAACTGTCAAAATATCCTTGTATTCGGGAACAAAGCATGATATGAAAACAAATTAAGGTCGTACAACAAATACATCCAATTTCGGGATTGAATGGTGCAATGATTTCCCCTTGAAGTTTAACCAATTTATGGAATTCCCATAGATAAATAAACCTTGGGGGACTGAGCGCTAGGGGTCAAAAACCACCAGGTCATATTGGGTCCCTTTCTTGAATGATGTCATCAAGCAACCATTGTGAAGACAAAATGGCAATAGAACAACAAAAATGTATATTTGCATGTAGTTCACAGCTCACTGCCTACCATACCCTCCCTCTGGCCACGCCCCAAACTGGGCAATAGGGAAAGCATCTTGAGCCACTCAAAGGAAAATATACGTAGTATTTCAAAAGTAGTCAGATCAACATACAAGAAAACTATTAGCTCAGTCTACATAAGCAAATGTGTTATGTACATAACAAGAATCATGTACATGTATTTCCCCCATTAAAACTGCACAGTGGCCATTCGTCCTTCTTTCTGTAGTTTAACCAATACTTCTAAAAACATTAGTTCAAACTACTCAAAGTTAAACATACGCACCTGCAAAACTTTGAAACTGAGCAAGAGAATCCTAAAAAAGAATTTACATCTCAACATACACATAAACTACAGTATGTGTACACCTGTTCATTCTGGCGGCAAACTTGCACACTACACCACATACATGTACAGTGTACATTCCCAGGGTTATCCACTGTGTGTCCCAATACACCTGTATCATTCATGATATGACTGCCATTGTCGACCAGCTAAATCCCCTACTAGGATTATTGATTTCTTATTGATTTTTTTCTTGATTTTTTTTCCAGGGGGCCCCTGATGTACCAAGGGATATCAGTCTTTTCAAAGCATCCATACAAGACTCAAAGATTTGCACAAAGTGCAGAAGCTTCATTGAACCAGGCATGAACAAGAGGAACTTGGGTTAGGATGTCAGGATATTGTTGTAAAGAACATTTTCAGTTTTAAATAGGGCCTAACTGTCCCCTTTTTTTTAAATGGTCAACCTCAATCCTCATCTTATTTTCCTTCCAAACTTAAAATCCCACATCCAATGTTGGTAGTGAAAATAAAAATAAACTAAGCCCACGCAGAGCCTAAAGCAGCACACACACAATCTCATTTGTCTGGAAGATTCAAGGCTGTAATGACTAATGACTATGCTTGTAATCTGTTTCTGCATTGTTGTCAATGTCAGTGACAAATTAACTGGGGGAAGGGCTTGTGGCAAACTACAGACCTATACTTGACTTAGTAGGTCTAGACCTTGAAGTCTTGGCAAGAGGTCCTAACTCATTCTAGGTGTGCAATGATTTAGAATGTTCAAGTCCTTCCTCCACTATACCCTCTTTGCAGTTTGCACACCCAAGACAAAGAGGGGATTTCACACTAGACAAATTCCCTGGGGAATTGCTGGGGCATTGCTGGGGTATTTTGGTCGGACCTTTCACACTACCAAAGAAATTCCTGGGGAATAAATATTTATCCCTGCTCGGGAGTAGGGTTAAAACCAAAATCCCTGGGGTTTTACATTTTACAAGCAACTTGTGAAATAGTGTCTCTGGGAGTTTCCATGGGTCTAGTGTGAATGGTTGCTGGGGTGTTGGTGGGGTAAACATTCCCGGGAATTACCCAGGGATTGATTACCCAGGGATTGGCTCTGCAGTGTGAACAGGGCTAAAAAGGTGGAAAAAGTGGAAAGATAAGCCTATATATCAGATTTGTCTCTGAGTTCAATGTAGGGCTACTTTTTTGCATTTAATGCTGGAATCACTTGGACCATGGTATTAACTTGAACTTGTCATATTATGCATCCAATTTCTATTCATGCAAAAGTTTGAAATACTATTGTTTCCCAACCAGGAAACTGGCTAATGAAAGATTCACTGTCCATTCAGCAAAAACAACAAAAACAACAGACAACAAACAAATGATTGAGGGAAATTCATCAAGCATGTCAAGCAATCCATGAAATTTCATAATGTATTGTTCTGCTTGATTGAAAAACTATTGATAGGCCTACTCTTTGGTAGGCCTGATTAAGTTGCATAACACTTTTTACTCATAAAAATGATTTGTAATTGTATTTGCATGAATATTTGCTAGCAAATAATGTTCCTAAAAATGGCAACATTTTCCATCGGGGCCTATTGAGTTTAGGGAAAATTGAGTGGGGGTCAACGAAGGGTGACACTTTTGACTCACGCAATGTCAAGTTAACGAAATGCCGACACGCGGATACAATTTAAAGCAAGTAATTGTGACACTTTATTTCTCGGTGAAAACAGCTTAGTCCAAGAAAATATCATTTTTGAAAAACACGGGCTTTTAATTAATTGTAATTTTTGGTCAAACACAAATAAACGAATTTTAGAACTTTCAACTGGTCTGATTTGGTAGTAAAAGTTTCACTCAATGTATTACTAGCTTTTTAGGCCTACTTTTACTAAAAGTTTTAGGCCGGCCTAGTTGATATTTATTTGACAAACAAAACCAAGCGACCCGACTGGGAAATAGGTATACAAAAAGTTTTACGAGGCATTTTGCATGCGAGCATAAACGTGACCGCCGCCGCGGCGCTGAAAGTCCATTCGTACTCACATAAGGTGGACTGCAACCAGGAGGTAGCGACAACTTCAAAATTTGGAGGGAAAAAACCGGTTGCTCATAATCATTCGCACCACAAAGTTCAATTTCATTGTTTTAATTTGCGATTTTGCACGACTAGCTTCATAGTCTTGGTTCAAAGACCTTCGTCGTTTTCCCGCGGCCTATAGGGCGCCACCGCGCGTCGGACATGAGAGAATTCTGTCGGACGGGGCTCAGTGGTGGAGGCTGTCTCGACGGATAAGGGGCTCAATGGAGAAAGGGGGACTGGCAGGAAATATTGTGTAGGATATGGCTGGGGCGGGGGCTCAGAGCTGTAACTCTCAGGGCTGCGGCAGCGAGGGTGTGGCAGGGCGTGGTGGGGAATCCCCCGAAAGATTGAGAGATAATAGGTGTGGTGGAAAGGGCAGGGAATGGCTCAGTGAAATGACATGGTGAGGGGCCTATGGTGATATACAGGAGAGTGGGTTGACTGGGTGTGGCAGCGGATACGAAGTGGGACTTGTATTCAGAAACAAAAAACAAATCACAAAGAAAGTAAGTCAGTTTCCCTTGGTTATTTGATAATTATATTTATGATTAAGCTGTATCCTCTTTGAGTGATCCCCCATGTACCGTTCCCAGGTTGCAGCATTACTGCGCATATCGGTGAAATGAACCTTGGGTTATGGCGGTATGTGCGTGGTTTCATAGCTTCTGACTGCCAAATTAACAAAGATGATTGACTATTTGGGACACCACCAACGTAGGGCTGGATGACTCAGTAGTTCGGTTCGAATCCCGCTCCAGTAAATTTTTCTTTGTTCACTTTTCAATGACACAAAAAAGGAGGATTAGAAGAAAGACATGCCCCCATGAATTGAGTGATTTCACTGGCCAACAATTGCAGCATGTACAAACAAATAACAGCCTCATCAAAGTTTCCATTGAAGAAAAATACCACCATCAAAAAGGCATCAAACCATTACCAACTTACAATAAGAAAATAATTCTGAACTGGTGAACATAGTGAAACAATTCAAATGTTCTGCTTTCAAAATGCTAAGTATTTCATTAATACTGGTATTTATTATGTGTACATGAATAATATAAAACATCCTTTTTATATCTGTCCTCAAAATCTTCCAAAACCTCTTCATTGAGCCTACTTAGAAAAATTACACCCCCTAATTAGAAGACTTATTCACTAAAGTGGAAGTACAATATACCTGACGAATGGAGCACAGAATCGGTGGCCTTAAACATTAAGGACTTAAACATTATCATTTCCTGTAGCATCCCATACTTATGTTGTTAACATTTTGTAATGTGACACCTGATAACGTATAATATCAAACATAAAAGGGGTTGCGACATAGCTGCCAACCCATCTTAAAGGAAATTAGGAATACCTCTGCCAAAAAGGAGGAACCACAGAGCAAACTACATAGGAATACATGTGTACTTCCAAGCCAAAAATCGGAATCTGTTGTCAAGAGCTTTTAAAATGTGATAAATTTTTACCAAAAAAGAGGGATGATTCCTCCAAAATAGGAATGGTTGGCATGTATGTTGCGGTATTTGGGCTTCTAGTTTGTTTTTACCGTAACTCTGGATTAAAAAGGCCAACCAGTATGGCAAGGTACATGAACAATGGCAAATTATACACACAAAATAGTACACAAGCACATTATGAATCTGCTGATGCTATAATAGGTTTTAAAATCATGTATAACAAAAAACCTTTAAAAGATTCAAAGTTATTCCGACACCTCTATTAGGAAAAGACAAGTCTTATTTCTCCACATTTTTGTGCACATGAGTTAGTTTTTCCACAGAGGAAATATTTTGTTGATGAACTATCAACACATGAAATTATGAATATTATGTCAATTAAAAATCATTTTGTCTTTTTCTGTGTCAGATCTGTTACCAGATTTTACGTCTAAACACTTTGAACTTGACACTTGGTAATGTTAGTGAAATATAGTCATAGAGAGTTGTAGATTACTACCAAAACCTCAAACCCAAACCAAAACACCTCAACAAAAAATGTTATATAAAAGTTATACAAATTTGAAAAATATTAAAAAATTAAAAATTAAAAATGTATTCATTAAATTTACCAGTAACCCAGGTATACCTGATTGTTGGCAGGTGTAAGAGTCAAGTTCATTTCAATCTAGCCATTTCGTTTTCCGTATACGTACTTAAAATTCATGCTGGAAGTTGCCATCTACATAACCCTTGAAGAACTTGCGGTACACCTCTTTGGTGGCAGTAACTGCCTGGACAGCTGGTAAGGCAGACATACGATCCATGTAGGCTTGCAGTAGTGGTAGCTTGTCTTTCACAAACTCGTACAAAAACTCAGCCACCATAGTGCGTTCAATGAAAGGCCAGGTAGTGTAGTCTACCATGCCGGGTTGCTCACCTGTCAAGAACGAAATGTATTGAAAAAAAATGTAACCTTGTCATTCAACAAGATTTGGACATTAAATACAATGATATGTTACATGGGAAAGTTGTACGTTTGGCCAGCAGCAGCTGGGGATGTATACTCCACAGGAAGTTAGGATGGTTTCACTAGCAAAGCATCTCAGTTCTAGCATAATGACCAGGGATGATGTGAAGTGCATTTAGTTGTCCTTAGGTTTAATGGGAAATGCATTAAGGATTTTTCAAAACCTGACACTGATGTGAATGCGGTCATAACTGGTTATCATTGCATACAACTCTTTAATCAACCAATCATATTCAGTCACCAAGACCAAGACAGCACAGACCATGCCCTCTGTAAAACTAAAGGCCTGGGCTGGATTTCAAAACTAAGATTAATCTTAAGATGAGTTGTTCAGTATCACCATAGTGATTTGTATTGTGACATCACATGTTGCTTAGCAATTAAGATGGATTCACACTTAAGATCAATCTTAGTGCTTCGTGAAATCGGCCCCAGGCATGATATTTATCAAGGTTCTTACCAGCAAAGAATGGTGTTCCCCTTTTCTCCAGTTCAGCTTCAAGCATCGCCAGGCCAGCTGCAAATTTAGGTCGGGCCTCTTCGTTCTTGCCCTCCGAGCGGAGCAACTGATAGAAAACTGGGATAATCTTTGGGAAGTTGGGAGAAAGACATTCCATCAATTACTTAACAATTACTGACTGCAATATCAAACTACCATATAAAAGCAAGGACTTATATCTGATCTTCAAAAGGTACCAAAAAAAAAATCTGATTTATGGGGTCGTTTTCACCAAAATCATCGTAACTTGCTATCAATCGCAGGACTTATGATGCATTGCAGCCCTACGTAGGATACGATGGGTTATCCTTTGTAACTTGAGTTACGATCGATCTTAGGGCTTCATGAAATCGAGCCATGGACTGTGGGTGTCCAATTTCAAGTAAGTTTCTCTGCTTAGGAAGAAAAAACAAGAGTACCGGGCACTGCCAAAATTCACTACAAGGAATTTGGCTGACCGACCATTACTTGCTAAACAAATTACTTTCTATGATTTATGATTGTCTTACCTTCGATGAAAATTTTTCCATAAGAATTCTATCTTTTGCTTTCTTGATTGGATCCCCCCTGGGGTACAGCGGTGGGTCCGGGTACAAATCGTCTAAAAGGTCGCATATGACACCGGACTCATTGATAATCTCTCCATTGTGTTCATACACAGGCACTTTCCCCTCTGGATTTTTTTCCAGGAGAAACTCGGGTTTGTTAACCAACTGGCAGTTGATCTCTTCATATCTGAAAAAATTTACATTCAAAACACAGAAATATTGAATTATTACACGGAATTTGAATTACAATAAGTATTACTGCAAGTGAAAGATCCTCCCTTCATATTGGAATAAATGACACTGAATTGCACTTGCAAGACTACTGGGGTTAATGAAACGGAGGCTCGGGCTCGGGCTCCGGCTGTCATCCATACGCTCAAAACATAGTACAGTATGTAGTTGTGGTTTTTCATTGAAGATGAAGCTCTGTTTTCCTTTCCAATCCAGAGAATCTACTTCCAAACCGCAGCCAAAAGCCTCTATTTTGATACCCACTAGAATAGATTCACGATATGGAGCCAGAGGCATGAGCCTGAGCCTCCATTTCATAAACGCCCTACATTTTATAGGGCATGTTCGTTTAACGCACAGGATCCCAGACCGGCAGATCCACTTCCTATGCAGGGTACGCTGAAATGGGATCCGAATCTGCAAACTTTTTGATTCTGTGCATTAAACAAACAGGCCCTTGGATTGATAGAACAGTCAATGCCTTACTCGATTCCCTTGGCATGAAGTACCAAGCGCGGTCGATGTGCAAAAGGGCAGTACTTCATACTATAGAGACGGATGGAACCATCCTTCAGGGGTGGCAGAGGGTCACCTGTGGAGAATTTACACACATACAATACTCTAAATACATGTCTCAATGCAAATCAAAAATGAAGATGAAGAAAACTGTGGAGAGAATGTCATATTTGTTTTCAACCTGTTAAAAAAGGACATTGGTTAACATTATTTGTTGTTGTAAAGTTGTGGATCATTAATACAAACACGAAAATGCACTGTAAGCAATCAAGCATCGCAGCTAGGAGTAGAGGTAGATGCTACAATGTCTCTCAAAAATGTCATCAATCAAATGTCTTTTTAGAAACCCATAGTGTAATACGGCAGCTGGCAATTTGCTGCCTCAGCCTCGACCTCGCGACCTCGGTCTCATGGGTCCATGAGTCGGCCTCCGCCTCACAGAATAAAAACGCATGGAGGACCATGGCAATTCAACAAATGAACTAACCGTACTACTACTATGATGATGCAGTAACTGTAGCCCTAAATTACTCCTGACGTTGTTGTCCTATATGACAACAACGTCCAATGAGTAATATAGGGCTACAGTTACTGCAGCTAGTTTCTACCATCGCCATCTTCATACCCTGAAAGTTTATGTAAATCTGTGAACATTTCTGCAAGGCAGACCTAGGGTTACGATCATCGCAACTAAACCAGTGTATGTTCTAGTTCTACCAAGTACCATGGAGGAAGTTTTCCTTCCTCCATGGTTCTACCTACACTCGATCCCATGGTATAAAGCTAGGAACATCATGGAGGAATAAAACACCACCATGAATGGGAACATTCAACATTGACCGTTCATGGCATGTGGAACCGGAAGAGCATATACTGACCTTTTTGAAGATGTTTCACGGACATGATGCTGCTCTTGGGTAGTGTCAGATTGTGGATAAATAAATACAGTGTTTAGTACTGTCACAAATTATGATTCCACAAATTGCTGAATCATTCACAGTTCAGTTGTTTTTAACTTGCATTATTGCATGTATTAAATGCAGTGTGTATCATATGACACTAGCATCGGGTCGAGGTCGCAAAACTAAAGTCTCGTTTTGCTTCGCTTTTGTACGCGCCCTCTGTTGACCGCAGCTAGCTGTACCCCTGGCCGGTACCTTTGAGACTTGGGCCAAGTCTCATCCCCATGTGGGTTGCAAAATTGGCTTTGTCACAGTTTTGTGCACGATCTATGTTATTTTCTTTTCAGAACTATGGCGTGCAAAGTTAACATTTAATCGGGAATAGAGATATCTCTATTAACAATAGAGATATCTCTATTAACAATAGAGATATCTCTATTAAGAATAGAGATATCTCTATTAGAAATAGAGATATCTCTATTAAGAATAGAGATATCTCTATTAAGAATAGAGATATCTCTATTGTTAATAGAGATATCTCTATTAGCAATAGAGATATCTCTATAAGCAATAGAGATATCTCTATTAGTAATAGAGATATCTCTATTAACAATAGAGATATCTCTATTGTGTACTTCCGGTTTTAATAGAGATATCTCTATTAATGTTTCCGGTCGGAGTGGTCGTTGTAACGTCACGCACAAAGTTTCAGTGAGCCAGGGGGCACGCGCATCATATCCCATCATGCATCAAGTCATTTTATTATGTTCGTTATTACATGTATTATGCCCAGGCACTCTCAATTAATTTATAATGGCTGGATTAAGGACCGTTTTGGAACGTCGCATACATAGCGAAATTCGCCAGATTAGGCGACATCTCGACAGACTGGTACCATAAAAAGATACATAAACTTCCCAGCGTAAACAACTGCGGGAGTACAGTATTAAGACGCGACTTGAAACCCCTCAAGATGATAGAAATTTAAACAAAACAAAACGTAGAGGGCGACCTGCTGACGTCGAAAGCTGATTATAATAGAGATATCTCTATTGCGAAATAGAGATATCTCTATTGTGCAATAGAGATATCTCTATTGCGAAATAGAGATATCTCTATTAACAATAGAGATATCTCTATTATTAATAGAGATATCTCTATTAGAAATAGAGATATCTCTATTAGTAATAGAGATATCTCTATTATTAATAGAGATATCTCTATTAATAATAGAGATATCTCTATTGTTAATAGAGATATCTCTATTAATAATAGAGATATCTCTATTAGAAATAGAGATATCTCTATTACTAATAGAGATATCTCTATTAATAATAGAGATATCTCTATTAACAATAGAGATATCTCTATTATTAATAGAGATATCTCTATTTCGGGATTAAATGTTAACTTGGCACGTCTTGTAATAGAGATATCTCTATTGTTAATAGAGATATCTCTATTGTTAATAGAGATATCTCTATTCCCGATTAAATGTTAACTTTGCACGCCATACTGAACAGAGACGATTGGAACGCCACTGGCAAGTGACGAGAAGATATATGTGTATAATCATCGCATCAATTCATGTTTTTTGGAAGTTTAATTATAAAAAGAACATTTTTTGTTTTACTGGAAATGGGTTTAATATTCTCATTCAATCAAATGCAAGTTTTTTCCACTGTTATTCTATTAGACTATTGTCATTCAAGTTTGCGGCAAATTTACATCTGTTTCTATTTTTGAATTGCTAATTCGTTGCAAAGCTTAAACCGCATTCCAAATTCCAAGTTCAAACATTTCAAAATACAACACATTAGTTTTAATCCTAAAAAAATTGTTATATCGTCCGGTCATGTGTTTTCACCCGACATGTGTTTTCGCTCCCCAAATTTGACTCCTGTTTACCGCGAGATCGTGCGAGATTCTTTGTGATCAGTATCCCTGAAGTGATGACTACACTCAGGTCTATCTCCAACATTCAGGATGTTGAAAATAAAGTTTCCAGTCGTGAGTGATACTCAAAAGTTAAAAATCTATGTGATTTTGGGTGTATATTACTAATGCATTTTAAGGCTAATATTCAAACGTTTATAAAAGACACAATCTGTGGTCAAATATTCCAAACTAAACTGTCGTCTGCTCAAGCAACTTTCATTCTTCAGATGTCAGACAGCAGGTCATGTGACCCTGTTGCGATCTGGGTTTTTATGGCGTGCCAACGAGACAAAAGTGTTAAAGTCTTTCTCTAATCGGAGTGACAGTGTTTTGTTTTTCTCCTTTAAATTTTAACTTTGATAAGCTGATGTATCCATGTTTAGGCCTCTCATAATGATGCCAGATATTATGAAAAATGCTGTGATAATATTTCGCATCAAGATAAACAATTAGATTTAATTTTATTTGCCTTTAAATATGTCATGCATGATATTGTTGATAAATTATCTATAATTCACAATCTTGAAATCAAGATTGTTTTAGAACCTTTTTAAAATAAACTCAATTGACCCAGTAAGAAGAATCGAGTCAGGACAATATTCCAGCCGTTTTTGAGTGACTTGGTGCGCCATAGCTACTCCGATGTCAATGAACTTTGCCACTCAGCCAAGGGGGTGAAAACACATGACGTCGCGTTTACATAGCGGAATCGGTGTCCCTGTAAATGACGGACAATATTTTCAAAGAAAAGACTTGAACTTCCACGATTTTTACAGATAATAATCTGGAAGTGTCCAGTTCAAAGGTGTTAGGAGTGATTTTCTGATATTCCATTTCGTTTCCATTTTTGAGAAACTTTCCTGTTATCGGAGCGAAAACCGATAACTGCAGGATAACATCGATCATCAGCTGCACTAAAAATAAAGTGCGGCTTCACGGTCCTCTTAATACTCACATAGGATTTGTGGACTTGGAAAGAAGTATGTCCACAGTCTTCATTTTTGCTGTTATTGTTAAAGGTAGTATCATACTTTGGTAAGAAACCAAAACAGAAATGTTCACAGATTTACCGTATCTTTCCGCCTGAAATCATTGAAATGGTGTATTTATCAAGAAATTAGTAAAACAACGACCGAAAATCTGTTTGATCTTTTGAAAGATCAAAAATAGAACACTTAGGAAATACTGTGACCGTTTTTCTCTTTTTTATCAAAAGTGTTCACCGTATGGGACTGAAATTTTCACAGATGACTGTTACTGTATCTTCCTTGATATTTTTGCCCACGAATCTGTATTTCTTTGACAAAAACCAAAGTATGATACTACCTTTAAATCTCTCTGTTTCTTCTGAGTTCTGAGTCAAAATAGGTCGAGTTAAATTACATTGCAACAATGGTAGTACACGCTTCCTGTATTCAGTTTCTGGATAACATTTATTATTTTTGACATTTGTATGATTACAACTTGTAAGGTGAACAAAGACAGATTGACTATAGAACGAATTGACTATCAGGGACACCACCAACATACGGGGCTGGATGAGCTCAAATTGGCAGAGCATCTGTACGGTATTCGGAAGGTCGCCGGTTCAAATCCCGCTCCAGTAATTTTTCTTTGTTCATCTTTCAATGACTTACATATTCAGTAAGTTTCCCTTGTGATTATTTGATGATTACAATTACAACTGGTCACCAATACAACATTACTTACAATGGTAAACCCATTTGAAATATTATACTGTACATAATTAAATAATTAATATGTAAGCAAACTTTTAGACTATAAACAAAAGTGAACAAATTGTGTGAAAACATTATTTATTACTTTTTCTAATCATGCAATCTAATTATGTAACTTAGTACTAATGTCATCAGCATAATACCTGTGGACTCTACAAACTAGCAAGACCTTCTCAAGATAATTCTTGAGAAGGTCACCCTTCAGAACACACTCTTCAGAACATCCAGAGATAATACCATACACTCACACACTCACACTAGGGATTACATGGTGTCACAGCAAACCTACCCTATTTTAGTACTTCCATCCACCATACATACCTTCAAGTCTTATTTATAATTCTGTGATTTCAAACTGAAAGTGTGTGAATAAACTGAATTCAGATTTAAAATGAGATGAGTCGAGTTGAGTTGTATAAAGGCATTTCTTTCACAGTCAAGCTGAGGACTATTAAAAGTCATACTGAACATTTCCAGCTAAGTAACCCTCCAAGTACTTGATGTGCTTCTCCTTGCTGTTCATGACTGCCTTGACGGCTGGTGTCTCAGACATCCGCTGGTAGTAGGCTGCAAGAGCTGGCAGTTTGGCTTTCACTCTCTCAAAGAGAAAATCTACCGCCATAATGCGCTCATTGAAAGGCCATGTGTTGTAATCCATCATGCTGGGCTGCTCACCTGTAACGAACAAGGTTATAATAATTATTCCCTGTACTATGAATGCCCCAAACCATTCAAAGTCACAGCCATTGTCGATACTCGCTACACTGTGCAGATCAATGTGTACTGTACATACTGTACATCAACATCAAGTATGCACATTCATGTACAGTAATATGCATGTATACATGAAAGACATGCTAGACATGTATGTCTATACTGAAGTGCAAGTCATTGAGTGGCTGAGAGCAATTAAATTCATTATAAAAACCACAGATGGGTCTAGACTATTCTGACCAATTATTGATGTACACTTCCAACAAGGTGTCCCTGTCTTTAAATTAATAGTCAAAATTACCTACCACCGAAGAATGGAGTCCCTCTTTTCTGGAGTTCAGTTTCAAACTTAGTCAGGGCATCCAGAACTTTTGAGAGGACCTCGCCCTCTTCGTCCGTGCCTTTTGAACGGACTGCTTGATAGAAAACAGGGATAACCTGGGAATAAAAATCCAGAAATTCCATGAATGATTTCACATTAGAAATTCTATGAATGATTTCACATATAAGAAATTCCATGAATTATTTCACATTATAAGAAATTCCATGAATTATTTCACATTAGAAATTCCATGAATTATTTCACATTAGAATGTTAACAGACTGAAATGATCAAATCAACATATGTTAAACATGCTTTCCTTTTCAGGCTACACTGACCCGATATATTTCCATCATCATCATGATCACATCAATTACTGTATACTTTCTCTGACAAAAATCACACTTTTCAAAGTCTTCTCTGACTGACACTGTAGGTTAACACTGCATGGTAATTGTTGAGATCATGCATAATTATAATGCACAACAAAACAATCTGATAATTAAGATGGACATTTACCTTGGATCCAAATGTGTCCATGGCAATCTTATCCTTAGCTTTCTTGTATGGATCCTTGGTGGGGTACAGGGGTGGGTCAGGGTACAAATCATCTAGAAGGTCGCAGATGACACTGGAGTCAGGGATGATTTGATCATGATGTTCATACACAGGCACTTTCCCCTCTGGGCTTTTTTCAAAAAGGAACTCTGGTTTATTTTTCAAGTTGATGCTGATCTCTTCATATCTGGAAAAAAGGAGAACATGCAAATTCTTCATATTTTTGAATTTTGATTTGAAACACTATATCTTAGATTGATAGATTAAATCATGTCTTACTCGATTCCCTTGGCATGAAGTACCAAGCGCGGTCGATGTGCAAAAGGGCAGTACTTCATACTGAAGAGACGGATGGAACCATCCTTCAGGGGTGGCAGAGGGTCACCTGTGTAGATACATAAATATTTTATCAACAGTCTAGGCCTAAATCTCAATGCAGATTTAAAGGATTTGTTTAACTTTGATTAATATCTTCAATTGTCAACTGTCAACCTACAGAATTATCTTCCATGTTGACTGAGTACAACTGGTAATAGACCAAAGCCTGGGTTGCGGCTCGACGCCTGTGCCGTCGGCGGCCCCTATGTATACGATCCGACCGTGTGCGGTACGAGGCATGAGGCCGTGCTAAGAGTTGTCTCCCCTAAAGAAGGAAAATCACCGCTACAATGTTGGCATATTAATAGTTGTATACTGACCGGTTTGAAGATGTTTCTCTGACATACTGCCTGTTAGCGTTTAGGGTAGGCCTACGTCACTATTACTTTAGTTTGCTCAGTCTCAGATTGTCACAGTAGTCTGCTAGAACGGCTCCGCTTGCTGAAGTTCTTGCAGTCACAAAAACGCGGCAAACAATATTCGTCTGCAGAGAATGTGCATTGTCACTGTTACATGCATACGGAAGCCCGTTAGTGCCAGGGGTGAGTATTTTTGTGCACATGGGGGGGGGGGGTGAATTTTTTTTTCGCGATTGTGCGAGAATGTTTTTTTGCACATGGGGGGGGGGGGGTGAATGTTTTTTTCGCGATTGCGTAAGAATGTTTTATGCACATGGGAGGTGAATATTTTTTTTCGCGATCGTGTGAGAATGTCAGTTTGCACATGGGGTGTGAATGTTTTTTTTTTATGCGTTATGCTTTAAAGGCATTGCATACGTTTGGTAATGACTCTGAAAATTTATGGCAATAAAAACTTACTTGGTGAGAAGTACAGCTGCTTTGGATAGTATAATGCATATTGAGAAACGTTCAATTCGAAGTATCGCGGTTATGGAAAAATATGTCACTTTTTATCTCCAAAAATTATGAATCTGAGAAGCGTTATGGCCGTAACGCTTCTCAGCTATTGACTAACTGTTATCTGGCGTGAAATAACCGCTCTAGTTTGTCGCCAAAATCTCACAAACGCTACCACCTTTTGAATTGAAACTTTCACAGGTTAGTTTTATGGTATATATATACAATTATATTGGTTTGAAACAAACAATAGGCTCAAATTACCAAACGTATGCAATCCCTTTAAGTAAGATTGCGATTCATGGCTAAGATTACATTACACTCCAATGTACCGTATAACCTAACATTATCATCTGTACGCCCGATAGATAGGCCTATGTGCTACACAAATATTCACACCCATGTCAAAGAAATATGTTCAACGCACGCAACCACAAAAGAAACACCGTGACCCCATGTCAAAGAAATATGTTCACGCAACCACAAAAGAAACACCGTGACCCCATGTCAAAGAAATATGTTCACGCAACCACAAAAGAAACACCGTGACCCAATGTCAAAGAAATATGTTCACGCAACCACAAAAGAAACACCGTGACCCCATGTCAAAGCCCGAAATATTTTCCCGCAACCACGAAAGAGACATTCACACCCCATGTCAAAGAAATATTTTCATGCAACCGCGAAAAATATTAACACCCCATAATATGCAAGAGAAATATTCATGCATGAACCACGAAAAAAACAACATTCACACCCCATGTGCAAAAACGTTTTTACCTAGTTCTAATTATGTGGCGGCTGCCAGATAACTGCTACAAAAATATTCACACCCCATGTGCAGTGGCGTCACCAGACTTTTGAGTCTTGGGGGGGGCACAAGGGGGGCACTAGCAATTGTTTGGGGGGGCACTACAATAATATATATAATATTTTTTTCCACCAACCCAAATCTCAAATGGGGGGCACACGGGGGTGGGGGGGGGGGGGGGGGGGGCACGAGGTTTTCCGGGGGGGGGGGGGGGGGGCACGTGCCCCCCCCCTGGCCCCCCCTTGGCGACGCCACTGCCCATGTGCAAAAAACATTCTCACGCAATCTCGAAAGACAAAAAAAAATTCACCCCTGGCACAAACGGGCTTCCGTACATGCACGGCGAAAATTCTGAATCAATGTATGGCGTCAATGAACATGAAGTAGGTGTACCTATTATGCACGGTGGGATTATTGCATTGTTAGCTTCGCCATGACCGTGACCTAATGTACGGAATTGTATTCCAGGCACAACGAATTCATATAATATGCAGATAAGGGCCTTTCTTATGCTCGGCTCCGACTCCATTTTCGTGAATCCATTAAAATAACGCGCGGGTATCAAATAGAGAATTTTGGCTGCGGTTCGGAAGCAGATTCTCTGATTTGAAAAAGAAAACTGAGCTTCAGCTTCACTGAAAAAAACCAATGGATTACAGAGACGAGCCCGATCATGAAGCCCTGAGCCTAACTTTGAGAAAGTCCCATGCAGTCCGATCTTAAACTCGTATAGCGTTAAAATGTTTCTGCTCACTGGCTCAGCCAGCCCTCTATGGCCTATGGCTACCGCAAAACAAACAACGGTACCCCCCAAAAAAATATATTCCACACGTGAAACGAAAAATGAAGGAAACCGCGGTAATAAGTCAAAAAGCAAGCAAAAGCATTATTTATTGAAGAACTCTTAGTCTACAAAGATTATTGAAAAAATAATAATATGGAATCTCCTGGATAGGTTCTACTTTTAGTTTAGTACTGGTGGTTTCCGTATATAATTAGTGCCGATAAAATCCGAAATATAAACTAATTATCTTTAGACCGAAAACAGTTTCAATCTTTGAGATTAAAACCTCACAATTACAATTAGGCTACCTCACAATTTTGCGTAACAATCGCAACGGTTTTTCGCTGGCTATACTGTTTCCAATGATCAATTGAGCTGAAAATTTAACAGTTGTGTTTTTATTTCATGACAAATGAAATTATGAACACGGGACTACAGGTGTTCTATCAACTTTACCAAAGTATGATACATGCAGTACCTTTAAGGGAGCGCATGCATAATATTATTATTGCTTAATTCCATAATTTATTTTGAAGTAATCATTTCATTGTATACATTCTTCCATGTGCCTTTCTGTTGTATAGACATAACTGCATTTTTATCATGAGCCTTACACTACCTCGATGACGTCACTTTCCATTTCTGTCAAGATAGAGTAGGCTATATACTTTTTTCATTAGCAAACATCATCAATAAACTTCATCTAAGGCTTCATCTATACCAACAAATACAGCAATCAAGCAAATTACATGTATAGAAATATACAAAAAGTCACTTAGACGGAAAACCAAAACCAAAACTCATCTCATTTTTTTTTCGCAAACGTGAGCACTGATTTGTTTATAGGTTTATGCATTTTGAAAACAAGGTGTTTCGAAGAAACGCTGTCTTCCATAAACAAATAAACAAGCAAAGCAAAAACGGCATGACCAATACTATTATTATTGTGAAAATTAAGCTTGCACGTCAACGGCTAAATCATGTTGAAATCTTCAAATTATTATACATCCATTCCATGGATTTTCTATTGTTCGGTGTACATGTATTAAGTAAAGTTAAGTTCCATTGTGGTTCCAAGTAATAATATTGGGTAGACCTATACTCGGCATAATTAGTTCAATTATGTTGCTTATGAATTATTTCAACAAAGCATCACCAATGAGTGAAAAAGTCGGCAGGTATTGGAATCAAATTCATTCTAGCTTTGCCTTTGATTTTCTAGTTAATATCAAACGTGAAATTCCCATCTACGTAACCCTTAAAGAACTGACGGTACACCTCTTTGCTGATAGCGACTGCCTGGACAACTGGCAAGGCAGACATGCGATCAATGTAGGCTTGCAGTAGTGGTAGCTTGTCTTTCACAAACTCGTACAAAAACTCAGCCACCATAGTGCGTTCAATGAAAGGCCAGGTACTGTAGTCTACCATGCCGGGTTGCTCACCTGCCAGGAACAAAATTATAATTGAACTTTTGATTCAACAACTTGAGAAAATGGAAACAATGCTAAGAACAGCACAAAATCTCTGTGAAATCGAAGGCCAGTGCCTTGCCTGATCTTTATCAAGATTCTTACCACTGAAGAATGGCGTTCCCCTCTTCTTGAGCTCAGCCTCAAGCATCGCCAGGCCAGCTGCAA
The DNA here is from genome assembly GCA_963971285.1 of Astropecten irregularis. NCBI lineage: Eukaryota > Metazoa > Echinodermata > Asteroidea > Paxillosida > Astropectinidae > Astropecten > Astropecten irregularis. The sequence goes on along the minus strand of OZ020246.1, from coordinate 18,395,087 downwards.
ATTTAGGTCGGGCCTCTTCGTTCTTGCCCTCCGAGCGGAGCAACTGATAGAAAACTGGAACCGTCTGAGGAGAAGGAAATTTCAATAATTCCTCGATATTTACCCACTGCACTATATATGATCAAAATGACTATGCATGCATCTTATCACTTCCGACAATATTTACCCCCGGGACCTAACGTTGCAAATTATTTGGATTCGGCTGAGAAATATTAGTGATGATCACTGTGATGTGTCGAATTTTCCAAAGATGCATTTTTTTCTGACAATGCTGCACATTGACAAACATTGAACTAACATTAGGTCGCCTTGCTTCATGGCAATTCGATTATTGCATATTGTTTGTCATTCACTATTAACGTCGTATACAACAAACTGCAAAGCAAAATGCATTTTGTGATTAGCAAATTTGTAGGCATGGGAAAAGAAATCTGACTCTGAGTTTGACAGCGTTATGGTATGGTTGTCTTACTTTATATGAAAATTTATCCATTAGATTCTTATCCTTTGCTTTCTGGATGGGATCCTTGATGGGGTACATCGGTGGGTCAGGATACATTTCGTCTAGAAGATCGGATATGACATTGGAGTCAGAGATGATCTCTCCGTTGTGTTCAAACGTAGGCACTGAGTCGCCCTCCGGATTCCTTTCCAGGAGAAACTCAGGTTTACTGAGCAAGTTACAATTGATCTCCTCATATCTGGAAATGGGAACATTCAAAGTATACAGGAGGAATTATGGCATGTTAAGCATTTAAAAATACATCTATCTTATTATAAGAATAAAATGGATTACTCGAAATTTTGAAGAAAGAAAACCCCAGAAAACTTTGATTAAAAAGATCTTAGTTTGGTACTGTGTGAATGTCTTACTCGATTCCTTTTGCATGAAATACCAAGCGATTGCGATGTGCAAATGGACAGAACTTCATACTATAGAGACGGATGGAACCATCCTTCAGTGGTGGAAGAGGGTCACCTGCGAGAAAGTTACACACATGCATTTCAACGCCCATGTCTGCAAATCCAACCGAGGGTTTGTTGAGCAAAGGCTGGAATCTTCCAGACTTCCAATATGTGCATCATGAGGTGATGGAGTCCATGGATCGATTTCACAAAGCCCTACGTTCGATCGTAACTCGAGTTATAAAGGATCATGCCCATCGTATCCTACGTGGGAGGCTGAAATGCATCAGAAGTCCTATGATTGATAATAAGTTACGGTGAGTTGGGTGAATACACTATGGGGCCGTTTTATACCGTGTCCATCCATAGGTTACACAGTTCCAGTGATTGAAAACTGAATTGGTAGATGAAAAGTTGGTGTGCAACTCGTGGGCCCCTGGCTATTAATTATGGAGACCTCGACTCGGATGGGGAGCATCCTCTTTACTGACCTTTCTGAAGATGTTTCTCGGACATGGTGTCCCTGTTGGCTTGTTCAGCTCAGGCGTCGGATTGGCGATATAACAGACAGTACACTGTGCAGAATGCTTGCTGTGGACCCTTGTATCATCAGAAGCACTAAATAATACCCTTTTCGTCTGCACAAATTATGCATCGTCATGTTCCATGGCCGCCCAGCGGTGAAAGGTCGCCGCCGAATCATTCACGAATCGCATTGAACTTGGAGTAGGCCTACTTATTTCTACGGCACCTTATAGCTATATACGTGTACATAACCAGTGTTTACCTAGTCCCCTTTAGCTTTACAACGACGCGTCGGCTCCTACATTCATCGTGAAGCGTCATGAATCGTACACAAAATTTTTAAGTGTCACCATGGCCACACGACATACGTAGAAGTATTCGAATAAAGTGTGGTAACCTTCAGGTAGGCCTACATGGGTTAACGCGGTAAAAGAAGCCAGAAAGTGCAAACTTCCAAGTTATACCATGGAGTAAGTTTTACGGGCAAATGAGGGACTAAATAATTAGCAGGTGAAAACTTTAAATCCGTACTACTAGTACTATACCCCCTCTAAATTAAAGACTCACTAAGGGGGACAGAATTACCCGGGTAAGTGTCACCCTGAGTCCCTGACAATGCTAGACTGGTTCCCGTCCCAATACATAAAGTGACGATAGACGTCAGGAGACTAACTGTAGGGAACGGGAACCAGTCTATGACAATGCAGGCATACATGGCCCAAACCATGTATGTGTCCCCCGACCAACTGTGCATGGCCAAAAACGAGTAAATGTGTCCGGGTGGGCACGTAAGTTACCAGGGGGCAGATTTAACTTTTACACCGGCCAATTATCATTAAAAAAAATAAACACTAACTGAAAATAAATTATTAATCATCATTCGTCGGCTTCGTCTTGTTGGCTGACAATGCAGCGTGAAAGTTTCCGCACACTACGTTTCCAGCGACCAATATTCCCACCGTGCGGCCCTCTATAGGCAGCCCATGCACAAAAATGCATATTCAGGCAAAAGTTTTAAAACATGTTAAAATCCATGTGATTAGGAAGGGGACTTCGTATTTATTTTAAGATAACTCGTAATTTGAAAACCTTAAAAAATATATCGATTTATGTTTAAAATTTCCCTCGACGGTGTGCCTTTTTAGTGCCATAGATTCGGTTAACAATTGGCGGACTAATCCTCAAGCATTGCAATTAAATAAGGAACTGCAAATTGCAAAGATTGGTTTTCAGATTAGTTTTGTCAAACATTTTCCTTTTCAGTTTTACTATTAATTTTGTCAAAGCCCATTAATTTTCAGGAAGTTTCCTACGTGGATACCCTCAATTCGCAATTCTTATCCTACATTTGAACAGCATGAATGTCCCTTTTTTTTTTCCTTCACCTTTTCGCTTCCCCATTTTCTTTTTTATTCTCGGTCACCATTTGAGTCGTCGGGGGGTGGGGGGCGCTGGCTACGGTATACTTCTGTTCCTGCCACCATGGAATCTCGGAGCCCTTTATAAAAACATTATTAATGACACAAACAGCAATAATAAGCAACAAATAAAACAAAAATGTTTTTGTTAAGGAGCTTTTCAGATTAATTCGGGAAAAAAATGGACAAAATAGTATTCTTTGGATAATACAATGGGAGCACATGCAAACATGAATATATTATTGCTTCAGAGAAAGTCACACTAAAGTGATTGTCACATTTTGTGTACATTCATCCTTTAAAAGACCTTTATATTTCACAAATATAACTACATAAACATATATAATGAACCCTGCATACACTACCTCCATGACGTCATATATCAGTAACTATAACCTATACAATCTGAATACCACTGAACAAAATTCAGCTGTATTTGATTGCAGCAATCCAAACTAAACACAACGGGAGTGCAAACTCCTTTTTATAAATATTATGTCTTTTTACAAAACCATGAACACCAATTGTTGTTTATAAATAAAAGCATGACCAATGTGAGCAAAACAAAAAAGTATACCTTGTAATAGTGTGCGTAGCTGAGTTGAAATCACCACAAATCACCTGTATCACAATGAACATTGATTTCATTGATTTTCTTATGTTTGGTGTATTGACAAAAGTTAATTTCCATTTGATACTTGGTCCTTGAGTAATTTATATATTATAGATATTGGGTCATTTGCTTAATCTAATCATGTTTTTTTATGATAATTGTTCAAAGCATGATTCATCTAGGCTTTTAGCCAATAATATGTAACCTATCGGCAATATGTCGATTGCCGATTGAACATTTTTCCTTGTATTTTACTTTTATCTAATTTAAGATTTCTGAGTGGTTTTCTGTAACGATTTTCACGACAGGTATTGTAATTGCTGGGCACCTCTGGAAAACAGTGTTTCACTGAGAGGTAACCCCAGGGTAAACAATAAATAAATAAATAACCTCGTGCAAGTTCATTCATTCTTACAAAACTGCCAATTTGGGCTTACTCTAACTCTGAATCAATTTCTTGCACTAGATGGCTTCACATTTCAATCAGGATTTATGATTCACACATTATTTTACAGCAATACAATGTAAGGACTCTTATTACTCTTTGCACCAAATCATCCCAAATTCTGTTGATTGAGTTGAATACTTCCACTCAACTGTCATTAAGTGTAGTATCATACTTTGGTTTTTGTCAAAGAAGTACAGATTCATGGGCAAAAATATCAAGGAAGATACAGTCGCAGTCATCTGTAAAAATACCGTGGCCACTTTTTTGAGGAAATCGTGAAAAATGGCCACAGTATTTCTTAAGTCTTTTCTCTTTTATTTTTGATCTTTTAAAAGATCAAAAAGATTTTCGGTCATTTTTTTTTTTTCTGTTTTAATTTCTTACGAAAGTATGATACTACCTTTAAAAGTCATACTGAAGATTACCAGAAATGTAACTTTCAGAGAACTTGTGGTACAACTCCTTGCTGTTAATAACTGCCTTGACGGCTGGTGTCTCAGACATCCGCTGGTAGTAGGCTACAAGAGCTGGTAGTTTGGCTTTCACTCTGTCAAAGAGAAAATCCAACAGCATAATGCGCTCATTGAAAGGCCAGGTGTTGTAATCCAGCATGCTGGGCTGCTCACCTGTAAAGAACAAGGAGATGTCCTGTAATTGAACTCTTGATAAATGCCAAACCTACTGAATTCATAAACATGAAGGAAATATTACATATTAATTACATACTACATGTATACTGGGCCCAATTTCATGGAATCCATTACCGTTAGCAAAAATTCTTCGCTTACGGTAGCAGAATTTTTTTGGTTACGGTTAGCGTATTTCACGGAAGAGTTTCCTTTTTGGTAACGGTAAGCAAGGAATGTGTGCAGAATGCATACGACAGCGCGTTAGCAGAAAATGATCACGGTTACCCTAGAAATTATTCGCTAACCGAGAGTCTTGCTTACGGATTCCATGAAATAGATTTCACGCGTAGCAGTGCCCGTAAGCACAAAAATAGGCCGTAACAGATTCCATGAAATTGGGCCCTGTATAGGCCTGTCTTTTGCAACGTCACAGCACAAGTTTTTGCTAACAAGCATGGCAGAAACTATGGCGAGCCGTCAAAGCCAGGCATAAAAAAATATCCACAATTTAAATACGACGTTTCATAAACATTGAAAGATATAGCTGAATGTAATGGAAACAATACAAGCAATGACAGTACGTATTTTGTATGCTATGGAAGATTTGGAAAAATGTTGAATGTGGTCACGCCATCTGTCAAGAAAATGAAATGATTTGCAACATTTGGACGCCCATACCATGGAGGAAGGAAAATTTCCAACCAGCATGTCAGTGTTTGTAAACAAAAGAAAGGTCTATTCATATTGGGGCTGTTACATCCTGTGCTACAAAAATACAGATATTAGACTAGAGTGTCAAAATGTACAAAGTGATTAGACGCACTGCATTACGTAGATCATAGTCTGGATTTTTCTAGGAATTTTGCGCCTAATCTCTGTCAAAGTTCTTACCACCAAAGAATGGAGTTCCTCTTCTTTGGAGCTCAGCATCAAAGTCAGCCAGGCTGGCCATGATTTTACAGAGGGCCTCTTCATTCTGACCCCGCGAGAAGAGTGCCGACCTGTAAACAGGGATAAGCTGGGCATGAAAAAACACAGGGGTTCCATGAGTTATGTGACACTAGCCCTGACTGTGTAAATCACATCTACTACACTGGAAATACTGCATTTCAGATAACAGTGACTGAAAAGTGGCAGTTGGATTCAAGAGGCTATCCAGCATCAAGATATGATCACACATGCTTTATAAATAGATTTCTGAGTCATTGGAAAGTGAAAGAAGAACATTGACAGGAACAGGATAAAAAAAACAGCCATCTCCGGAACTGGCACTCTACCAACTGAGCTATCCAATTCTACGTTGGTGGTGTCCCTAATAGTCAATTATCTTTGTTCGTTTGGCAGTCAGAAGCCACGGAACCACTCACATAGGCTATATATATCCCAAGGATCATTTTATCGATACGCACAGCAATGCTGCAACCTGAGAAACAGTGCATGGGAGATGGTAGATTTTGCAGATTTCTGGTGAGATTCCATGCTATTCATGGTGAAGGTACTTGACAGTGATGAAATGCTCTTTTGTGAGTATTATGTGGTTCTGAGGAGAATCGATCGGACTCAATGTTTCGGAGCAGTATACTCTGTCTGTCGTCAAGAGAGAATGTAGAGTTTCTACTAGTCCATGGGTGAGGTCTTGTATAAAGGATCCTGGGTACAACTGCGAGGTATGACAGATCCGTAGCAGTTGCAGTTTTTAAGCATACAAATTGCCTACAGTAACCAGTCTACCTTCCAGTGTTTTTAGTACTCGAACTCGAGTACAACTCGAGTACCACTAAGTACTTGGCCTGTACTCGGTCATAAGTACTCGAAAAAAAACCAAACAAGTACTCGGCCCGTACTCGTAATTTCGAACTCGACAAATTGTACACAAATGCATCATGTACAATGTTCTAGTTTAGAATGTACTCGGGATGTACTCGATGTCTTTGTACTCGAACTTGGGCAGTACTCAGACTATGAAGAACTCAAACTCGTTTTCTTTTGGCCCAGGACTCGATTAAAAAGTACTCAGACTCGGCACTGTGTGTACTCCGAAAACTCAGTACTCGAATTTTGGTACTTGACTACAAGACTGCTACAGGTCTTCTGTATGCATCTTGGCACTGATTTGACGTCATCTTATTTGGGAGACTCATTCAGATAATAGCTTGATTGTTTTGAGCTGAGACAAGACAAGAAACAAGGGGTTGAAAAAGTGTTGCTCAATTGTGGTGGCTTAGTAAAAATTTTGGAAGGAATTTCACCTTTGATGAATATGTTTCCATGACGATCCTATCCTTTGCTCTCTTGATTGGATCCTTAGGGTAGAGAGGAGGGTCAGGGTACATCTCCTCTAGAAGCTCACAGATGACATTAGACTCAATGATGACCTGTCCATTGTGTTCAAACACAGGCACTTTCCCATCTGGGTGTCGCTCCAGGAGAAACTCAGGTTTCTTCCTCAAGTGGCAGTTGATCTCTTCATAGCTAAAGACAACATTTGAACAATGAAAATCCTACTTCATTCATAGAATCTTCAATACAAAGACTGCTAAATATAAGGAGCAAGGGGCCTTTCACAAAGCTCGGCTCCAAGCTCAGGCTTCGGCTCCATTTCATGAATCCATTCTAGAATTATGCGCATGGAAATAGGCTTTAGTCTGCGGTTCGGAAGTAGATTATCTGACAAAATCGCGTGACAATGGATCACCTTTCTTCTTGTCTGTTTAACGCCGCGATGAACAACCCCTTCCTTTGTATAGATTATCTGGACCAGATTCTGGTTTGAAAAAGAAAACAGAGCTTTAGCATCAATGTAAAATGGATGACAGAGACGAAGCCAGAGCCTGAGCCGGAGCCGAGTTTTGAGAAAGGCTCATGAATTTCATACACATCTTACTCGATTCCCTTGGCATGCAGTACCAAGCGAGGGCGCTCTGCATAAGGACAATACTTCATGCTGAAGAGACGGATGGAACCATCCTTCAGTGGTGGCAGAGGATCACCTGTGGAGAATAATCATAATGGGTAAATGCTGATTTAATCTTTCATTTCTGCTTCTTCTGTGTCTTTCCCGGAAAAATATTTACCAGCTGATAGTGGAGAAAAACGGCAAATGGTCATTTCCTATTCATTGCGCTCACTCAGCTTTCTGAATAATTTGAATGTTTGCCAGGTAAAGGTCATGCATTGGGTCAAATGCTCCGAAGTGTAAATAGGCCTAAGTCAGAACATGCAAGGGATTGTGCATAAGCCTAAGGCCTTTGAACAAAATGGCAGGACCCACTACTCCACTGGGCACAAGTGGGAGTACATTTGTAACATTAGGCCTACTGTCAAATTGTCAATTTTGACTTTTCACGGGCAGCATTATGATTCTCTCTTTAATGTATAAAATACATAAAACAGAGCAGCATTATGATTCTACGTAGGGTTTGTGCACAAGCATGACAAGTGATCATGTGCGCGTGCACAAGTGATCATGACCGTCGTCAGTGAAATTCTACCGAACATATCATGCCAACAGGGAAGTTGACTGATTTTACGATACTGACCAGCCTGAAGATGCTTCTCGGACATTTCTGCCTCCTTTCACTGCAGTTTATAGACCTAAAAGGCTAGGATACTCCAGCAGCGTAAACATCCAGCTCCAGCTGCAGAAAACTACAACAAATCAAACCCTAAATTTTTGGGACCGGCGATCGCGTGAAGCGCCCTCAAGCTGCAGCTACACTGCATGCACTAGTCTTGTTTCCAGACCAAGAAACAGGGAATCTTTGGGCAGGGAACTAGATAATACGTTTTACCATGGTTTTACGGTGTATTGAAATGTCTGATTTGGGGTTTTTGCACTCCTTGATATTGTTATTATTAATTTATTCGTTGAGGAGACTTCAACAATGTAGATATAACCACTTCACAGAGTTAATTCAGTGCATTTCGGGCGCACATGAAAAAATCATGCGCTGGCTCAGGCAGGATTCGAACCCACAAAAACCTCCTGCTTACTAGAACAATTGTGTAAATATCATACCGCTAAGGCCATCGATTTGAGGGATCAAGCTTCCCTCAGTTAAAACGGGTCACGTCACCGAGATCAGACACTACTGCTGGGCTAATCGAACACTTGCTTACCTTTCAGCCATCTTGAATTTGTGTGACGTGTTTCCCACCATTGACTTTGCTCACGAGCAGGGTGAGGCTGCCCTCATTGAATGGTACGGGGACGGACTCGGTGCGACCGAGGTGACCTACTCGAACGCACCTATTGGGAATGTGTTTACTTAGTCTGGTTCCCACTTGAGATATAAACAAATGCATAGTCTAGTTCCAAGAGTACGGCATATTCAGTGGTTAATTGTACAAATGTTTAATCTTATGCAATATGTTTCTATGTTTAATACCAAGTTTGTGTACATGTACATTGAATTGGTGGTGCAATTGGTGTGGTACATGTACCACAAACACAATATAGTGGCAAGTGTGGTACATGCATATTGAATCGTATCATTTTGGTGCAACAAAATTATTTAGTCTGGTACCGAGGCCTGTTTAAATCAGTACCAATAGGGCTCCGTGCTCAAGCTATTTATAGAATACGCCCTTTGTTTCGACACTTATAGTTACCTGTATGTTCGGATAAATATCACAATGTCTAACGTGTAAGTTAATGGGGTCCAGGTGCGACTTGTTTGTCCGAACTTCTGAATGTGATGTCACCAGCGCGGAGCCCTATTTACATAACATCGACCATGATTTGTTTGATAAGTGTGAGCAATTTAGACTGGTACCAATCATTATATAGATTTTAAAAGTTAAATCTTGTTGGAAATAATGAACGAGATGTACATGGCAAATTCTAAAACATTTACAATAGTTTATTCACATGTCAAGAAAGAAATATGCATATTAATAATTATCGTAAAATAAAACAATTTTAATCATAAACCACTTGTGGTGGTGATTGGTAACACACCCAAATATATTTGGTTTTTACTTCTTTTTTTTTCTAAATTAAAGTTGTCAAAATTCAACATAATTGATACTGTAAGTAAGCAATGGGGGCAATAAGATGAAAATTCATGGTACATTATCATGATAATATGCAATGAGAGTAGGCCAATCGTGTACAAAGGTTAAAGGTCAAATACATTAATGAATAGCCTGAGAAAATGAGGATAAGAATCCATGTCTACCAATCATGAAATGAACTAATGATATAGGACAGCATGGCTAGCATGACATTAACATCCAAATTAATTCATATGATAAACCGTGCAGCCAGTGTTAATAGTGATATTGTTGTGCAATATGTTAATAATAATGCATTATATGTACTGGGATTGCAATAATGCATTCAAACAATTATGTAGAAAGAATGCTAGGCTGGTGTGTTACAGCATAGAAATAAGACGGTTATCTTGGACCAAGGAATACACCTGACCATAATATATGGATGGAAATTGACCTCTGAAATCTGACAATAAATTATCACGCTGTTGCTATTAAGAGTCAAGAAGAACCAGGACAAAGGGGGTATTGTTCTATGCTCCCCTCCCATCAACTCACAAATGTATAAGCCCACACAGACCACCTATCAGTGAATAAACTAATTACAATCAATTACTCTTGTAATGAGAAAGCAATCTGCATAATAACCATGAGTTGCACCAATGAAGAATAATGCCATACAGCATATCTGCTTTTCCCTCCAATTTTGAAAATAACACACGTAAAAACCAATGGGAGACTTTTGAGAATTGGTCTTCAAGTCAACAGCGCACGCAATTATGAACATGCGCACGCATGCTCACAATTGCATGCGCGTGCGCTGTTGACATGAAGACTGATTCTCAAAAGTCTCCCATTGTGTATAAGACCGCCCAAACCACTAAGTTACTTTAAATCATACACTATGTAATTCATTTCATATACGCACCCTTTTCAAATTCAAACCAAGTTTCCAATATGTCAAAATAAAGTTTAAAAATCTTCAACAAATACTGTTAGTTTTTCTTTGTACTAATCACATATCATACAGGAAATATATAGACCCTTTGTCCGTCTTACAAGAGCAAAAGGTCAACATTGGAAAAAAAGAAAAGATTTAAGTATCTATATGTGCATTTTTGTTTTATACATTGCATACGTACACTGAGAAAATAAACACCTTTCAATTATTAAAAGTGGCAAAAACGGATTCGAAAAAAAAAAAAAAAAAAATGAAAGAGAAATTTTTCCTTACTTCCACAATCGAGTAAAACAGATCAGACCACATCCCTCAATGAAATGAAAGACTTGGTATTATCAAATTAAGGCCAAGGCTTCCCCTCTATCCAATACACAGGACTGATACAAAGTCCCCTAAGAACCATCAATAACAAATGTACCTGTACTCTAAAAAAAAAATGAAGATGATATGTGTCCATTAAGCACTGCTTTGCCGACGGTGCCAAAATCAACAAATTCCGAAGATGTTTGCATATTCTGAATCGCAAAATTTTATTGGGATCAAAAATTTACTTATCCTAGCTTCCCTGCTTAAAAAAGGACCGACTTCCCATCAAATTTGTAGGTTTGTTTCCTTACCATACACATATTAAATACCATAATTGATAGCCAAAAACTTAAACAAAAAACCCAGACACAGACAAATTAACCGACCAACAATTATACTAAAGAATACACCAATATTGACCTGACCCAAGTCCAGTGAAATAAACTGCTCTCCTGTCTAGAAGCAATGCAATGCTTATCATAAGGTCTATCACAGATAGATAATGTTATGAATAAAATCATTGTAACTTCTATTTCACTTCTCAAAAATACCGTCAAATGGACTTAAGTCGTTTTCATATTTAGGCATTCAGATACAAATTACAGCACACTTGAAATAGAAAACAAAAAGAACCAAGACGCTTTAAAAAAAAAACTAACAAAGTGTTCATTAAAATTCATGCATTGTTTCCTAAATATCGTCTCCTCTGAGTTTGAAAGTTTGCGCCTTATAATGCTTCTAAAACAGAGTCATCTGCAAGACTTAGGATATTTTGTATTTTAAATGTTTCCAACAAGGCACTTGATAAAGGTTTACATTGATTTTTGTTGTTGGGAGCTTACAGTCAGTGAGAGCTCTGAAACTCTTACATTCTTGTTTCTGCATCTCAATTATGATTTTCCAGGCCAAATTACATTTACCATAAAGCTTAATTTATCTCATTCCCAATAGACTGCATGCATGTACAATGTGTAATATAGTACTCGATGATGTCGCCCATAAGATAAAGGTCTTTAGATGTCATGTGAACAAGACTTAGAGTAAGACACAAATTGATCAGGAAGAACATCAATGGGATTTCTTGAAAGATAGTTACTGAGAAATCTAGGGCATCTAGTTGAAGACATGAACATGTTAAAATGAAATACAAGTCCAACTTGGTTCTCACAAATCAAGGACTACATGTACATTAAAATGATAACACATGAATAAGGGTGTGACCACAAAATGTTAGCCTAACACCCAGATTCGGCACATTTATGTGTCTATTTTCCTGTTGGGGAGGGGGTTCTAGTTTGGTTTTCCCACTACAATTATTCTAATTTCGATTATGTAATCTTGTATTGATCTTTTTACTCAATTCCACTGATCGACCGATTAGACATGCTCATAAAAAGTTTCTGACGCTACTACTCCAGACCAGTGACTAACTAACCCCATCCTTGCAAAACCAATATGTCATAGTTCCACAGTCCAAAACGGATGAGGCATATTCATGTTGCATTTTGATCAGCATGTATCAAGTCAGTATTTCATCTCAAAACGAGGGAATCATCACACACGGTTTTCACACAGCCCGGCGCTGTAACAAGTCTCACACTCTACAAATGTCTCTTTGAACATGGGCAAAGTCGGTACAAGAATCAATTCCTGGTTAATACACCCCTGATTAATACAAATATTGCTCTTAAACATTTATCAGTGAAGCACATCCAGAATTCCATATTATTAACACACACAGAGTTTTATGATACTGAAAGATTTGTTTCCGCAAAATGTTTCCCGACTCCTAGTTCTGTCTGTACTTCGTGAAGTTCATGTTTGACTTCAACCATAAAAAATAGGTCAAAATGACAATTAAAAATCCTTGATCATTTGCTTGAATTCTATATCGTTATGAATTTCCAAATGAAATATAGCACAGGCAGGAAATCCACTGTTTACGTGAAGATCAGAAGGTAATTCTGTAGTATTCTTATTACCCGTAAACACGCTTTTGATTTGTTCACTGCTTTGAAAGTTCACATTAGCGGCATGTCGACATGTGTAAACCATTCACCATTATCAGGTAGGTATTGGCATTATTATGCGTTCATGCACATGTACAGGCCATTGAAAAGAGGCGGGGTATAAACCAATTGAGAAGGGTTATAAACAAAAGTATTACGCTTAAGAGTTACTCATCAGCTTGAAAACCAAATCAATTCCATAATTGTGTCGTTGCATTATTAAATCTACCTCAGTCTTATCACACTTTTTTTGTCATCCACTTATATTTTTACATTGTTTGATACTTTATAATATTTGTTTTTTGTTACAAATTCAATCGGGTCCGTCTGATAAATGGACGGCTTGAAAATGAATCGTGAAGAATTTCAGAAAATGTACAAATAATACCGAGTGGCGTCTTACTGCAGCAGTTATGATAGCCTTTGTGGGTTTATTGGTTGAAACTGTCTCCTTGGTTATATGTTATCCTTGTTGCTTAAGGGCCTATGGAGGCACTTTCATACTGGATGGTCCTGTGGGGATGAAAAGAAATCATAGAAATCTTTTAGAATGTGGAGGCAAATTGATAAGAAAATCAAGTTTGGTAGGAATCGAATTGAAGCATTCTATTGCAATTGTTTCACGTTTTAAAAGACGTTATGTTCAAAATCACATCCGGAAAGAGCATGCACAAATGAAAGATGTGAAATAATCTGCAATTGATTAAGGCTGCATCCAAATCTGTTGTCTAGGGCTACAATAGGTCTATTTCTTTGCTCCATTGGAAATACGCCAAGCATTGAATTTAACAGAGGCCAAAGAGGCCATGGCCTTCGTTGCCCTGGTTCTTGGTCTTGGTGCCCCCTTCAAATGTTTCCATAGACATTATGATTTTCCAATGGAAGTGCCCTTTGCAATGGAAAAGTGGCCTTGCCCCTTTCAGAACCAAATTCAAGGCCTGAATATGCGCCTAGCCGGAGCACTGGAAGCCCATTTCGGACATGGCCTAAGACACCTCCCAGATGGAATCTTAGCATGGACTTACAACTTGTTTCTTGTGCAGATTATTGGACAGATTGTAAGCGCTGAAGAATCGGACGTCCTGGTCTACGTCTTTCTGTAGCTGGTCTACAACGTCCATCATCTTCTCGTAACAGGGGTTGGCCAGGCTCTGGTAAAACTCTGCCAAGAAAAAAATAAAAAATACTGGTTAGCCATGGAAAGGTTGGAGAACACAAGCCAGGTCGTTCATACAAAGTCAGGACTTGACACATTCTGAAAAAGTTGATGTGTCCTTTGAACCCGACAGAGGGGAAATATCACCTTGATTCAGGAGACAGATGACCAATAAGTGTTTGTAGTGTGAGCAATAAGTAAAGAAGATACACATTCTCGTCAATGGAGGGCTAATGTATGCTTTTAGAGCAAACAAGAATCTAGAATTGACATTTCTTTGTCAATAGAGGGCCTGAGTTTGCAATGAGCCAAAACACCAATACGACGGCTCGACCATGGAGGTAGGAAACACCCGTCATTACTGGTGTGTCCCAGCCCGTAATTTGTCCGGCAACAAAAGAATTTACGTCTGCCGAACTCATTATTGCAGGGTGTACGTCCCCTAATCATGTGACGTACACCCTGCAGTAATAGAGTGCGGCGAAACCTAAATTCTTCTGTTGCCGGACAAATTACGGGCGGGGACACACCAGTAATGCCGGACAGTATATCGTGCCGTCAGATCGGTCTATAAGACGATAAACTTGGAAATATTATTTCAATAAAGGGCCTGAGTATGCAACAAGCCAGTAGCAGTCCAAACTAGGCGCAAAGTGCACAAACGTAAATATGACAATATTGCAAGACATCAAACCAAGGGGATGATAACTTACCCACAGGTAGGACGTTCTGTGTTAGTAACCTTGCTAGCGTGATGCGTACATTGGGAATATTATCATTGACTAGATTCAGCAGACTAGGTAGTAAGTTTCTGGCAAAATGTTCATTCTCAACTGACTGGATCTCCAGTAGACTCTGACATAGATGAATGAACCTGAATAAGAGGCAAAGCAAAAAACCTGTGATGAATCAAGAACCTCATAGATAGAAACCAACTGGTATAGTCATTTAAACATTGCACTTTCATCAATACGAACAAGGACATATTCACTCTTCCTTGGCTTTTCATCAAGAGCAGGGCCTCAGTTCAATTTACATATCCGAATTAATATCGAAAGGTTTGCAGAGATACCATGAATGATCTCTTATAGATGTGTGGTTCTATAAAGAACCGGTGAGAAGTTTGATCTTAACGTTTGTACTCTGGCCATCCTCAGGAGAGTGTCTCTGAGGATGGCCAGAGTTCTTTTCAGAACCACACATCTATAAGAGATTATACACGGTGTCTCCGCAAACCTTTCCTTATTACGTGACTTCCACCATGCAAAGCTTCAAATCCTACATATCCGATTTAGTTTAACCTAAAACATAATCCTCATAAATTTTCCAACCTATTTCTCATTTTGTTAATGCTAGCTGCCCTTTAATACCTTTATTTTCATCAGGTGTTTGGGTTTAGTTTGAAACCGATATTTCTGACAAAAAATGTTCCCCTCCTCCACCCCCTAAAATTGCGATGAAGACAAAGGCCGCTGACTCATCAACCTTGACATCTTAAAAAAAAACCATTCTCTTCTCTTCTCTCAAATTTTTGACTGAACTGCACTGATTTCAAGACTGCAAGGTTTAGATAACTCACATGCAGTGTGGTTTATACTCACGTTTGTCTGGCAAACCACCGGTCACTGTTAGCATATTTGCTGATGATGCCATCGATAAAGTTCTGGCGTAAGGTTCGGTCCTCGGATGTGTTGATTCTCTTCATTATAACTCCAAGCTGTGAGAAAAGAATAACACATGTCAATGTCAATACACTATTTAGTTTAATCTAGTTTCTGGGAGTAGAATTGTAAAAGTGGCGTCTAACTTCTATGTCTAGTAAATATGGCCGTGTCTGAAACAGGCCTCCAGAGCTACAGCTAAGTCTATCGTCTTTGTGTCTTTGCGTATTTCCAATGGAGCGAAGACCTAGACCTAGCTCTAGACAACAGATTCGGATTCAGCCAATGTTCATGATAATTGGACTTTTTTGGCCAAATAAGGGCGCTCTGCTGATGCAATCTTTAATCAAAGATCCTATACACCGATCTGACAGCGCGACCATAGAGGTAAAAAACACCTGCCATTACTGGTGTGTCCCCACCCGTATTTTGTTCGGCAACAAAAGAATTTACGTCCGCCGCACTCAATACTGCAGGGTGTACGTCCCCTAATCATGGGATGTACACCCTGCAATTATAGAGTGTGGCGGAGCGTAAATTCTTTTGCTGCCAAACAAAAGGCAGGCGGGGACACTCCAGTAATGGCGGACAGTATATCGTGCCGTCGGATCGGTCTATAAGCAAATGTCTTGGGTGTACCCATAGCATAACAATGAATGACCAAAATGTCAATATATGACAATATGTATAATGATGACTTTAATGCACGAAATTGTACATTAACTTCAATGTGAGTATATTTATGAGATTATTTCTGACGTGCAACCAAAGATGGTGTTCCATAGGGCAGCCTTATCAGACCAAAAACATAGGAAATACTGAGTACAAGTATGGACCGACTGGGCATTACAATGTAACATATTCTTCATATACATGTACATGTAAGGAATGCGTCAGTACATCATAATTAAATAAGGATTTACCCATGCATTGAGGCAGTGTATAATTACCCTGAGTCACAAGCACTCGAGGGTAAAACTTAATTATTGGTGATGCAGGCAATCTAGCAGCATATGGCATAACTGGCACCCTACAGAACTGCCCAGATGACCCTAGCTGGCTAGCCAAGTGGTCTAGTCCATTGAGAGATACCACCCCTAGCCCTTGGTCTTTCGCACACGAAACCTCTGATGAGGTTCACAACACCGTCCAGTGTTGGGAAGGAGAACAATTTACAAGTGATTATAAATCATTCTTTTTTGTATTTATGGGATTAGAAATCCTTCCTTTTGTATCAAGTGTCTATGCATAATGACTTGTATTCCAATGTCTGTTTGCAGGAAACACCATACAATTCATTGGATCATATATTCACAGTCATCCTCAATGGGACAGTTCTGAGTATCTTCAACATGCACTGAGACTCCTCATGAAGGTATCTATGATGGTAATCTAACATATTCTTGGCCCTTACCAATCTGTAGGCAGTGAATCTCACATCTGCCACTCTGTCTCCTGCTAAGCTCAACGCGGTGGGGAAGAGATGCTCGCAGATGTCGCCGGGATCGTACATGTCACACAGTAAGATCAGCTGCCTGTAATTTGACAATGTAGAGCAGTGGATTAAACACATAGTCCTATAAACTAATATTTAAGGCAATGAGTCTTGAAAAGGTCCACAGATTTAGTTTGGTTATGTTTGCTTGGAGTAGGACGAGGCGACCCTAAAGAAAATCAACACTGAATTAGGATGGAAGGACATTTGATCTCATTTCATAACCTTCTTAGTGGCTAAGTAAATAACGAGCAACTGCTCTGATCTCATTCCTCCTGTACTGATTCTGTTATATACACTTTGTATTATAGACAGGCTTATTCGTCATTCCACTGTGATGTACACATGGTGTTCTGAATTGTCAAGTGGAACCAGAGACCGTGGTTAATATAAATCAATGGCCCTTTTCAAAAGATTGGCTTCAGCTGTGGCTTTGGCTTAACTTTGTACATCAATTTCAAAGTAATGGGTATCAAAATTGCAAATGTAGCTAAGGTTTCAAAGCATATATTGTTTTCAGAACAAGAAACAATGCTTCAACTTCAACGAGAAATCACTGACAAAGACAGCTTTGTCATATTTTACACAAAGCTGCCATGAGGGGAAGGAGGGGAGAGTTGGTAGGGAAATCTTACTCGGCGAGTTCCAGGCGAAACCTCCAGTTCCGGGTGTTGTCGGTCGTCAGGAAATCCGTCATCCTGTTCAGGTACTGCCTTCTGAGCTCTGGCTTCAACAGCTGAAATTTTGAGGAATAATGGACAACAGAATATAGAATCCGTCAATATTCAACGAAAGCAATCTATAACTTTTTCAAGGTAAAGAAATGAAAACACCAAAATTCTCAATACAAATATAATTAAATAAAACAATCACTGCAGAATGATGAAACAATCATAACAACAAATTCAAAGAAAGTACAATTGGTTGACAAAATACCAAAGAAATTTGAAGAAAGTCGAGATTAAAAAGTAAAGCTGAAACATAAATAATCGGCAAAGAATTCATTAACTTCAACAGGTTTCAAATGAAGAATCTCATGTACAAAATGGATGAAAAAAGATCCTTAGAGAAAATGACAACAAATTGTGAATAAACGTAAACAACAAGAATTTCTAGGACACCCATGGGAATTATTTCACACAGCATCTCTTATGCATGGTTGTACAGAAATAATATCATATTACGATGTCATTTATTTTGTGTGTGGCCGATTTACCTTGACGAAGTCGGCAAAGTGCTTGAGGACGCCGATGCGAACCTCATCCAGGTCTCTCAGGAATCCATTGAAGATAGGAACCAGGTCCTCGGTGGTGACCTCATCGCCAAGGATGAGCGCCATCTCGTGGATGGAGAAGGCAAGGGTGCGTCGAACCTTCCACTGAAGACAGAAACAGACAGAAAGAAAGGTTTAATGTGGTAGAAGGTTATGATTGCTGAAGGGAATGGATGGCAATGTTGAAGACATTGATGACATATTCAGCTTACTGCCTGGCTCTAACCTACCTGCATGTCCGATGCCAGAGTCTCATAGACTTCCTTGAGGCACTTCCAGTTCTTGCGGCCCATGGTCAGAGCCACCCCTGGCAGGCTGAAGGCACAGTGCCTAGCTATCTCTGTGTCCACTGTCTGGGCTCGGCTAGGGTCTGTCATGGACAGGTACAGGTCCAACAACTCCACTGGTATGACATCCTGCTGAGAATCAAGAGAGCAAAAGAGAGTTTCAGAGACGATAACTCCCACAGGTCGAAGCCTTACTTGTGAGAAAAGGACAAGTAAATGGATGTGAGCAGCGAAGCATCCATCACATAATCTCACCTGGAGCATCTTATTGGTTCGATCAGGCGTCCTGGACTCTGTTGATACATTAGCAGATGCATCAGAGTCCGACCACTCTGGAGCCACTTCTTCCTCAACGATCCCGTTGCGAAACGTCAGCGTCTTTTCGTTCACGCGCTGCCCGATGACATGCGTACTGCAGATGTTGGAGACTGTCTCCAGCACTTCCTCTGCCTCGTTCAGGTTTGCCTTGTGCACCACCATGCCCCCAGACTCCCCCTGGGAAGGGGTGGTCTCATTCTCACCAGGTCTGTCGCTGTCAGAGTCCGGGGAATCTCCAAGTTGGACATTGGACATTTTGTCATTGATTTCGTTGTCTGCATTGTCAGCTGCACCTGTTTTGTCGGGATCTGGACTCTGGTCAGCCTCCGATGGGGGAACATCACTGTCAGAGCCCGTTCCAGAGTCTGGTGTTCCAGCTGGGCTGGCGATTCCAGAGTCAGGCGAGGACTTCTGTTGGTTGCTGTCATCATCAGATGTACCGGTTTCTAACGTCAACTCCGTCATGCTGGTAAATCGTTCTTCAGAGGTAGCGGCTGATTCTGCGGCTTCTGAATTCTCATCGCTAGCATCTATGACGGGGATGGGGTTACGCCAGAAGAGGAAAGAGTCATAACTAGGTGAAACCTCGGGAGTGACGACTGCGACTGCCCCTTGCTCTGGCGTGAACTCCACGTGGCCTAAACCCTGGTGAACGTTACTCGAGGCCTGTACAACCTCAGGCTGATCAGCTTCTAGCTGGGGAGCTTCTTTCTTGCATTGGCCGAGGACGATGGTTCCCGAACCCCCACTGACTGTCTCGTCAACCTCCATCGCTACCGCTTGCATTGCACACTGAGTTCTTTGCTCTTGGTCAACTTGCTGACCAGAACTAGAAGAAGAGGAAGACTGTTGCGACGATTGCGATTCACTAAAGACTAAAGAGGGGATCTCATCTGATTCGTTTTCATTATTGTCGAAGACGCTAGCAATTTGGACTGATCCATCCGGATTGTAGACTACCTGAACCCCTGATACTAAGGGGTCAGCAAACGTTGAGATGAATGGACCTAGAGTTTGAAAAGCTGCCATTCTGACCTGCAAGACACAAAGAAAAATCAAATATTCAGTCAACTGACATCTTGACCTCCATTCTTCCAGCAAGTGTACTGGATGGCTACTACGTCTTAAACATTACAGCAACATAAGCAAGTTCGTCTAATCAACAGCACATGTCCAGAGAAGTACTCACCCATCTAGACTGGTCACACAGCAGTTTGACAAACAGGGGTGAGAGGATGTCTCTCCGTACGTTCCTAGACACAGCCCATGATACCGCCATGAAGCACTCAGCGCATGCCTTGCGTACTCCCCATACACTGTCCTCACAGAGATCTTCAAACTTGGGTAGCTACGGGTAAGAACAGCAACATCACAAATGATGAACTGGCAAGATACTGCTATTACCTCTCTCGAGAGGAAGATATCATCCTACAGCCTGTATCCACACAAAACATCAACCAAACCTCAGTGATACAGGATTCATTACAGTTGGAATCTAACCACTTTGACTCAAGACTTCTTTAAAGAGTAATCTGAGATGCGACTTACATATATCATACTAAAACGGTTGTGTGTAGTGGTGTCTTCAAGCAACGACAAGTGCCACTTAAACTTTCAAAGATCCATTAAAGAGAGTACATATGATACGATATATACACCCGAGGCAAGGAACAGCCCTGGCACAAAGAATCTTCCTACACACCAACTTCCTCTACTGAGACGGACCAATCATACTCACCAGTAAATCTTCAGTTGCTTCCTCGCCGACCACGTTACAAATATCTCCAAAGTTTGCTGCACACACCTGATCACAAACAAAAATCACTTTTTACTTTATGATGACAATTTGGAAGTTTCAGCAATTCAATCAAAATGATGAATCAATCATTGAAAGGTGAACAAAGAAATATTGGCTGGAGCAGGATTCAAACCTGCAACCCCAAGAATACTGCATGTGCTCTACTAAATGAGCTATCAAGTCTTATGTTCCAGTCAATTTATCTGTGTTCACCTTTCAATCTAGTCAGTTTTCCTTATTGGATGAAAAATCAATCAAATGGACATGCCAAAACCCAAGCTGACTCTGCCTTTTTGTCCAAGGTATGACCTTATACATGTACAGTACTTCAAAGTGATACCAAAAACCATCTCATCAAAGATGAATAATATCCCTCTCCGCAGCAGCCAGTATTCACTACTTCTGTTCACTCAATTAAAAAGGTACTCCACTGCGTAAATACAATGTACATGTACTTCATAAGACTTTAATCTCTAAGAAAACATTCTTCCGAATTTTCTTTTCTGAATAAGATCAATTCGAATGAGATACGCAGTAAATGCTCGGATCGGGATGACACAAAGTTGATGTTGATGTGGAAAGGCAATACGTGCATGTGTAACTGATACTGACACAGTATCTACTATCTGTAAACGGCCTCAATCCACTGAAATCACCAGTAGGATTCAGTAGAGCTAGGGTGAATGACCTACTGGGCTTCGGGATCGTCTTTTTATTCCACGCAAAGTAGCAATTCATGTTGTGGATGTTCTTTTAGCGGTTTTTAACCACATAACCCCCACCAGTTCCACTTTTGACAATTGTGCTTGTATGCTTTTCAATGATAAGCCCCTTGAGCTAAACAAGCACTGTACACTGATACCAGATTAAGCTGCTATGCTATACTCAGCAGGTGCTACATGACCAACAAACAAGCATCTACAATAACTACACACTCTACCCAAGACATCCAAAGCCTCCAAGCAAGTTCATTTTTAGCCATGAAGTCCAAGCCTGTATGATACAGACACCCTTCCCTTCCCCTCAAGTCCCCTCCTTCGCATCGGTTCCTTTACATGCTACACTTTTTCTTTCTCTCTCTGCCATTTCATTTTGCCCTAGGACACATATTTTTGTATACACCTTGATGCTAGAATCCCGACAGACCTCAGAGCTCCCTCCCCCTCTGAACACTCCCAATTCCCCCCCTCCCTCCCGCACCATACCCAATCCCCGACTGCCGAGCCAGCGATTAGATTACCGGGATCTTTAGCATGTGAATTAGGTCATTAGAGCGAGGTATAATGTGATTTTGTCTCCGTGCCTGCCTGCAGGAACAGGCGGTAGGTGGCAATGGAGGGGGGTGTCCGGGGAGCCTAACTCGATTACGGGGTTTGAGGGTTTGCAGAAACACACTGCAATTTGGCTTTCTTTTTCTTGGTGGGCCCCGTCTCCACGGCGAGTAGTCTCAATTTGGTGGGAAAAACAAGAGACAAAGGCAATGAGCTGACTCCTAAATAGGATTAAATGCATAAATGAGGGCCTATGCATGTGTTACAACTGCTATCGCATGTTAGCATCATTATATCTCTGCTAGTATTCACAGCCTTATAGGGAGTTTAGACGCAAACAAATCTATTAGCATTTCAAATCTTTTCTGTCTTTCTGAAGTCAGTATATACTAATAGATGACTTTTCTTTTCAAATTCTGTAAGGAATGCTCCGATTATTTACTCAGCACAATCAAGCTAAGAAGCTAAATGGACGTTGCACACTAAAATTCAGTCAATGGGTTATCTGCATTTGGTGCTTTAGACGATCAAGTTGAAGCAAGCACCGCCATTTTGATATCTTATCTTATCTGCATTACCTTAATACTGCTCAGAAGGGCCTACCAAAATGTTGGTCTCTCTTAAATTTTGAGCATCCTTTTTGATGTGATTTTTGGTTGTTGAGCAGTTTGCAGCAATTTATTATTTGTATCAGTCATGTAATTTTGTTTATACAGTATGTCATGTGCATCAAGCTGAATGTCGTTTACATTAACATACTGAATTAAATAAACATTGTTCCTTTATTGTTTAACATATCATTTCAACCTTGCTTGATAGCTCCTTGTGAACGACTCCACAAATCGGTTGCTATATATACACTGTGTATTGCTTTAAATCCCTAAGCCTTAAAGGTAGTATCATACTTTGGTAGCATACTGAAACAGAAATCTCCAAAGATTTACCAATCATTTACATGGTATGAAGATGGTGCTGGTAGAAACATACCGTTCAAAATCTTCCTGCCTGAAATGCTGTATTTCCCCAGAAAAGAGTAAAACCAGTGACCAAAATCATTTTTCATCATTTAAAGATCAAAAATAAAAGTGAAAAGAAATGGGCCTACTGTGACCATTTTGCACTGTTTCCTCAACAAGTGGGCACTGTATGGGACTGAAATTTTCACGGATGACTGTTACTGTATCTTGTTTTTATATATTTGTTCCCATGAATCTGTATTTCTTTGACAAAAACCAAAGTATGATATTACCTTTAACCTCACTATGCCATCCACCTGCCTCAGACCTTACTCAAACCATCTTGTAACACTCACCTTCCGTATATGGAACATGCTGTCTGCACAGAGCTCTATAAACTGAGGAAGCACGAGATTTAATGTAATCTCCTTACCGACCAGCGGCGCTACTTTGCTCATCAACTAGACATTGGAAGGGACAAAAATACAGACAAGAAAAAAGATCATGTTGGTTGTAGCACTAGACAGAATGCGTTTCTATATAAATGTATTACAGTATCAATCATGAAACCAGTTAGATATGTACAGGTCGATAGCAAAAACCTCAGCAACTGCAGAGTTTGGAGCCAAACTGCGTGTTAATTATGTGTACAAAATGGCCGTTGCAGTATTATTGGCCAATTATACATGTACTCACATATGCCTAACTAACCTACCATGGTTCCAACTTCAAGACCCTTCATATAACAAGCTGAGTATCCATGGCTTTGTAACTTTGTAAAAAAGAGGGATGTCAGTCTATGGGCGTTTACGAAACGGAGGCTCAGGCTCTAGCTCTGACATCCATATGCTGAAAATATAGGTTGTGGTTTTTCACTGAAGCTGAATCTCTGTTTTCCTTTTCAAACCAGAGAATCTACTGTAGAACCGCAGCCAAAAGCCTCTATTTTGAATACCAGTTATTTCAGAATGGATTCACGAAATGGAGCCGGAGCCTGAGATGGAGCCTGAGCCTCTGTTTCGTAAACGCCCTATGTAGTTGATTATTTATGAGGCATTGGAGAAAACTATGCATTCACGGTATTCAACAATTGAGGAGATGTGACTCCACATGGTGTTTAGAGGAATGCAGAGAGTCAAACTGTATGAAGAAAGCAGTTGGCTGATGTTTCCATTCGTTACCTAGGAGGCAATAAAAACCTTCCATCACCATATGAAGAATGCACAGTTGGAATTTTTCAACAGGAGCAAGTCGTCTCACCCCCCTTTCCCCATTTATAACCAAGAGCACATCTCATATCACTATCGGCCGACTAGAGTGTATTTTTGATGCTATCCGCCACCGGATGTGGTGGCATTCAGGGAATGCTTCAGTTGTGACTGAGGTAGAGCTTCTCTACCCACCGAGACTGGAGAGGATTGGGTTTCAGTAAACAGATGTTGAAGCCGTTGTGGGCTAATCATTCTCCTTGGTGAACACGGAAGGGTGCAATGCCGCGTCAGTATCTCCTATGGTGATACTGAAGCATGTTGGTGTATACGTGAACATCAGTGTTGTAATTAAATGTAATGCAGCTACTGTAGTCATGCTTGCTGGGGTAGAACTGACTTTGCTTTTTATGCCCATGGTCTCACACTGAGCCCTTTCTGGTCTTGGAGCCTTCCTTCCAATACTACAGAGCAACCCTATGGTAAATTCTTTGGAATTGGGCCAAGTTGGGGCCAGCAAGGAACGTGACGAAGTTACATGTACACTGCAGGGTGCTCTACGGTCCTGTGGCCTTCAGAATCCTGCAATAGTCCCAAGGATGGCTTCTGGGGGGACAGTTAAGGAGAGCAAATTCAGCCGGCAGGGTTCTTCTCAATGGCATCCTGTCATCTGTGTATAGCTGGTGTTGGTAGTGATAGCCACAATCTCATCCGTGGTTTAAATACGAACACGAACACTCCAAGAGATGCAATCTGTGTGGTGATGGCTTCATCAGTCACTCTGTAGTAGATGTTAGTGGCAACCAACCCCCGTAAAGCTTGTTTCTCTTGCAGGAGCGCAACTGCATCTTGGTGAGAGACACAGTAGCGAGATGGTTTCTGTGATTACTATCTCACTACCCATGTCTTTCACAAAATACACTGCATTGATTAGCCCAGAGAAGATGTTAGTAGCACCTCAGCAGAATCAGCCCACACCAAGTCATTCGCTTCTTAATAAAATGTTAAACAGACAGACAGAGAGACTGACAAACAACCACAAGAAAAGAATACCGACACCTTTACATGTATCACAGGACAAATACCAAAGAGTTTAGAGCTCTAACGAATGCAGGTTTACCGAGCAAAAGCCCATGTAATGCATGTGGCCTCAAAACCAGTTTACGGTGGACTTTTGCTCACCATTTGCAATTCACTCAGCCATTTTTCTGTTCAGCAGCACCGTGACATCGACTCTAAGAGATTCAAGTTATTATTCATTAAGGTTAGCTTCCTCCACATGTACCAAGCCATAACAACCCACAAAATGCTTCTAGATAAGATGAGATTGTACTTACTGCCACAGCTTCATTGCGGTAATCTTCTGAGCTGCCCTGTCCTGATAACTGTATGATGACGGGGCAGACCTGGTCCTCAATATCCTTCCTCTCAATCAGCTCTTGTTCCAGGAGGACCAGCAAGGCTGCTTGACTGGTTTTACGCACCTGTGCAAGGGTAGGTTATGAGGAATAGAAGGGTAGTAGATGGTAGAGAAAGAGAGAATGCAATTTGAGGTACTGTACTGTAAAATTTACATGCAGTTCTGCTATGTTGCAGAGTTTTCAAATTGAACTTAGACATAGATGTGAAAGTTTGTAAAGATTGTACCAAGCAATTTCTCCAAATTCCACTTAATACTGTGATATTCAACCCAAATTAAGCATACAAACTGCAGTGCACTTTCAAATTGTTTACAATCTTCCTCTTTCAGTTCATAGGGTTTGGCATTCTATACTGTAACAAGACATTCTAGAACTTTCTAGCATCCTAGAGGGAGGACCAGAATGATCATCCCACAAGACCAAGGGAACAATGAGGCTATGTACTGTACATGTATAGGACCTGTATGAGGAAAAATTTACATTTTCCTAGAATTGTTAATTGACAGGGCAAAATTGTACTTGCTTACAAAGCCATGTTTGGCAACTTTTGAAAACTTCTAAGAGGTCTGTATTTTTTCCCTGGAGAACAAGAAAAAGTGGTCAGACTGAAGATATGTTTGTCTCTCCCCTGCAAAGTTTTTGTGTTTAATGGGAAAGTGTCAGTCTCAATTCTCTGCCCTCCGTAGAGTGATACTAAGACTCCAAAGGGGGAAGATTATTAAACAAGAACATCAACAGGTGCAACAGTGCAACAATCTCCTGATCCCCCCGCCCAGCCCATGATGACGGCGGGGGCACCCCATGGGTCCGGATACTCTATCCTGCTGGGACAAGCAGAAACCTAGAGTCTACCAGACACGCTGAATCATCAGTTTGCTATTAGGAAACAGGATCACTTGATTGGAGGGAACGGCCATCCAAACAATGCTGACAGGAGGCATCCAAATGAACTATTACAATTATGGTAGACAGCGGGACCTCGGAAAAGAAGAACAAATTCTTGTTTCCTGAAAAGGAGTCTACATATTTGGAAGCCCCCCCTCAATTGTCCAGTATAAATTGTATGGATCACGTATAAGGGTGGGGAATTTAGAATTTTTAATTTGTAGAATCTGTATGCATCATTCACATTTGATGCAATACATGAAAAGAAGACTTGCTCTTCACTACGGTCACCGAATATTCTGATTAATTTGAACTATTTCTCATAGAAGAAGATGACTCCTGTAATGTTCAAAATATCTCAGCATAGATAAATTCAATACATTTTCAACAAGAAAAACTACCCTCCGAAATCAGTTTGCAGACAAAATTGTTTGATTTCTACAACTTAAAAAAAAAATTTCATGTTTAATGTCATGAAAATGTACATCAGGGCATGCAACTCAGACTTTACCAAAAAATAAGCAAATTCCAATCTTGACAATACTTTGGCAGTGGTTTTCTATTTTCAATGGCTTGAGTGTGATGAGAAAAACGAGGAAATCAGCTGATCCAAGGATGATCAATGATCCATGCCTGGTATAATGTGTAAGTCCTTACGGTGTCAAACAAATAGGGAACCCAAACTTTTTTTGCATTTGTCAGTTTCCTGGATAACTGGATATTAATAGGATTGATCAGGGTCAGCGGAACAATAGGTAGTGGAGTAACATAAAAACTCCACAAGTATAACTGTAAGCCAAATCAAGTCCTACATACAGTACAGATTATTGATGTGGCTACATGTACAGTGTAAGTGTATGTACTTCAGAAATGACGTCATCTGACCAACTGAGTTATTTTTCTTTCACCACCAACGTAGGGCTGGATGGCTCAGTTGGTAGAGCGCCTGTACGGTATTCAGGAGGTTGCCGGTTCGAATCCCGCTCCAGTCAATTTTTCTTTGTTGACTTTTCAATTAATTTCTTTGGGCAAGTTTTTCATTTGTACAATTTGGAAGCAACTATTCCTGCTGTCCAACAGGCTTTTTCCTTTCATCTTTGCCCAGGACAACTGGCTCTAACATTTGTTTTCCATATATTACATGTACCTGTGTAATGCTGTTCTCTATGTGGCGGTGTTCTACAGAGTAAGGCTGTGTCCCAATTCTCTGGCTGCGACTGCAAATAACACACAAGTCTATGGAAATGGCTGCATTCACTGGCTAGTGGCTGCCATAGGTACATGCATAATTTGCAGCCGCAGCCAGACAATTGGGACACAGCCTAACGTGAATGTAGTATTTGTATAATAGTAAGGTCTGGACACCAGACCTTATGTCCTTACCTGGTTGTTGGAATCAGTCAGGTAGCGTACCACCGTGGGCAGGATGTAATCCTGAATGGTATTGGGAAAGAAGCTCCTGTTCTCTTGGCACAGCATGGCTATGTGAGGGATCTGTTCCATCAGCTCGGCCCGGACCATAGGCTCTGCACAGGGGAAAGGAGAAAAAGTGCATGGAGCTTTATATCAAGACTCTTCAACAATGCAGTCAGCATTACATGTACAGAAACAGGATTCAGGAAGTCGCAAGCTGTTTGATTAAACAGCTCAGACCTGTAAGAGTTCCAAATGAACAGTGGATGCAAGCCTGACTGCAGCTACCGTTATGCGTCTGATAGGAACAGCCACGAATCAAGGCCTTGTACATACACGCTGAGCACCAATGACCGAGTATCATCCCATCTTACAAATCAAAGAGGAAAACACACACATACACAGACGTGGCTATTATACTGCAATGTCCAGTTTAATCATCTAAGCATTTCATATGTATTTCAGGTCATTATTTTGGTTGATGAGCAGTTTGCAGCAGTTCATTACTTGCATTCAGTATACAGTTACAGCTTGGGAAGTATGAATGTAAATGTATGTGTAACATCAGGCTTCTCTCTGATTAAAAAAGAAAAATGATGTACACGCAAGCCAAGTCTAGAATTTTTAAAGGGGCGAAGGGTCAATTCCATTTTGGCCCCTGCCTTGAAACTTAAATTTTGAATAATACAAACTTACTAAGTTTACACAGTTCATTTAACATTATACATGTAGCATCAACAAACAAACAAACAAACAAATAAAGATAAACAGATTAGATTAGACTTTATGAATATTCATGCAGTTTTGCAGAGTAGATTATAGCCAGTTTCAGACATTGTATAATCCAGGTAACTCAAATCATAAAACATAAGGAAGCGAAACAAAGGATAAATATATAATTTTCTGTTACCAAGTTGAGCAATGACAAATATTCCAGAATCCATGATCTGCAAGGAGGCCAAAACCGGTAATGACTTTTCCGTGTTCGGGAGATCAGATTTGAATGAGAGAGAGAATACCCTGTAAGATGGCCGATAGACAAAAATCAACTCTCGACAGAAAATGGGCTGAATCATGATCAGAGACAGACAATATGGTGGGACACACATCATCATCCCTGGTACCTCCGCAGCTGGTAACCGCTCCATTCCAATTATTTCACCCATGGGAATGTGGACAAAACAATGCCACATCACATTTCTCGTCATCTTTTGACATAAGTCATCTCCATTCGAATAGAAATTCCCCCGTCACTGCTCGCCAGTGCTCAGATCTGTTAGCATACAAGTACTGCCCCCAAATAAAATCCTGGTGTTTCACTACAAACGTATTTCATCAGATTTGATTCATTGAGGCATTGCTGGTACAAACTGCCAACAATACATCTATAAACTGTACATGCATCAGTACAGAATGCAACATTGTATACTTCTAAGATGGACTTGAGTGGGTTCTTAGGACTGACCAGAGCAAGAAGCTAAGGTGGACAAGCTCTAGGAATCATAAGGGGACTATTGTTAACTACTGCCAGATGTAATGTAGTTGGTCCACGTGACTGGTGACAGCACTAGGTACAAGAACACTAGGACAGTGACTTTGCATGAACTGGTACAATGATTCACCCTAAATCAGGGGATGCATGTTCCACAATGGAGTGTGAATTAATGCAAGGAATGACACAGATCAATCCTGGGCAATCAAGATCATGTCTTATTGCAAGGACAGATCAATCTTTCATATAGGTAGGCTGGAATTGGATATAGTGCATTGTACATTACCTTTATAAAGCTTAAGACTGGTATGATCCAGAACATTATTTTGCTTGAATCTCAGATGCTTCAAGTGAAATACTACCCTATAATATGCTTTCTTATAGGCCTACAATGAAACTTGATGGGCCTACAACGTATGCATTGGGGGAAAAAGTACTGTAATCAATGGAATGAGCGCCTCTCTTCCAAAAAACACACAACATACATACAGGCTACCTTTAAAGACACGATCTAATGTGCAATATAAAGTAGAAGGTATTGACTTTTAAGTGCCCCTAGCTACAGACTATTTATCGCTGACTTTAGGTGGAAATATATCAAATTTGTATTGGATAAGTCGCTGGTTAAATACCATGGACTATTGACACGACCTTAGACAACAGAGGAAGCTGGAGGTAAAAGAGAGACTGTCCAATTAAAACGTCCACAGACGAAGAAAACTGGTATGACAGCCTCAGAGTGCTGATGAGACGGGTAGGGGGCCTTAGGGTGGGTCTTAAGCCAGTGGCTTCTGCTGTGGTTTCTACTCCGCTCTCATTTGTTTCCCAATTAGTGCGTGGTCATGGTTTTTAATCAATGCAATGGATGGAAGTTTTTCTTGGGGGTGGGGGAAGGGGGTTCTTGCGTCTGGGATACATGTATGTCTCTCCCATACACGCCAGGCCCGCTTAATGAACATTTCTATGTGTTCACATGTAGGTGTATCAACGACAGAGCCGGTAATTATTCAGTGGTAACTACAGATCTGTCTGAAACTATACATCTATTTTTTCAATCTAGTTAGCAAATTGTTGAAGTGGTAAAGTAGTCATCAGTTGGCGGGTGAGAGCTGGGTACTTTAAGTGAGGAAAAATATTTAAATTCACTTTTTAGATGTGCATATGTTTTTTTCAATCGAAGACTGCTCCTCAACACCAGCACATTTGAAGTACAACGTAGAAGGTTGCTTTCTTGAAAGATTTGAAGCTTTGCATGGTGACAATGGGAGACTTTTGAGAACCAGTCTTCAAGTCAACAACGCATTCGCACGTAATTGTGAGCATGCGCACTTTGTTTTGCGCATGTGTGCGTGTGCGCTGTTGACTAGAAGACCAGTTCTCCAAAGACTCCCATTGGTATGTGGATCGGTTTGCGGAAACCAAGTACATTCGCAATTTTGTTTCGTTTGCACATCTCAAGTTCTCATAAGGTCTCAATGTTTCAACTAGCCTGCTCTAGTCATCACCAGGAGACCAGGAGCCGATTTCATAAAGCTCTGCGACGCGTCGCAACTCGATTTGCGACCCTTCATAGCTGTGACGCGTCGCATCTATGCGGTGAGTCCAATAGAGAAAGGATGCGTCTTAAGTCTGCGACGCGTCGTAACTTTTATGAAATCGGCCCCTGGTTGCTTTCTTGTTTTTAAGAAATACAGTGACTCACTCGGTGATGCATATTTTTTAGTAGAAATCAGCTGAGGATGTAGTCTCATAAAAAAGAAAAAAAAAGAAAGCCAGCCTCCAAGCTTTAAAATAATAATGTAAACACTGCATTAAGAATTTTCATTTGATTAAAAAAAAAAAAAAATTGAAAGGTTCAGAAAAAAAACAGACATCGGAACGTGGGTAGGGTCATACATGCCTTCGGACAGTCCACAAATGATTGGACAGGCTGGAATTTAGCGGTCAGCCGTGCTGCACTTCTAGCTTCTTTGCTCTCCGGCCCGAGCGGTGAAAGTCAATAATTAAACCTCCCCGCAAGTTAAGTACAATACCAGGGTTGATCGGCGGGCCAGATAAGGTTTGCCGTGCCGGCTCATAAAATGCACACACCTCGGCCTGAGCACCGACAGCAAGCCGCTATTTAATTACAGACTCTTGGCGACTGTTCATGTGTTTGGTAAACCCACAGGGCATCGCTGCCCCCAAACAGAGGACCGGTTTCTTTTTCTTTGGACTTTTTTTTTGGAGGGCATAGCAACCAAGGAGAACATTTGGGGATTTTTTTAATTTGGACGCATGATACATACTAGAGATGTTAGAATTTCAATTGCCTTCTTCTTGCTTTGAAAACAAAAATACTGAATGAAATATATAGGCCTACAGACAATACATTGAAAGCAGACTGCAGATTTCTTCTTGAACTTAATGTTTTAATGTGGCCATGTCTATCTATCAAAAGCATCCAACAAATCTCCTATTGCATACATAGTTTGAACTGTGGTACCGTAGCTCCCAACAAACACCGTCTACCAGTAGGCCCTACCTCTTATATATTTAACATAAATAAAAACCCTGAAATTCTATTCACAAAAAGGCAAACATGCTTAATTTGATGAACATTCTTAAAAAGTGAGGGGGAAAAAATTCTTACCCTGGTCCTCGGAGAGGCGCAGCATGAGTTCCAGGGCCATGTCACGTTCCTCGGGGTCTGAGATTGTCCGCAGTGACTCCAGTAGCCCTCGGGCGGCCATTTGCCTGGGTCAAACAAACAAAAACACCAAGAGATGAAATACACCAGAAGGGTTATTACAGAGAGCAAGCAGGGATAGGGTCTTGGGGTGAGGGGAGTTGGTGGGTGGTGGCAGGAAGCATGGAGCTAGAAAGGAATCAAGGAATCGATAATTCCTGATCCACATCTAGGTTTCACAACGGAGTGGATTGTAAGCAAAGACACTCTTGTGATGTGTGAATGTATGCTTGGGCTGTACGAGAAAGGAAAAGATTAGAGATCTTACATTTACCCATTTGTGGGAAAGATAAGGTTGACGCACTGAAGAGCGGTCAATGGAATCCTACTTACATGTAAAGCAAGGAGCTTCCATCTCTCTAATCATACAATTACTTCTATTTACCTATTTACATGTATTTAACCTATTTTCAATAATGATCACAAGGACGTTATCAAGAATAGTATTCAGTTTTTTCTTTATGATCTTTTTGTTTCAATTTTTGGCATTCCATTGTAAACCTGAGTATGCCTAGATTGCAGGACTGGAGCTACTCAATCCCTGAGGCAGCTTTAATCCATCAGATCCCTTACAATCGCATCTTATCGATACCACTTATTACAATGTGCCCTAGCTGACTGGCTAGACTCTGACTCTCCCCCCAACTAGTCACACCACTCCACACTCCCCAGGCCTAGAATCTCCAAACCACATGGCTCTATCAAATTACTCAAGTTTAATTCAATGGTAGGTAGGGCGTGTTCACCCTCCAGACGGCCAGCATGCGTGCGTATGGAGAAACCTCAATGCTGGCGAGAGTGTGTGTTGTTCACACTATTCTGGAGTGTTGAGACAATTCTGGAGCCAAAACAGCCAGATATTAGCTGACCCTTGATTCCCCCGCATAAAACCTCCCCCACCACCCCACTGTGAGATGATGTTATCATCATCAGGGAATAGAAAGAGGTGGCGCGGGTTCTTCAGACCCTTGAGCTGGGGTAGTGATGCAAGTGATGCCAAATGCACGTCACAACCAAAGCTTCTAGAGGATAAAAAAATTCCCACAGATGTACATGTACAAGCCATACATACATGTGTGTATATTATGCATAATGTACAGCACCAGTTATGGTGAACTCCAACACTTCTTTTAAACAGTGGATTTTTTTTTAGAAACAGACTTAAATATCCCTCAAAAACTTAAAAGCATCATATTTTCATTCAGTATCAAATATCATGAGTTATTTAATTTGTTCGGCTAAAGATACTGATTATGTTTGAAAAAGAAAATAGAAAGCGCTGAAAAGTTGGACTATTCCGATTGAAGACCGATTTGATAAATGTTGGCAAGTTTCCAAAGAGTAGCACTGCAAATCAAACTGTGCAGAATCTGTTATTCTGAAAGTACTGTACCACTGGTGAACTAGCAATAAACTGAGTATTGTTATCATTAGCTTAAAAACTAAATATGAGATTCACACAAACAGCCAAGGAATCAGAGTGTGTTTTAGGGCCCAAAGTAGGCCAATAAAAATGCAAACGGTTTTTTTCTTGTTGCAATATTTCCAAGCTGAATTGGACCAAGTGTCACAGGTATGGTACTTTAAATCTCATTTGTGGTATCCATACCGTATTTCTTGGGGGGGGAGGGAGAGAAAAATTTGCAGCATAGCAGAGACTGGAGAGGAAATTGACCTGTCAGGCAAGACATGCATAACATGACACAGTCACATCCAATTTGTGCTACTTCACTGCAAGTTTTAAGGTGTGCTGTCTGGTATTTGGCCAAATCTCAGGATGAAGAATCAAGTCAATTGCCTTGGTGCCCCTGGTCACTGCCTTGGTGCCCCTGGTCATTGCCTTGGTCCCCAGGTGTTGGTGATATATGCTTGTTCATTGCCTTGGTGCCCCTAGTGCCCCTGGTCATTGCTTTGGTGCCCTTGGTCATTGCTTTGAAACCCCTGGTCATTGCCTTGGTACCCCTGGTCACCGCCTGGGTTTGTTCAAAGTGTGTATGGTAACATTACACTGGTAATTTGCACACAAAAAAATCATGTGCCTTCAAAAGAGATAATAACACACAGAAGAATGAAATGGTAACTGAAACATCAAGATATTCACAATACATATCTATCAGAACTAATATCAAGTGACGAGTCAAAAACAGTTCATACATTGTACATGTAACGGTACTACATAATTTACATATTGTTATAAATACAAAGTACACTGTATGCCTAAAACATACAGGGACTTCATAAATGTAGGCCTATACGATGCATACATGTGATTCTGAATGATTGGGAGAATTAAACCAGTACATTTTCATTGCAAGCAATCAGCCAAACACCAGATACTATAGTACTGTACTATGCTATGCAAGGTGAATTGCTGTGCTCAGCATGCTCTATGAAATCTGCCCCAGGTTGTTGTACAAACCGACAGGCTTTGTGCAGTATTCTTCAATTAATTTTTTTATCAGGCCCACATATTTTCATAAAATGGAGGCACAACCAGCAGAGTTGGCAGACACATGGCTGCCACGTGGTGGTGGAGGTGGGTTAGTGTGCGTGTTTCCCTCTCATGTTTGATGGCTCTAACCTTGCCAAGTATGCAGGCCCTGGATTCTATCAGCACCCCTCTACCACCCCCTCCATTGCCAAATACACAAGGTCTGCTACACTCAACTGGCATTCATTCTTAGATTAGAACTACTTGCACTATGCAGCATCTACTGTGATAGTTAGTACAATTCATAATGTTCGAGCCCTACCCCTACAGCTTGCCTGTCTACAAGCCTTAGCACACTATCTCCTTTTTGATCCATGTTGATACCAACCCGGATCCACCCCGGTTCATCCCAGCAAGTTTTTGAACTGGATCCAAGACACACAACGTTTACACTATCTTTCTGGTGAACCGGCTCATAGGACACAGTTCATGCATTGCCTATAAAGACTTGTAAGCAGCCTTTAAATTTAATTAAGCCAACCACTGATGGTCAAAATCCTTGAGAGTTGGGAGGATTAAGCCTAGTTTACATGTGGATCAACATCATTACACTGAAACTAACTTCATAACAACATTTCAAGACTAAGAACCGATTTGGAATTGATCAAGGGACTTGATACACTGTACAGTATGTGGTTATATTATCTCATTTGAAAAAATGTCCAATAGATACTGTAGATTTGGGCTGTGGGATTTCAAAGTATGCTTCTACATGTAATAGCACAGAACAGAACAGAAACATAGAAAGTGATGATTTTATTCAGCCTACATACTGTACATTTTAACCTTAAATTCATAAATATGTCCATGTACATGAACATGTAGGCCTACCTGTAGTTTAACAAATGGGGAGGGGGATGGGCAGTTTGACTGCCAGCTTTCTGACTCGTTAAAAGGTCATTGGCCATCCAGCCATTTTGAAAAGAAAGCAAACCCAGTGAGAAACTAAATATCACCTCCAGTTACAAAAAATGACTTTATTACGATATCAATTATCATTCCATGAAATAGGAGTTGGGTTATTATGCAGAGGTCTAGAGCTCCGACACAAGAGGGAAATTGGACACCTATACTGGCCTGTAGACTACGCCCAGTCTCTAACAGCTCTGTCTTTCAACTCATCACCCCCCGAGCCCTAGTCTGCCAAGATGACAGCTCAAGCAGTCAACCTTAGCATAACAAAAAAAAGAGAAGAGGGATCTTGCCCTCCGAGCTTATATGCAAACAAAACAATAATATCAATTGGTGCACGAAAGAAAGCAATATTAAAAAACCCCGGTGATATTGTCATGTCTGGCAGAAGGATATCGGGGATGATTCAACCTCATCTGCCCTCAGTTCCAAAAAAAAAGAAGAAGACAAAAAGGAATCAAGATAACAAAAATAGGAGTCTGAGCAATTGAAAAGCCGGAGTTACTCCTTGGATATTACCAAAGCATTAATATGACAAGAGGGTTTGGATGGTCTGCTAACAGCAATCACACGACGGCTGAAAAATGACTTCCCAGAGAATGCCAGCGGCAGCGTGCAGGAACCAAGCAAGGAATTCAGGAAGCATATTGTTTGAAACCACAATATGAAAACACCAGTCAGATTTTAATTAAAAAAGGGAGAGGAGGGAAGAAAAAAAAGTCGCCAACCATCTCAACCATAACCCCCCTCCCCCACAACCTCCCCCTCCCCACCTCCCTAAACCATACATAAGAGTGAGACCAGAAAAAAAGCATACATACAGCATTATGCCAGTATACCATTTACATAATTTCAAATCTAACCGTGCCAGCTTCTCTGCACAGAACATGATTCCCCAACGGCACTGCGGGACCTGGTTTCACAATTCTACTTTTAATACCAATCCCTCCCCCCAAAAAAGAAGAAAATTAGAAAAGCACGATGAATTTTACTGATTAGCAAGGTATTTCTGCTGTGAGCACTTACAGTGCATTGGGTGTACAGACTTGAGAGCAAACACAGTACCACACAATTTTGACTGAGATATGAGAACCACTTCCACTATTAAATAAGAATGAAATTTTGTTTGGTCATGTGTAGGCCTATTTGCCAAGTAAACCTTTTTTAAATGTCATGTTCAAGAAAATTGTAATCTTAGCAGAAGTATGAAATTTGTCCCAGGAATTGGAATTGTACGAGGTACATGTGGTAGCCAACAGATACAGAATGAACATTTTGTTTCTGTTTAGTGTTTATGTTTTTCTTCTCTTTAATATACTTTAAAAAATCAACTTCTATTTCATAAATGTTGGATCAATCTCTGAGCCAAGTAAAATACTTTAATTCGCAAGTGGTAGATTTTGGAGGAGCAGGAATTTTCACAAGTGGACAGATTGTTCATTCAATGTGTGAAATCCACAACTTTATGTTGGTGTTTTTTGGTTGTTCTTTTTTTTTAAATAGCAGATTCACTAGTACTGTTGTAGTCTGTTTGGATTTTACTAGCCCCGGACTGCTGACTGCTGTTAATGGCACTGTAATTAAACTATATTATCATAATTCTGGGGACTTTGTGCTTTCCTTGCCAGCATTTTTAACAAAAAAGTTTGTTTCGTGATGGATTATTGTCACAGAAATCAATGGATGCAGCTGCAGTAACTGTGTAATGACTGCCACACATAAAAAGATGTATATGTATTACTACTCTGCAGTTGTACTTTATGAAGCCATATGTTTGAAACATTAACCTTACATTGTACATTATCAGATCCAGGACTTTGGCCAGTGTGGCTGTTTGTGCTTACTATGGAGTGCACATAGTGTGCACACACGCACTGCCTTTATTTCAACCAGCTTAATGTTCAAGTGAAGATTGCATTTATAACTGAAATGTTAACATTCACCCTCGCCCAAAGACAAAACCAAAAACACAAACCACACACGTACTTGTAGGCATGTACATGTACATGTACATGTACATGCCTTTAGAACAACTTTTCTTTGGGTTACACAAGAATTATTACTTACAGTGCAGGTAAATTTTACTTTGTATGTCTTATATATCAGAAGAAAGATGCAGGCTTACAGAAAACTTAGAACTTTATCTCTAATTTAAAATTGTTAATTTATACAAATTTGATAGATCTAGTTTTCACGGTTACAAAGAAATTGAGCAGTTTATGTATACACACACGTTTGATATGTGACACACAAAGTATTTTTAACTGCAACCTCACAAAATGTGACCCAAAAGATCCTGCACTATGAAATATGCCTGGTACCAGGGAAACAAAAATATGCATGGATAAACAAGCCACCACATGTGGGGAACCGGCCACCACCTTCCTGTTTCCACATTCCCTGGCAACAAATTGGCTTGGTATGTGTGTGTCCTGGTGGGTTGGCTTCAGCACGGGGGTTTACCATGGGAAAGCTCCCTTGAAGTCTAGGCACAGACCCAGGGAGGGGCGGCCTACTGGCTGGCCTGGATCATAGGGCCACCTGTCTGTACCCATCAAGGGCCATGGGTTTGGTCTGTATTGCATTAAGGGCTGTACATAAGGTGCCGATTCTTTTCAAATTCAGAAGGGTTACGCTTACAACCAACAAAGTAGAAGAAATCTTTCCAAAATGTTCAAAACCCAGACAGGTGATAATTTGTGCATAAAAAACTCATAAAATTCCAAAACTATGAAGCCAAGAAATCATTTGTGCAAGACCAAAAACGTCTACCCAAACAAATTACAGGTGCATGGGCATGCACTGTAGGAGTGTAGGCCTAATTGTGAGTTTAATTATAAATGTCATTCTACCTGGTTTGGGCATGTTTGGCTGAACAAGTGAACATATCCACATACATGTAATATGTACAATGTACATGTAAGTACTCATACAACCTACTACCAGTATATTGTTTATGTTAAGAGCATGGAAGGGTTACAATGTACTTTGTTTCATTTTCCCAGTTACATGTATGTGATTGAAATCATCAATCAATCTACACTTTTCATGTAGAATGATCAATTATCCATTTAAAATTACCACTGCACATTCATATAATCTATTATAAGTCATAAACTGGTGCAAGCCACTCATCAACCACAACAATGACCAAAAATATGTAAAATGCTTTGAGTTATGAATGTGTGTAGGATGTGAAATTTTCATCTGAGCCGGATTTTTCTCAATGAACATTTCTCTGTGACAATAAAAGGAAGTTGGACCAATTTCAGTAAAAAATGTCCACGCTACATTGAATTTATAAAAGGAAATCCTAGTTCATGTATGAATCTTGGCCCAACCTGGTGGAAATGACTCAAACTAATGTTAACAGTGTAGGCCCATGTACATCCTATTTTCTATTCAATGTTCACATTACATAATGTAGGAGGATAGGAAGATATACTGAGTATTGGAAGATGCTGTTTGTTGTGTGCAGAGCAAGTTGCCTGAATTGTGTGCTGAGGGATGTGATACTCGACCACTCAGGGAAAGGCACATACAGGCAACTTTGAGGAAGCCAGATGCATAGCATGCAAAAGGAAAACTTTAGTAGCACATCCCAATGTGTCTTTAAACTATCCAAAAGAATATTAAGTGGAAATTGGAGATTGCTCAGAACTAATTGCCTGTAAATTGTGTCAAGTAAAATGGGCCAAACACAATCAAAGGCGTACAATTCATGAGTTGTACAATACAGGTACACAATACATGTACATGTATGTATTTGTACAGGTACACACATGTGCCTGTACATGTGTACCATGCCGTACAAACATGCCATACAAACACCTGTACATGTTTTTATATGTATGGTAGTTATACTGCATATTCACATACATGTAGGCCCTACATCATAGAAAGCCACAACACTTGATCAATCAAGCTCCATGCCAACCATCTAATACGGTACCACCATTCCACACCGTACCACCGCCCGCCGCCCCCCAAGAACCACCACGCTCACGTGAGCGACCCCACAAACTCTATGACCCCGTGACCTCCGCCCCTCTAGCCCAGCTTGACACATGTAAGTAAAAAGGAGGCTAGCTGTGTCCCTTGGCTGTTTTGCCAAGAACCTGACAGGGAGGAAAGCATATTTTTCCTCTCCAGCAGAGTAGGGCTCCTAGTCAGCCCCTATCCCTGACACACAAACCGGGCCAGATTTTTAAATTAGCCCAACGGCCATGACATGGGATTTATGAACAGCCAGATATTGGTTTCCTGGGGATGATAAGGGACTATAATATGAAACTGAAGAAAAAAAATGACATGGGAGACCCTCCTCAAAGATTTACGGTCTTCGGGATTCGCTTTCAAACACTGTGTATTTTATCGCAAAGTTATAGACTTTCAAACCTTGGATTCCCATGGCAACATGTACGTAGAGCATGACCAGGAAAACCGAAGCTTGGGTTTAAATATGATACATACATGTACATACAGTGTACATGTATAATCTTAGCTTTGATATTTATCAATAGTTTTCCTAGGATGAAATGAGAAATATTTCTGGCGTATTTGGATTACTTTGTCCCCTTGAATAGTAACCAATGGCGTACAGCATTTTGCAACTGAAGTAAACAGCAACTTTGTAATCTTTCTGGTATTCAAAAAAAGGAACGTGGAAGAATATTTGCCAGAATCAGGCATAAACGTACATGTCATTTGACAATGTTAATTTAATTCCTTTTCCCTAAAACCATACCCTAAAACCATGTACATGTATGCAGATCAAAAGGATGTCATGCCCTAATAATGTTTAGGGAACCATAAACACGATCATACAGTAGATGCCTCATTTATACACATGGACAAATCTACCATCAAAAGGGACAATTTGTACAAATTCATGTTTGCTGGAGGGAAAACAAATTATATTCATGTATTGAAAAATTAAATGGAAAAAAAGTTTTAAAACAATTTATTCATGCAAATAATTAATGCAGTGATAACTTACCCGTGCACAAGTAGATACCTACAGTGTAACGCATTACATGCAGTCCTCAACATTTTACAACACAAGGATACATTTGCATGTATTTTTCCACCTTCCAGTAAAACTCATTTCCATGAACCATGCATTGTAACATCTGATATATACTGAGCTATGTAATGTTGGCATCATGTACAGAATTCATGCATGAACCTATCAAAGAACCAGATGGTTGGATCCATATGGTTTGATACAATTACACCAAATCCCACAAAAGCCTGTTTTCTGTTGATGTTCATTAACTTTCCAATTGTCCCACATTCACTGCTGCCCACACAGTGAATACACTATCTTTAGAGAATGTTGTTACTAATTTTGTCACAAAATGGCAATTGCAAG
This sequence comes from Astropecten irregularis, assembly GCA_963971285.1. NCBI lineage: Eukaryota > Metazoa > Echinodermata > Asteroidea > Paxillosida > Astropectinidae > Astropecten > Astropecten irregularis. Next base: position 18,354,138 of record OZ020246.1, on the reverse strand, counting down.
GGCAAGGTTATTTATTTTTTTCAACTTGAGAACAATCCAATTATTTCATTTTTGAGAGATAGTGGAGTTACAAATTGCATTTTACATTATACCTGTAGTAAGTATTCAAAAGTGTAGTCAGAAATCAGAAATTTGTTGATTAAAGCTAACATTTTAACTCCAACCAAGTTTGTCATTTTTTGACTGATTGTTTGATAATGTAATTTTATCTTTAAAAAAAATATTTAAATTTAGAATGCTTTTCTCGTTTGTGTCCTTTTCTTGAGAATCTTGTACACTGTAGAATGCGGGCTTCATTGGTTCAGAAAAAGCATCTTTTTATTTCAAAAATTGTGTTCGAAAGGTTTTTATGAAAATCAGTTCCCAGATTCCAAAATGGCCAAGAAATGTACAACCCTGCAATGGTACAATAAGAAGTTTATGAGGATAATTTGCCCTGTGTGGCCAATTCCATAAAGCTCTGCAATGAATGGTTCCAATGAGGTGTCAGCTTCGTCATAGTTTACACTGCTTGTGAGACAGCACATGTTACTAAGCGATTAAAGCCTTTGGTGAACTCAACCCTGTTAATTAATTAATTAATCTTTCTGATACATGACAATTTCAGGCCTGAACTAAATTGGTACCAACCTATTGAAGCCATTGTCATTAATGGCATAATTCTGTAGCCTTGCCAGGGGCGTGAATAGCTCGTCCTGAGAGGGAAGGTCCAGTGCTGAAGACTGCAGCAGAAAGTCATCTGACGCTTCATCACCGACTGTATACACAAAAAGAGGCAAACAACAAAAAATGGTCATCATTAACTTTAAATTTATATGGGATGCTGGGCAAGTAATGTATACCTGCATGAAACTGCATACGTACAGGTCTGTAGACTGCAAAATGTATGCCATAGTATTCTGAATTTCAGAAATAACCATTTGAAAAACCATGTGCCATACATTGTACATAACATACATTCTACAAAATGTATGTGTACAACAAGTTAAACTCCTTACCAATATATAGCGAGACCATAAACTCACAGACAAACATCACATATTTAGTCGGCTAACAAACAAATATGAAAATCTTTTCTTTCTTCATGCGATTCATCAACAGATAACTCGCATATTTTGGGTTTGTGTTACAATATCAAACACTGCCTGACAATTAATTTTATCATTCAACCCAATCCATTCCCAAACTGCTAAAATCCATTTCCAGTATTGAAGTGTCTTGATGGACACAAATTGGTGGCCCAACTTGTTCCAATAATGAAGGCATCATATAGTAGTATGAACAGTGTACAGTACGCACATTGTGGAGTTTTGTAATTTGAGTACATTTGGGAAGGTTCGTTGCCCAAATAATGTCTTCTAAAAGCTTAACGCGATAAGCGCAAACTTCAGCACAAACATTATTATAATACATACTGTATTCAGGAAATATTACAGCAAATTTGGACTTCATTTAAATAGGTTTTCATCACCTTGCATAATCCATAATGAGTATTCAACACGGACCAACAATACCAGCAAATATACTGTACAAACAGGTGTACATGTATTCAAGGTTCCATAATCCAAGCCCCTCCACATAACCCAGTTGGGTTTGTTTCTATTTGTCAGCGTTTTCAGGTTTTTTTTTAAGACAGAGCACTATAATTTATGACATTATAAACCCATGGGCTGCTCATTCCTCATGGCTACATGGAATCCTCCCTGAAAAAAAGGAATAAAATGCAAAATGAATTTCCCATTAGATGGAAGTAAGACCGAATATTATTACTTCCTAAGTCCTCATTTCCTGTACTAACAAAGTGGGTATTTTGTTCAAAATGTCATTTAGAATAAAATCATGAGAAAGTGGGCACTGTTTTGACATTTGAAAAAGAAGAAGGATGATCCGCCATGCTGTATCCACCATTAAAAAAGCTCTCCATCTCCCTTTTCAACAATTTCCATTTTTTCAACAGTGAAAGTACTGTATGTCAAAATTTTTAACATGATTATGTGGTCATCGATACACGTGTAGGCCCTACATACACATGTAATAAACTTTTACCTTTATTAAGCATTAAGCAAGGTGCAATAAACAAAAAAACGTGGTTAACGAGGCTACAAATTATTACAGTGGAACGCCGCTATAACGAACATGGCGGGATGCACCCGTTACATGGTCGTTTTAGTGATTAAAAAAAAACTGGGAGCCAAGGATGATGTTCGGTATAGCCGAATGTTCGGTATACATGTACATGTGAACAGTAGTAGCGGTGTTCGTTATAGTGGCGTTCCACTATAGTTGTTATTAACATGAATTTACATGTAAGAGAGAATTGTCCTTCCATCAGTGGTGGATTTCTGTACAAATTTCTGAAGTACACTTGTTTCTCTTTTAATCATCAAATACCGACCGGTAAAGTATTCCGGATGTTGCTGATTCGAATCCTACTCCATTCAATTTTGTTCAGTTTGTTTCTCATTTTGTTTACTAAGCTTCAGGTTTTTCACTGCTTGTCAATCTTCTACACAGTACATCCTTAGTTTCTCTACAAGTGCCAGTGCTGAAAGTGAATCCCCTTCATAATCGCACACAGTAATTCAACCATAACTGCCAGAACTTTGCAAAGTTCTCCAAGATAAATGATAAAGGTATTCATTCATACGTGCCAGCATGTTGGGCATGTTGTGTGCTTACATGTGTAGAGATGCCACAACATGGCATTACACATCAAGGTGGAATAAACATTATTTGCAAGGGGGGAAAAATCTATATTTACTACTGCTGGAATGCAAGACATTGAGAACACTGCATGGTTTGGAATGTATCCTCCTTGGTTGAGGGCCAGTGACAGCTGTAAAAGAGGTCCCGGAATACAAATTAGCTGTATTTGCTTAGAGTGCAGAAAGATGCCCTTGAAATAACAGGGTTATATTGCCATTTGTTCACCAATGAGCATGACAAGTGTTACAGGCTAGAGTTTTGAGGTACTTATTGAAATTATACAGGCAATATAAAAATTGTACACACATGTATTCTATTGGCAGCCTCTTGGTAAGACTGAACTACTGTAATTTGTGGTGTACAGTATCAGTACATGTAGATCTTACATGTATAAATTTAGATAATATCTACAGTGTATTTTAAAATTCGCTGAATGAATTACTGTAATGTATGAAACCAACATTTTAAACATTGAACATCCTACATGTACTTCTTAATGACATTTACAATAATATTTGTGTAAAGCTAATACACACTCAACACACTTAATCACAAGGAAAGTTCAATATGTACTACAAATAATGTACCATGTACAATATGTAGGTTACTGCACATGCATAATTTGGGAATGAGTTAGTATGAATATGACATTTGAATAGATGCATGTACATGTAGGTCAATCCTGGACTCAATTCCCAGCACTCATGCCAAAGTGTCTCTTGAAAGCTCCTCCCATTGGTCATCTTACTTAGAGCAGTTTCACCAACACTTGGATTACACTGTTTCTCCTAAGAAATGTTCCTTTGTCAAGGGAAAAAACTGCCCAACCCTGTCCAGAGTGCTAATATTCCAACATGGGATTTTCTCCACGAATAAAAGACTCTCAAAGAAATGATATGTGATATGTTCTCATTAATCTCCCCCTTCCTACAAATGGCTACATGTAGCTGCACTAGTAGTACATACATGTAACCGAGGAAAAGTTACATGCCTGATAACTAAGCTTTGCTCTTCCATTATTTACATACCCATGTAATAACCAAAAAAGAGACTTACATGTAATTCCCTCAAACTAGACCGAGTAGCAGCCACATATCACTTTGTAATTCTAAAGGTGATAAAAGCGGCAATGGAACACCAGCATATGTGCATACTCCAAATTTCTTCTTCCTTTATTCAAACTTTTTTGGTAATGGAAAAGAGGTTCACACTTGTACACCATGTCCAACACACGCCATGCCAATGTGACAACGGTACATGACAACAGTAGGCCTATATGGACACTCTTGTGTACATGTCCCTACTTACTGAAAATATACTCGCTTCCCAACTGGTTGAAGTGTAAGCAAAACGAAACGGCAACATTCCAAAACACATGCAGACATTTCAGTTTACCGAGACTGCTGTAGATGTACCTACCGACTCAGGTGAAAGAAAATACCAGGATTTCATCAGCACCGGTGCACTCTTCAGAATAACCAAGGCACAATATCCAGCAGGAAAATGGAAAACAAGATGCACACTGTACACAATCCTTTTCACTGTCCACAAGATCTCAGCACCTGTACCAATACGCCTGTTAACGAGAGGCCTTCTTCCCTTATAACCACGTACTCCTCTCTCTCTTTCTCTATCTGCTGTTGTTTCTCGCTCAAATCCAGTCAGCACTTTGTCCCGCAGACACTCCAGAGGAGGCTGTTTTATAATGCCAGGCCAGGGTTCCTTCGTCTGAATACCACCGAAGGATTCCCTTCCCATCAGCCACTGCCACTGGCAGTGGGTGGAGGCTGACCGAACGACCGACCGACCGGGGGAGGCCGGGGCTAAGGGACTAGGCCTAGCCAGCTAGGTTTTTTTTTTGTCTTTTCATCTTTCTTGCACGCAGTGCCCAGTGGGGGTACATGACCCTATTTTCTTACAATTAATGGAGGCCACGCAAGCAAGAGACTGCTGCTGGATCTCACATGAGAAGCTTACCACGGCCCGAGCCACGGGATGGATTCTCGCATCGTCTGAAACCTGCAACCCAGTGTACCTCCCCCTCAGCATGATACAGGGGTACACACACACACAAACATGCACAGACAGCAACCAGACACGCAAACACTACACAAGAAACTGCATACTGACTTAGTTATTTCTCCTGTCGCTCGGTAATAGACTTTTGATCAGCCCTAACAGCCGGTGGAATTTGGCAAAACATAGAAAGGCGATATATTTGACAACAAAATGCCGGAGCGCCCGGACAGCCAAGCATGCGGCCCATTGTGAGGAGGGCAAGTATTTCAATAGACGACACCCCAGGTGTCCCCATTCCCATGACCTTTGCCACTTGCTCAAAAACCATAGTCTTCCATCACCTGAGTTATTTCAGAGATAATTCCCGATAATTACCGCTGATTGGTATCGTGTTCCCTAAGAGGGCAAGGCATCTGATCCGACCTTTAAACTCTCTTCTCGCAACCCCAAAAAAGAGCGCTAATTTTTCATCTGATAAAATCCTGGAGAGATTTAGATGATTACCACCTTCTATGCTTGTTATTACAGTTCATGCAAGTATATAAACATCTAGGCCTACCTTGCAGCTCATGAAACTTGAAACCAATTAAATTTTGGGTTTTTTTTTTACTGATGCTGAAATATATATAATTCATCTCCAAACAAAATGAGAGCAAAACAAAAACTAACCACATTAACAAACTAAAACAGTCTGTCTTTGGTCTTAAATACCATTTATCTTGTGATCCTTCTACCCTAGAGAACTACCAGGAATGATTTCCACAAGTTCACACCCGAGTTGTAAAATGAAGAGATCAGCATCTTGCTTCATCTTTAAAACATGAACTTCAAAGATTAACAGCGGCCAAAGAGTAGGCCTAACACAGATCTATGTATAATGCATGACTGGCCTCATTTAAACCAACTATCACATGACATCCATGAAGAGGTCTCAGAATAACGTCACACAAAAACGCATCTGGCCCTAAAAATAGCCAGACCCACAGTCTAAATATGTCTACGTCAATCGAGGCACAACACGGGAGAGGTTTACACACATTTTTCATTCACATGCAATGCCAAAGTCCTGTCCAAGTCTATTTCAAGTTCGACGGTAAATCAATTGAATGTGACAACCGTCACTCCAAATTGCCAGTTTAATATTTCGATATGGGTCAGCTCAAATACACTGTAGCAATTACGCCGGTGCTATTTGCTTGACGGATGGGAAGAATAGCGTGGGCCTTAGGACCGTCACACGTAACAAACAGCTCCAGAGGCAAGCATCGGTGCCAGAGACCTTTCTTAAAAAAAAAAAAAAAGTCCTGCATGATTCTCAGCAAGAAGCCTAATAATACGGAGGTGTGTGGTATTTGACATAAATGTCAAGCTGGCTACAGAGGACAAAGCTGGATGCCAAATGGCAAATTGGAACAAATATACTTTTTATATATACATACATGTATGTACACAATTTGCAAGTTACCAATCTGTTATAACCTATCACAGTACAGCCTACAGGGGCTTGGCAGTCCAGGGGCAAAAACATGGCAAGTCTCACCACCAATCAAAAAAGAACAGAAATTGTGAAGACAAAAGTGACTGAGAAATATCATGCCACAAAACACGCTTCATATTGATAGTCATTAGGCAAGTGTTACTTCCTTGTAATAAAATGTGACGACTCCAAAGACATAATAACTACAACTGTCCAAAATTATTAAAAAGGACATTTACACAATGTACATGTAAGGCATTCCAACAAAGGAAAAGCATGACCCGAATTGAGACACCAAACTTTGAATGCATGTTGGCCAATAAACTGTAATGTATTCAGTAATTGTTTGGATATCAAAAGTTTGGTCAGCGGTGAGCAAAGAATGACTGTTTGCTCGCAGCAAGGCCCGAGGGCAAAACCTATCAAAAAGAGTTAACTACTGAATTCAAAAAGTAAAATCTTTTGTACACATGCAGCCTACATCATCATCATGTTAACTTCAATGTACAAATAAGCTGTAGACAAAAATAAGCTGATTTATCAAGAATGTTTACAAATTGACAATAGAAATGAATGGATACTTACATCAAGTACATTAATGAGCCAAGTTAATTAGCAGAGTGCAGAAATGACCAGGCAAAACACATCAAGTCATGGGACTTGGAGCCCCAAGGAATGATGACCCCATCAGGTCCTGCAGTGCATGCAGTGTAGCAGCCAACACCTTACCACCCAGGGAGACTGTGTCTGGTCAGCCCAGACCACATGTCCCCATCATCAGGTCACAACCACTGACCACCCCAGCCTAGTCACACCTGTTCTTACCCCCCTTTGGGGATACAACACAGGGGAAGGCCATGGGAACAAAACTGATCCCCAAAATTAAGCCAATCAAATAAATAACCAGCTCACACAGTTCACTTTCTGATTTGAAAAAGACAAAAAACATAGCTGAATAGTGTGCCAATGCATGTACAGGTCTCTAGTACAGTGTTAAGATGCTTCAGTATGGCAACATGGTGTACAGTACCATGTGGTTTAGTGTGGTATGGTATGGTATGCCACATCATAACCCGCCAGGGACATGTGCTGAGCAGCCAGAATGGAACTGCACATGCTCAGTGTCTCTGGGAATAAAGTGACCTCTCGACCCCAAGCTGACCTCAGCTGACACGCTGGCTTTGCTCATATTGCACAAACCTCCACTCTTGTATGTAGTAACATGCGTACACGTGCTGTATGGTACCCGTTCTCACATTGTACTGTACATCCAGGCAGCCATTGTTTTATCACCAAAGTCTTTTTGGACTTTGGTAGACTCCATTCCAGTTATCTCTGAAACTTTAGATGCTTGTTTGTTCTTGCTATCAAGGAATCATAAATTCTTTACTGGTTTACACAAATTGCACTCTGCATGTTACCATAATGTTTGCCATATGCTCCATTCCCATATGATATGCATTGCATACAGAACACATGTAGGCCCCCTACAAGTACATTTTAAGTGACAAACATACCGGTATTCAAGTTGTACAGTGTACATGTAGGCCTAATATAATTTAGGAAATGTATACATGTACACTTGGTGTAGCTGTATTCTATTTCCATACATACCAGTATCTTGCATAGGCCTACTGTACAATCAACATGAAAAACTTGATGTACATAATTATGTACAGTATGCAGCATGTCAAAACCACACAACTTTTTAATACAAATTGGTCTGTTCCTAGCTTTATGGTACGAGTGAGTTTGATGTACGATGTACATATGTACATGTACACACTGTACATATAGGCTATACTGTACACAAATGCTGTAGGGCCTACTCCTTTATGAAATTATGTATGAATTATAGGTTTGCGCCCAAAATGAATGTATTTTCAAAGCACTTCTATCAAATGCCAAAACCAATTTTGTTTCCATTTCTTATTTACCATATGTATCTTTAAATAATGTTTGACACAAAACATGAACAATTGATACAGTAGTCTACTGTATCAATACAGTCAACTGTAGAGGAGAAAAACCATACACGTACGTACATCAATCGTTGAATCAACCATCACTCTGAGATGCACACAGGATAACCTTGCTAACTTCTTCCTCCCCACAGCTGGACATCTACAGTGCATTCTAGTATCCATCCCTTCAACTCCCAACAAAGCAAGGTCCTATTTATTTTCCTTTGGCAGATCACATTTCAATTTCACACTGCCAGTGGCAGAGTGACCAGGCTCAAGACTTGTTATCAGTGAATAAGAAGTGGTATCACTCACAGTGTCCATGCTTCATGTTGTAGTTGACTGACCCAGCCAGTCAATTAGCTTTAAATATCCATATCAAATACTGGTCTAAAGTTGATGACTCATCAAATTTTCAACTGGCATGTCTTTTTAGGAATTGGGTCATTTGGAAGCATCGTTACTGGTACACACATACATACTGTATACGTACACAAACAAAACTGTGAGCAAAATGCAAGTGACTTTTAATGCCAAGTATTAAACAGATATTGACAACATGACTTTTTCTTTTATTTGAGGGGGAAGAAAGGAGACTCAAACTCACAGACACAGAGAAAGCACCATGGTACATACATGATGTACATTATGTACATGTATACTGTAATGTGTATGTAGCACACGTACATGTACATGTATACTGTATTATCACAACTACACTGTACATATGTAGGGCTGCTCAATTCTGCATTAAATTAAAACTTTGTACAATAGTAACAATACTACGGTACTCCTGATGAGTGGGACATCAAAACCACTGATCCTGAAGCCTCGTAATGTGAGAAATACACGTACAGTATGTATCCATGCATATTCTTCATACTAATAGTCACTGTATACGGCATAAAAACCCCACACAAACCCACCATTCATTTTATGAGAGTGTATCATGTGCATATATGTTTAGTGACAATTTGCTACATTTTTATCAAAAAACCCACCCATCACATATTATGTTGTTACTGTTCAATGTGCGTTTAAATTCAATCCACACAGTTGCCTGTACATATGTAAATATGCATGCCTTATTTTATGGTATGCCTTATGGTGGCACATATCTGTATTGTGTACAATGCAGATTAAAAAATGATACATTGATAATTTGCCGACTGGGCACACAAAACTACCCTAATGACCTTTCCAATGATACACATCCAAATTCCAATCCATTAACGATTAGTTGAAGTGTTCTAAGCAAAGTCTCTAATTCAATTAACCTTTGGGAAGTAGGAAATAATTAACCCATAGGCCTACATGTAGTTGCAACATATTAGTCAATATTTGGAATCAAAATGGTTGCTTACTGTATGTACCATTTAAGTGTGTAGTAATTGTATGGCAATTAATCCGGCACTGATGCACATGATTTTCAAAGAGATTTCAAACTTAAGAACCTAATTCAGCACAACTTGCTTAGCAGTACATGTGCATGTATGTGAGTGATTTCATGGTTGCCAAACGAACAAAGATAAGACCGGTCCGCACTTGTGCTAAAAATAGCACCGGACCTCAGACAAACATTGCAACCATGCACACGTGCGTGGGTGTGCGCATGCATGTACACTACGTGTGTGAGTCAATGTTTGTCTGACATCCGGGGATTTTGTGACGTCATTAGTGCGGAGCGCTATTGACTATTAGGGACACTGCTCAGGGGATAGCTCAGTTGGTAGAGCGCTGGTATGGTATTTCGGGGATCACTGGTTCGAATCCCTCTCCAATAAAAAATGGATCATTATAAAAAAGCAAGCAACTCTTTCCATATGTGCGAGTCCGTTGGAAAGGATCGTGTGCGTCTTTTAAATGGGCAATTTTTTAGCGACGTGATGCACACTCAGCGTATACACAGCGGATGAAGAAAACGCACATATATATGGAAAGGAACCTTAACACTGACAATTTTATTGGCCAATCTTGTCTGGTCCCCAACATGGTAACATATCTCATCATGCTTTACAGAAATAGTCTGGCCCCCATCAAGAGGCAGTGCCAATCCCTTCACTATTTGTATTTACATGTACAGTATGTTATTCACTCGTAAACTCAAAACTGACATGCAGCGAGTGTCAGTGCTTCAAACTTCCTTTTATTCTTCAACTTGCCAAATATTGCAACAACAATTCAGCAAACTTTGCAGTAAACAAGACTGTTTAAAACTGCTAATGACCAAAACAATGTCATTAATTTCCATGAAGAAAAATCCAATTAACTGAGGCCCCCATACACTTCAATGTTGCCAAATGTCCACACATGTGTTCAAACATAAGATCTTGTGCCTGACTATGTGTGTTTGTGAACAAGTGCAACTTTACCATGTAAATGAAGTTGGACAAGAACTGGGCATGTACAACACTTGTCATATGGCTGACATTTTAAGTGGGTTATTTAACACCTCCAGTATCCCTCCCCACAACTGTAATTTTACGCTGGAGAAAATATGCATTATTATTAAAGCTACATTACATTACACACCAAAACAAAACTCTTACTGCGAGGGACTAAATTGAATAAAAAAATTGTATATTTTAACAATTTTTTTATTTATTTATTTTTTATTCATGTAAACTATGTCAGTTTTCCTGATACAACTCACGTACATGTACATCTGTTGTGATGGATAGCAAAAGGATCTGAAAGTTTCCACTTGAAGCAACGCTGCCTCTGACAGACTAATTTATTCCTGTCTAATGTTACATATAATATGTACATATCTACATGCACCAATCATACACAGCAAGGTCCAGTCTGTGACTAACATATGGAAGGATCTATAAATCATACATAGACTTATACCGTTCTCATCTAGCTATCACTGCTATACTATAACACACAAGGCGTTGATTAGAGCTGTGGCTGTTATTTAATCCTACACGATAGATCATGTAAGCCAATCTACGTTAACACACTTTAACCCTAGCTAGTAGTATACCACACTGTTGTTGTTTTGTCATCTTCAAGAAAGTCAGAGGCATGGCAATCTGGCAAAACCCATCAGGCAAAACTGCATAGAGAGCAATAGATAGAGAGACTGAGAGAGAATGGAATGTGTCACTTTACCCAGGATGAGTGAGGCCATGCGATGGAGTGATGACTGCAGGGGATGCAGTAAGGATGGCGTTGTCTTTTTCCGACGACCCTTAGCCATGCTTCTCCAGTCATCCACCGGTCTGTACAACCTCTCTTTGTCCATATTTCCCATCAATTTCCGGCCCAGACTGTGACCAACAACCTCACACATCGGAGGCTTTTTCACTGGACGCGTTTTACAAGTCTCCGAGAAAATTGCAGTGCAATGCAATGCAGTCCAATTCTACTACCAGTGCATGCACTCTGCATCACACGTACACTGTGGTGCACATGTCAGACATATGAACATTCCAGCATAGCTTTCTTACATGCATGCTAGTTATTGAGTCCATCAGCAATAAATCGTGCAGGAATTTTTTTTTCCCTTCATAAGTTCCGCTCTCTCTCTCTCTCTTCTTGAGATGTGCTCATGCAATGGCAGCCATGGGCCGAGGAAGGAATAAGACCTTGGATAGGGACGAACACCAACTGGGAAGTTGGGCCGAGTCTTAATAATTGATGTTCATAATACTACGGAGGCCGGCCGGACAAGTTCAGCCGGCCTAATATTAGATGCATTCAGTCCATGACTAAGACGGGGGGAGAGAAATACATGTAATCTCGGGCAGGAAGGGGAAGAAAAAAAAAAAAATTGCTATTACATATTACATGTTATGAGCTTACCAACGGTGACATGAGCCAATACAATCAGTTTCTGGTCGAAAGCTTCAATGTAATCCATCTCGGGTCTCTATAATATGCCGAGTGAAGGCTCGGTCAGCGCTCAGCCTGCTCAGTCCACAGTAGCAAAAGCAATTACCGCCAATCTCTAGGCACTCAATGCACCAATTTACGTCCATGTGTGTCCTAAGACACAAGAAAATTTGCCCAGTGGTATACGACCGTGTACCGGTAAATGCGCGCACAATGAAATTGAGAGAGGAGATGGATGCTAGGGGGGAGAACAGATACAAATTTACACAAAATGGCAAACACCGGTCCTGCCTTCCGCAGGAATCAGCTCATCAAACAAACAACCAAAAAAGCCAGACCCCGGATCCTTCTTTGTAACAAGCGGTCTGGCGCTGCTGCTGCATTGTATGACAATTGCATAGTTTTGTGTGCACAGCGACGAAGGCAGGGGGGAAGGGGGGAGGGGGGGATACTCAGCGCGCATCTTGTTAGCCCCTAATGTCAGAAGCTGTCCCGTACCCCGTATCGCTAACTCTTTAACTTAGTACTGGAATCTATAGCACCAGGCAATTGGCAATTTACCTCAATGGAATGCCAGGCTGACAAGAATGACACTGCGTGGAGAGTTCTCCCAGCCCAGTCAGGGGGCCGGCCACTGCATACGTACGTGAAGAGCAAGAGAAAGTGAGAGAGAGACACACACACACAGTACAGCACACAGCAGATGCCTCACTTTGTCTCCAGGGGAATCAGTCCAACGCTCCAAAACTATCCACCCTGCTTCATGTGGGATGAAAAGCGAGCTGTTTAAGCCACTCCAAAGAGCGGGCTAATAAGATAGTGTTGTCTCACAACGCTGCATTTAATACAGCCATAATTAAATCTCTGTCATTCAATTATGCATTCAAATGTATTCCACGCCGCATTTTCACTTCTGGTTTTTTTTTTTCCCCCCATGCTCCCCATCTCTCTCTCTCTATCTCTCTTTAGAGAAGAAAAAAAAATTCTATTGCCAGGAGTGGATATACATGTAGGCATAATCAAATTCGGTGCGTGTTTTACTTTTTTCTTTCTTGAGATGCTGGTGAAATTGATAGGGGTTATCCATTACCAAAGCTTGGATTGCACTTGGTTTATGTAAATACGCTGCAAACTGTTATTTCGGCTTGATGCCTTTCAGGCCCTCAAGATCTCTTTGTACTTCGCCTTATTTTTTCTGATGGTCCAATTACAAATACTCGCTTTTATATTCAAACACTGCTTTTCAATACGCATAGAATATGATGTCTGTACTCAAAAGAGTTTTCCACTTGTGTCAATTTTGTTGCCTGTTCAGGCTCTTCTCCCTTCCAAAAAAGGGGCCAGTGAACCCATAAAAGGCCGAACACAAAATGAACCGCACAGTAACGCACACGGTGGACAGTACATGAAATCAATAACGAAGAAAATTGATGAAGTGTAATGAACTTTCCACATAAAAAGAATTAAAGAAAAAAGAAGCCACTGGCTTTTTAAGGGAAGAACTTCGGCTCCACTTTGGTTTTTTTTAACAAACTGCACCTTTGGGAAAAAAATGAGGATTGAGTAACTCAAGGTGAAATAAGATTTGCCGATAGAGCACGCTGCATGCGAAGATAGGACGGCAACGTGATAAGTCTAATTTCTAGAGAAATATTTAAAGCAACTCGCACCGTGGCGACTAAACTGTCGGCTTACGAAGTTAATGAAGAAGTTCATTCAATGGCCACATAGAAAAAATGCTAAGTGCAACTGGGGCTGAATTTCTTGCAGTGAGCTGCAGATCGCTGATGTACCCAATAGGACTATTAATATACAGCGTACACAGTCTACCACCATTAAAATGTGGAGAAAGATAGAACAAACAAAATTAATATAATAATTCAATATTCCCATTATTTTACAGTTTTGTATTACACATATTCTCCATTTTGCAGTAGAAGAAAACTGAATTCCTCTTTATCAATTGTTTGCTTACATCCAGACCGCGTATTCTTTAGATAAACAAAAATGGCTACAAAGCGTATATACATGCGTGCAGCATTACACATTATTTCTTTAACGTCTGAATATATGTGTCATGCATATGGTGTCATACTACCATATGGTAAGGGAAGGCACAGCATGGATCAGTGACGGGAGAGAGGAATACCTGGTTGCCAAGTGTTAATCTAATCAGTGCGACCATCTCCTGATGAAAAAGTATTTCAAGGGATGTGTGAGCAGACAAGCGCCATCTCAGACAGTACACAATCATGCCACCCAATCCTACCAATTGAATCTTTAAAGAAACCATTTCATTGCTCCGTTGGTCATTTCAAATCATGTGTTTCTGTGTTGCCATACAAGTAAAGATGTATGCCAAATGGCAAGCATTATGAATGGATCTTTGGTTTCAAACCAGACAAAACATACCAGTCACGATAGTTGAGAGGAGGTATTAAAAGGGTACTGATGACAGCCGCAGTTAAGAAACAAAGAAGCAATATTGAATAACAAATATGTGAACCGTATTTCTTAATATCAATGTCTGCTGGGTTTTATGAGCCACAAAACCCTTTCAATTTAAAGTGCTTCATAGTAATGACAGATTGCTCCAGTGCACCTAAATATAAAGCAGTTTTCAATGTCCAGCAATTAAATGAAATTACGAACATCATCCTTGGCTCCCAATTTTTGGATCTATAGCTTAATTTATAATGAGAGCTGAGGGTGTCTACCTACACTGTATTATAATACCAAACTGTTTTGAATAGTTAATTAATTCATATAAGAAACAAATAGTTTATACTCTATCTGCTTGTGTCCTTGCCTTAGTGTGTCCACCTAATACAATGTTTTGTTTGGTCAGTTTGGGGTTTTGTTTTATTTATTCATTCGGGCATCCAGTGTTGAGAGGTGCATTTGGATAATAATTTTGTTGCTTTATCACATGCCTGATGTACACACGTGTACGTTAATCTACATCATTTAATTAATCACTGTAATGACAATTAACACCGAATGTATAAAACACTGTGCCAGTGAATTACATGTACAGTACAGTAGAGTAGATGTGGTAGCTTTAGGTTGTAGCAAGTGATGTGAAGGGGATTCATCATGTATGAAAAGGGGGTGTCGGACTTTCCTATTAAATTTAACAAAATGGCCTTATAAATCTTCCCTTGCAACTTGTTACAAGTTTCAGGAAAAGTTTCAGGAGTGTCCAAACAAGAAACATTCAATATCGTGTTCAAAACACACTCTAACATCCCTCTACTCAAAACCATCGGTTGTAAGACACATGATAAATGATTCAATTTAAGCTCATGTATGTAATGCAAATCACCTTTAATTATAAAGCAGTTAACAGGTTTGGGCAGGGACTGAGGCAGGGCAAGTCACTCAAGTAGCTGTCTGATTGATTTCACGTTGACTGGAATGTCCAGCCTTACAGGGATGGTGTCAGTACAGCCCCGTCTCCCGACACGCTCTGACATAGCACCCCGTAAATCCTGGGCCGTTTCCAAATGCCATCCCAGAGATTCTTCTTACTCCCGAGTCCCGAGCGACCGGCATTTTTCCAGAGTCGGGAAGGACACAGTTGTCAAGTACTCAGCACCAATGAACTTATTAACTGCTTTGAAACAGTGTTGCAGATGCTGTTAGAGACGGCATATGTGAACGTGTTTTAAGTACAAGTATGCACTTGAATGATACAAGGAGAGCAAGGAGGCTCTTGGCTACATAACCTGATCTAAGACTCTGGTTTCCTGTGGCCTGTGGAGGCAGGAGATTGCAATCCTGCAAGGTACATGTTGTGTCCATGTACATGTATCAACAGGCCAATGAAGATGTCGTCTGCGGATCAGATGATCTCAGAGTGAACAGATAGGAGCAGTAGACAAGGATCAACATAGCACGATGCAGCAAAAGAAATACAAAAACATTACAAAAAGCACGGTTCCTCTACAATTGCACATCTTCAAGGTAGGCAATTTACGATTATCAACCATCATTTTGTCAGGCTTGGTTAGTTTTCATTAAGATCTTACAGTGTGCCGACGGAAGCGGACCAGTGCACGTACATCTGTTGGATCATTCAATGTGTGCGAATGCAGGAAACGAGCTGCATGAGAGCAAGAAGACCTTTGAGCAAGATTGCACATGAATTACATGACACCATACACATGTAATGTATGTGCAGCATCACACAAATTGTTTGGCCATTGTTTTCCCATTGATGGATAAAATATACCAGGGGTCAATTTCACGGCACTGCTTAGCACAAATATTTGGTAAACATTGACATTTAACAACCAAATTTCCATGTTTTGTGTATCGCTTGTGATTGTTCTTTGGCTGTTGTTTGCTTACCATGAATATCAAATTACATTTTTTGTGCTAAGCAAATTGTTGTACTTAGCAGCTCCATGGAATTGGCCCCAGACTTTTTACATGTACACGCATCTCATTGCCCACTGTGACCATTGTATCCAAATGAAGCCATCATTAGACAAAGTTGGTAAGCTGATCGCATTCAACAAAATTACACTGTAAATATAATGATTCATGTACATCTAGTGAGATAGAGGTTAAACCCTTTTCCCACAATGAAATAATCTCTGGTTTATCTTGGGGTTAATAACAAAAATACCTGAGCCCCGAGATACCCAGGGTTGATGGAACATTCCCACTGCTGTTCTCTGCCCCCGAGGTTTATCTGCAAATGAATTTGGCCATTACCCTGTTCACAAACGGGCTTAAGGTAGGAAATCTACAGTGTTGGAGGTCTCGAGGCCGGCCTTGGCCTCGAGGCCGGTTTTGGGTGGCCTCGGCCTTGGCCTTGGCCTTGCTGCATGATGACTCGGTCTTGGCCTTGGCCTCGGCACCTCCTGGCCTCGGAAAATGGGCCGAGGCCGGTTCAAGGCCGCCAGATTGGACTCAAATTTCCCAACACTTATTTTTTGGTTTTCCCAGTTTAATATTCACCCTATATATGTATGTGATACCCATTGAACTGCACGAATCATACACACCGCGCTGCCATGTGCGATGCGCAATTTGAGTGCGCATTTTGAGTCTGGATTCTCCAACAATTCAAACACGGATCGTCGCACTAGACTGTATGTAACACAAACAAAGTTTTGGGGTTATAAGTTTATATGAAATTCTGATGATTCCAAGTAAAAAAAATCCTACATATATTGTGTGTGCACTAAACACCCGGCCTTGGCCTCGGCCTTGGCCTCGGACAGTGTGGCCTTGGCCTCGGCCTCGGTCTCGAATGCTCATGACTCGGCCTTGGCCTTGGCCTCGGAGACCCATGACTCGGCCTTGGCCTTGGCCTCGGGGGTTGTGGACTCGACTCCAACACTGGAAATCTAGTTCAACAACAGAAGCCTGGGGTTGGTGTGGTGGTGTGAAACGGAGCAAGATTAAGACCTGATGGGGGTTATTAAAGACACAAGATGATTAGCCTACATATAATGATGTGACTGCTTGTCAGTGTCACGGATCAAGAGCAATGCCTTCATAGTAAAAAACGACAGCAAGTTAAATTTGCACACCGCTGATACAATGTAACAACCATAGCTGACATTTAGAACACCATGCTGGTAAGAATATGAAGTGCTCTGTCAAAGTTTGGCTACCAAGACATTGGCTATGGCTCAGGATATGGCTCATGCATGATAAAAAAGTAATGAGATTTTCTATACAGGAATACACTTTATTTGGGCATGGGAAACTATGGACATGCTGCAGTATGTACACTGTACATGTACGATGGACTCAGTCATTAGTTACTAGATTGATGGGTACATGAGCTACTGTTATTCATAAATGAAGGACGAACTTTAACACAGTACACACACACACACAAACAAATGAAGGAATGAAAAGGAATGGAAAAGAATGAAGGAAGATTTCTCCAAAGATTTTCACAAGGAGTTTTTGATCATCAAGTTGAATTTATTAGTCAAAAATAATTGCTGCTCCATTAAAATAATGAGTCCATTGGTCGATTTCACAAAGCCTTACGATGGATAGTAACTCGAGTTACGAAGGATAACCCACTGTATCCTGCATAGGGCTGCAATGCATCATACACTGTACATGTAAGTCCTATGATTGATAGTAAGTTACGATTAGTTTGGTGAAATTGACCCCACATCTGGTCTTGGAGTCATTACTGTACCCAGATCCAATATTCCAATCACTAGCCTGATTTCAACCTGTAACTGATGGCAAGTGCCACTGCCTCTTCAACATCCAAATTCCAGGCCTGTTTGACCGATTGAGCAAATTCAAGCATGCATACCAAGGATACAAACATCGTGCACTTACACCATACTGCATGCCAGCAAGTACTGCATTATGACCAGACTTATAATTCCATGGTGTACGGCCAACTTGTGTGTGTCTCTGTCCTGTGATGGGTACCAGTCACACGGCCGAGTTGCACTTTTTCAGGAGGGCAGAAAGTTTTACTGCCGTCGAGACTTTCATAAACAAATTTGATAAGTTTGCTAAAAATAGGTTTATGTTGTGGGCCAAATGGCTTGGTGTGTATAAAATGTACAGTGCAATGCAACCTCACTGAAGCAACATTTAAATGTGCACTGTTCTGAATTTCTGATATTTGATTTTTAAGTTACATGTCCATGTTGTATCCATTCATTCTAATATCTGTCCTGGGTTCTTAAGTACCCACTGGATCACTATTCTACTTGGTGAATTGAGTACCAATCCCAAGGACTGAACCAGTCCACATCATGTCTAGTGATTTTACATGTACAATACCAATTTTGTTTCATCATGACAAAGGATTTGTGAATTCCTCCTTGAATCAGGTTATCTTCTTTGGTATAAAGAAAAAGAAGTTAGATCTGGTAAAATGTTTGGAATTTGGGTTTTGTAGCACTGCATTAGAAACAGAAATCAGCAACTTGGGTTCTTACACAAAACGCTGAAAACCAAATGACATTTTGCCGGTTTAACATTAAATTACATGTCCCTCATTCAAAGACCATACTTGTGTACAGGAAATATTCAAGATATTTTGTCAGAAACAAATCTTTCTTAAGTACACACATCAATTCAGTATTCACACCCAGCAAACCAGACTGACCAAATTTAGTGTTAAAATGCGCTTAAAAAGCCTATGGCATTAAAGTATATAGGCCTACATGATGGAATGAGGAGTGAGAAAAAAAAGAAGAAATTACATAGTCATAAGGTGACTCCTACCAGCTTTTTGTTTTTGTGCCAAAGAAATAATAATAATGAAATAAAAAAAATAACAACCCTGAAGGCGCAGAAAGCTACGCTCCCGGCTTGGGCACGGCCAATTTGCAGTAATGCGACACCGTGGGGGAACAAACGCTGAAAAACAACTGGCCCAGGTAAATTGAATTTGTCTAGATGGTGGGGCCCCCGTTACCACGGTGCTCAGGCTCCTCCCCACAAGCAACCCCCCCCCCTACCCTCCTCCATCTCCATACACACAAACACACAAAGAGCGAGAGAGAATTAAGGCTGGTTTGCAACTGAATGCCGGATGAAAATGGGAGGCAAATTGAATTTTCGGCGCTAACATGTGTATCCCCATGTGGTTGGGCAGAGGACCGTGGGCCGGCAGTGTGGGAAAGTGTGTTGGAATCTGCGGAACACAGACCTCACGCTGACTCGCATTATTACAAAAAAGGGCCACCAAAAAAGAAGGAAAAAAAAAAACCCAACCAAAAGTCAACTTGACCAAACTTAGTCTTTAGTTTACAAGTTTCAAAAAAACAAATTTCAAAATGGCTATATTTGAAATGTACTGAATGGCACAGTTCTATTTTTAACCACATTTATACGTCATTCCCTAAGAATTTCATCACCTTTTCCATCACATACTCGAACATTCTAGAATACAGAAAGCATAGAGACAGATTGAGGTACCACTGGAACCCCACCGGTGCACATCAGAGCGTATGAACTTCAATAATACAGTTATTTCAGGCAGGAATACCAGCTAAAAAGATTGTGATAATTGTGTTCTGAAACCTTCCACAACCATGTAACAATAAAAACAATGTTAATTTTATAGTGAATATGCACTGGTATGTATAATGTACATTATACATGTATTTAAATGCATGCAATGCACACATGGAAGATTTATGCTGTACATGAAGCAGCGGCTGCACCCGTGTATGTATTACAGAAAAATTCTGTGATCATTATAACAAAGTAAATTATTAACCCAACCTTCATGAATCCTACGAAAAAACCATGACTGAAGCTGCACGTAACAAGATACTGTGTAACAACACCTGCATCAACATCAATTAACCCAACCCGACCCCCTACAACAACATTTGTTAACCATTTCAAAATGGGAACAAAATTCAAGTGATCTACACAGCTGAGCCAATGTTAAATTTCATTTTAAATTAAAAAAATCCATAATTAAATTTTCTGGGCTCTGATTATTTTGAAGGATTGCGGCAATCAGTACCCTCGAGCTGAACCAAAAAGCAACGAATACTGTTAAGTTGTTCATCTTGGATGATTCAGTGAATATTCCAGCTCTGGTTAGACAAGTTATTGGTTGGTTTTTGATGGATTACAGATTGCATACAGTAGCCAGATGTGCCGGGTATTAAGAGTGTCCATCAATAGATTAATACATACAGTATATGGACAAGTACATAACCTTATTGACCCACTTGTACAATGTAATGTACAATCCTCATCATTCATTTTGAATATCAACCTTTGCTACCAAGGACCACCACAACATGGGGATACTGTACTAGTTCATTTTGCATCACAGCTTCAGCACCACAGCATCAAACCCAACATCAAAGACCATACAAGCGAACAATTTCAACAGTATTTCTTTTTCCCATCAATAGCATAATGTGATGAAATGATCACTGTAAAATACTGTTAAACCTTTTGATATGATACATGTATGTTATGTTGACCAAGACCAAGCCTTGAAGCATATTTTGTGCTGTAAGTTTTCAGCCTGGTATACATGTAAAGTTGATGTAAAGTATTGATTATGGTAATTGCTCTATTGTTCAATTCATCTTCTTACCAACTTGCTAAATTACAACGTGCTCAAAATGCTGCTGCTCGGGTCCTCAGTGGAACTTCCAAATTCTCACACATCACTCCTGTTCTCAAAAATCTTTATTGGCTCCCAGTATCCAAAAGAATAGAATTTAAGATATTGATACTTACTTGGAAGGCACTTCATGATCGAGCCCCAAATTACTTGCAAAATCTCATCTCAGAGTATATTCCTTCAAGAAATCTCCGCTCTACCAATTCTAGACAATTAACCGTCCCCAGAACTTCATCACTGCTCGGAGAAAAGGCTTTTTCATGTTCAGCCCAACTTCTGTGGAACGCTCTTCCACTGCGGATCCGATCAGCAGAATCAAGTCAGATCTGAAGTCCCATATGTTCTCACTTTATTTTTGTTAGATTGTATGTTTTTGCATCCTTCTCCCTAAGTTTCCATTTCATCTTTTCTTTTCCCTCTGCGCCTATGAATAGATCTTCTAGATATACGGCGCATTATAAATGCTTTATTTATTATTATTATTATTAAGTTAAAACTTTAATTGCTTTTTATCATTAATTACTGTAGGAGGAATGATTCAAACAGGACTTTAAATTGAATAACAACAGATTCAAATGCAAAGGAACAACATAAAGAACCAGCATTGCTCATCTGACTATAATGTGACATCTATGGGTTCTGACTTTCAAATTGTTCCCACGATAAACTGTTGTACAACAAACAGTCTTGTTCAATCGAGTCAACTCAGTCTTCGTACCGTACAAACATGAAAGTTCCATGTACAGTAACATGCCAATATGGGCACGTAATTCTCACCAAGGAATCACTTCTGGTTTCCTTTCTGTGACTATGCGTCTCAAGTCATTCATTCAGACATTTGATCTAATCACTGATCCCTTTCACCTGAAACTAGAGTCCAGATATTTGACACTGTGTCATTCCCAATATGCACCAGTACTTGCATTGCAAGACAAGGACTGCATAGTTCCCAGTGAACAACAGAGGGTGCTATCCCTACTTCCTGTGGGTGCACCACACCAAAGAAACTCCCATTGACCTTTATAGTGTAAAACATCACATCTCAAAAAACCTCACTAATCCTAGAGTCTCTCAGTTTTAGGTGCAATACTGTAAATGGTAGTTTGAACCCTCAACTACCCAATTCTGTTAAATTGTTGGTTTGTCAGTCAATGAGATTTTTTGCTAATTGGCCCAAGAAAAAAACACCCCAAAAATGTCCCTTTTCCATAACTGACTTGCTACCACTTTTCATGAAGCAACACTACACTTTCAAAGAGATGTTGGACCAGATTTTAAGCCAACATTTCTCAAGTATAAAAAAATTGAATACTAAACCCCCTGGTTGTGATAACCCATTATAATTACACAATATACAAATTGCATGACCCACAAAAATGCATACATGTATATTTAAAACATTTGAGGGTATACAAATTATGATAATCAGCTCGGTGTATCGACTTTTTTTTAGTGTGGTGCACCCCAGGACAGAATGCAGGGCACTGCACATTGTATGTTTTGATACATGTACGTAATTATGTGCATGTTTGTAGTGCCACGGTTTGTGCAGCACTTATGGACAATTCTGCAGTGAACAGTTAGTGTGCAATGTGAACAACAGCAATCGGTTGGGGCAAAAAAAAACCTAATCTAATTATTCAAACTGCAACTGATGTCGCTATGTGTGCATGGAAACCACCTCAATAGATGCCGCCATCTGTGTTCCTGATTTGCCTGAATAACATATATATTATTGTTCAGAATTCAGTTCAGAATTTGTTTACGTCTGTCCGTTGGAACAGGTGGACAGACGATGCCTGTACGTGTATGATGAAACGAGACTATACCTACTGCAAAAAGAGGAAAGAGGGATGAGGATTCCAATGTTGGCAGATTGTACAGGGATGATTGAGAGATGAGGCATTATAGTACAGAGATACTGCGTGTGTATAATGTATACCATTGAACAGGCTGAGCGTTGCACAGGGGAGATTTGTCAACCTGTCAGGTCCAGGCAAACCAGGGTCAAAGAAATTCAAATTGCTGGTCGAAACATGGCCCAGCAAACAAATACAGCCAATATTATACATGATCTATCTTGAAGACAAACAGCACCATCAATACATCATCTAGAATACACTGACAAGGACGATACAACTAAAGATTATCATTTCAGGCAACCGTGCTAATAGCTCTCCAAACAAAATGGCTTCAAGACAAGTACATGTAGGTGCAAGAGCTAAGATTAGTGAAAAAATTACACAGGACCAGCTATCATCCTATAAAATAAGTACTTTTCTGCCAATTTTAAAACAAACAAGACTTCAACATAACACATTCAATGTACATGTATGCACAATGCCCAATTAAAGGTCAACCAGATGGGGTAAAAAAAACCTTCAAATTCAAGTTGTTCATTTAAAGAAAGCGGAAATGTTGTGAGCTTTTCACTTGATACCTGGACTGAAAATATCCGTCAAGGCAAATTGACAGCCAACTGAAAGGCAAAGATGATTAAAAGGCTGGCCCAGCCTATCAATCACTCAGCCAATCAAACTGGAGAATGTTAAATATGAAATTGCTTATCTAAAGTTCCTGATGTCAGAATCCTTTTTCTTTTTTTTTACGAGAATACAATCTTTAGGCCTATACATTTGTTTGCTCAGGAAAGTTCTTCTTTTTTTTTTAGCCATTCCAACTTCTATGACCATTGACCAGCATCAGAAAAAGACATTGATATCTTGAACAAATTCATAATGGATTGCCTCAGACCAATTTTCAAATTACTAAACAGTGTTTCATTAGAAGACCGTCGTGTACACATTTACCGAATGAAAAGAATAATGTAGAATTAAGTTCCATACACCTACTATACAAACTGGACGTGATAATTTCACAACTGGCATAGAAATTGGTCGAGAATATGTCAGGGGCACACCACATGGAAAGAAGTGCATATTACTCAATCATATTCATT
Organism: Astropecten irregularis; assembly: GCA_963971285.1. Classification (NCBI taxonomy): domain Eukaryota; kingdom Metazoa; phylum Echinodermata; class Asteroidea; order Paxillosida; family Astropectinidae; genus Astropecten; species Astropecten irregularis. Next base: position 18,330,073 of record OZ020246.1, on the reverse strand, counting down.
AATCACCTTCCAGTCCCCACTGCTATGGGAAACATATCTCCCACTGGCTATGGACTTTACACCTATGTATTAAACGCAAGGATTGATGATCTATCATGTGTGCAGGCTGTGACCATCGCCACACTACACTGTGCACAAGACAAACAACTCAGGAAGTTTGCTGACATTTCCCACAAAGGATGGGAATGCAATCAGATACTACAGAGTTCACACGATAACATGAAATGCCGGCTACTGAACTTGTGAGCCTGCTATTTCTTCAACCCACCCATCTTCTCAACCCAAAAAGTCTGTTGAAGTTCAAGGTGAAATGCAAACATTCAGCATTCATTTAATGTACATGTACATTGTACAATGTATAAAATTCATGCTGAGATGAAATATCCTGTAATATTTGGACATTGGGTTACAAATTCTCATTGACAGACAAAACAATTGAAATTAAACAGAAGAAATTTGAGGTTAGATCCACTGAGTACACCATTGAACTCCTGCTGGGACGATTACACGTTAAAATACTCAAACAGCTGAAAATTTACAAAGCATTTAACTGAATTTAAAAGAAAAACCAAAATTTGAACATCGTTCCTTCCATTTCTCAGTGACTGATACATACGATGAGAGATGACACAAAATATAACATGTACAGTATACAATGCCATAATTGGTTTTGCAGATTATCAACAAATATCTCAATTGCATATCACTCAATTACATGTGGCCTATACATATACTACATGTACATGTGCAAAAGTGCACGTGCTTCGCTTACAATCATCCAATTCAAGAGCCCTACATCCATTCCATATATTGATCCTACTTGCGCTTCAAGTACACAACCACTGCTGCACACACAGGCCAGCACTTCTGATCAATGATGTCTCGCTGTGATTCCTGTCCCTCCCTTAATAAGTCTGCATGTCATGTTCTTGAATAGGAATTCCCCCACTGTGACTCAATAATTACTAGGCACCACCTGTTTCTCATATCACATTCACTATGCATGATACTGAGCGTCTACTGAAAAAAAATACTGAGGGGTCCGTTAGTCTAGGAGGGCTTTTGGGTCTAGTTATTTTCCACTGACATGAAGTTCATTGGCAATCCTACTTGTGAAGTATCACGAGCTATCGCAGTATCATTCAATGGGACTCAAATTATTTTTTAAACCAAACCAAAGATGTTCTTGTACTGGATGATGTTCTGACTTTATCATAAGTGAAGGGAGAACTTACTGTACTATGCGACTGTAAATATGCCACACGCACACGTACACGCGTACACGGTAGGCCCTATAGGAATTATGCAATCGCAACAATCAAATAAAGCTACATGTAACTGTGAAAAAATTTGTAATGTGATTTGATCTTACTTTATATAATGCTTGTTTGCTGATAAGAATCACCCCATCCAGAAAGTTTCAACACAAATCTTGTTCACTTCTGACTTCTGAGAGAGTAAATAATGTGGGACAAATGGGAAATGAACCAGAGACCTCTAAATTCCAGTACCAGTGCTCTATCATTTGAGCAATCTAGCCCCCACAGTGGGCCCCCTAGTGGTCAAATCAATCTTACAGGCTTAGTTTATTTCCAGGCCTCTCAGTTTAAGCCTAAATCATAATTAATAGACCACTTAATAGTTTCCCTTTTTAACTAAATGTTTCTGTAGCCACTGTTTATGCAATTCAAAGTGAACGGTTGGACTATGGCCATGGCATTATACTGTTGACATTAATTAAACACTCTAGTAACAGTTGAGAAGGTTATCTAGTGGAATGCATCCAACTGCATACAATGCGCTATACCGATATTTAACAGAGCATGAAAAACAACCACAACATGGACCCAATGTATAACAACAACCCCGGCACTAACGCAGGGGTGTAATTGAGATGGACACTTCTCAATTAATAATTTATCGAGACTATTTAAGCAAAGATAATCCAGGGGTTGGAAGGCGCATTTCCGATGGAGCTCAATGCATGCGAGCGATCCTTGTGGGTATCGTATTGCAGCGTGCAGTGTGAACGAAGAGGTTGAGAGGAATAAAAAAAAGAGCCCTCATTTATAAACTCCCCAAGCGAGCGGGACACACTACTGTGTGATTCTCCATCCATTCTATTATATCTAGTAAACCATGGCTGAGTCACCAAGCTTGTACTGGATATATTCTTATTTCTTCTTTCCTTTAAAGCAATCTACAGTGAGTCACTTAAGGTCCAATGAAGTATAAAGCCAGCATAACCCTACTAAACACTGCAGGCTAATTGGCAAGAGAACGTGCCACATCCCCGTTTTCTACACTGTCCAGAACTGGTTTAATATATGCAGATGTATTCATGAATTCTTAGCACCACCACGATACCATCCCCTTGAAAGATATTCAAGCTCACAGCCATGATAGCATTTAATAAACCACCTTACAAGTACAACATCAGCCCGACCTCTAGGATTTAGGCTATTGCAACAGCACTATATAGCACAAAATAGCACAAACACCAAAAGCAGGTCTAGTAAAACCATTTGTGTACCATCTGAAAGCCTTAAGTATGAATTTACAGATACACAATTTGCATTTTAAAATACCCACTTTCCCTTCCCATTTCATGCTCTTCCCATAGTCCAATTTCTAACCCCCAAAAGAAGAAATTATTGAAGAAAAAAAACGGGAACGATTCTTAAATGTATGCACCATAAAAGTAATGAACAGTTTTCCTTTTTTATAGATCATTTGGTCAGTCCAAAGGTAAACGTACTGTAAACTCTGTAATAGGTTTATTACTTTAATAATGGACTGTGGAGGTACACTGTACATGTACACGTAGGTTATTAAAATAAAATTACCAGGTACGTATTACACAACTCACTCAACTGTATAAAACTTACAAAGGTGTTTTTACTAGTTATGTTGCTTGTCAAATTGTCTAAAACCTGGTGGACAGTGGAAACTGGAGGGTTTGAACAAGCAAGGGAACTTGCATGCAAAACAGTCATACATGCAGGTATGCATGAAAGAGAGCTAGCTATGGCAATGGACATCACAATGGACAATCGCCCCCCAAAATTGAAGCGAAACATAGGACCAATTCATTCTCTAAGAGACTAAGAGCCAGAATACTTGGTATTGTCAATGACAGTCTCCTACATTTGAAACCTACAATACATGTAAATGACTAATATTCATTTCCTAACTGTTTAACCATGTCCTACTAGTGCCCGTTATATATTGTCTACATGTGTTTGTTCCATCAGCTGATATTATCAAGACTTCCTGTACAAGTTGTAGTATTGTTTAAATGCATGATGTGGAAACCAATTATACATGTTATACCATTGTGTACTTTAGCCTGGAACCTACCCAGATCTGCTCAAATTCGTTACTATGCAGTGAATCAATGGCAATTTCTTCAGACTTGGGCCGAGTTCCAAGTTGGGCAAGCAAGTCCCATGTTAATGCCCTATTGGCTGGTTAAGAATGACCCTGGTCCCTATTACATGCAAGTCTCTTTGTTGGTGGATTTGGGACGAGTGAACGTCAGTTAAGTGCTTGCAAATTGCTTGTTCCAGGGTCAATTACGCTACGATGACCCGGCTCAATAATTCAATTAAACTAAAAAGCAAAACGGCACAAACAACATGTCAAAATGAAAATAAATGTACAATGAATATTTGACATCAATTTTTAACTAATGGCAAGCCGACCAAGGCCACTTGGTTGATTTAATGCACGTACATGTAATATATTAATTGCAGGTTAGAAATGTTTACGTGTACGCGCAACACTGTTTGCTATTATGTACATGTACCAGTAAATTTGTTTTTCAATTTCTAATATCAACTACATATAGTTAATGTACACTGTACATGTAGAGTCACAGTGATTTGTGTGTGTTCATTATTTAACACACAAACAAGTGATATTTTGTCTCTGCAATACAAATCTTTGACCAAAAAATGATTGTGCCACAAGGATTTGAGCAAACAGGTTTCTGTGCATTTTTAATACCTTTTTACCATTTGAATTCTCAATGGTATTAATCTAAACTTAGTCAATGTCATTCTATCATTAGGAAGTAAGGATGATCTGATTTCAGTGCTTGAATATGGACTCCTCATTGACAAAGCCTAGCTAAAACATGGTCATGAATTGCTAACTACACGTATACAAAAACAGGTACATTTTTTTGTTACAATTCTAACACAAAACTTCCCTGAATCATAAAAACATCTATGGGGTACACTTAATTCTGGACAGAAAAATAGTGTTAGAAGTGTTAGAATAAAAGCATGTACATGTATGATCATGTATCAGAAAGGGAAAGGCACTAGCATGCTTTTGTTATGGCACATTATCAACCCAGGTTAATTTTGGATGATTAAGAGGGTTTGCTTCTTGTGGACAATTGAGGGCGCTGTTGATGCCAGGTCAAATGTAGTTGTAGTAGGCCTTTATCCCACTAGAGCGCTCATCTCCAGGGCTCACCCCGGAGCAGCCCCGTGAACAATTTCAACCCTGGTCCTAAGCAGGGTTGAACTCACCCCTGAGAAAAGGTAATCTCGGGGGTGGCACAGGGGTGGCTCGGGGGCGACGGAGGGGTGAACATTTCAAGTGGGAACCGTGGCATATTTTCACCCCTGCAGCACTCCCCGAAATTGGTCAAATGGGAAAAGGCCTTACATCGGCTTATAGCAGCACAAGACTAACACCAAATTTACTCAAAACAAAACTGCTCATTTGCAATAAATAATAATACCAAAAAAAAACCCGACTTTTTATTTTACTATTTAGAAACTCTTCTTAAATAGGTTTTTTCTGTGCAACATGCACATGAATGTTAGTTTCTTCCAGAGTTTTGAGCAAGCAAAGCAGCATGCCAAATGAGGCATGGGTGGACTGTGTTAAATAAAGAATGTTCCATACTAGCGACAAATTATGAGATACAGTAAGTTATTATTTCCAGGTACTGGGCTTTCACTTTCTGTTGAACCAATATTAGTATTGTTTTATACAGCTCAGACGGAGACTTAACACGGTACCCTTACAATTTTTGTTTTAATTGTGTCACATATACTGTAAAGGGATAACACGGTTAAAATACTGAATCACAGAAAATATTCACAGTTTACATACAATGCGTAACTTTCACTGCATAAAGATGGTGATGAAAGTAACCTCCAATTACAGTATTTCTGTCCTGAATGCTTTCTTCCTCACACATGACTAAAATAACAGATTTAGCTCTCAGCGAGATCTTGTGTGAAAAAAAAAGTATTGAATTGGTTATTCACCATATTTTTCCAACTGGGCAGAAACTGTGCATCAGGAATAAGTACAGGTCCAATTCTAATTTGTACCCTTAGTCCATCGTGAGTTATGCTTAATAACTCTAGCATCTATCTATTTCTAGCCTGTATTTCTTCATGCGTTTCTTTCAATTCAATTATGCCCCCCTATTCTCTGTTCTTCATGTGAGAATCCTACAAGTGCTTGCCAATATTCACCCTTGTCATCTGGCCAAATAACCACTCCTTACATGTAAATCATCCCAACTCTGCTCAATGTGTGCATTATAACCTTATAAACTTCTCATTCTGTAACAAGTTCCAAATGCATCGATCAGATAACATCCATCACACAAAGAATATCTACCAGAACCTCTATGGTATAATGATGGAAACTATCTTGCTTTAGTGAGAGATTGTGGAATGCAACATTGCCAATGATCACTCTGTGTCTGTTTGTCATGGCACTGACAAGTTGCCAATTTATATAGAAGCATCACATGATTGAAGCAAGCAGTGGCAGCGATCGGTAACAATTTATATACAGTCCCAATTCAATATGCAAATGACAGCCATAACCGTTCCACGGCCAGGAACAATCAATGTGGAGAGTTGTGTACATACATACATGTACACGAAAACTGTTTTCTAAAAGATTTTGTCTCTCAATTAAGCTTGCTTTTTACGACGATATTTGTTTCATATCGAAAATCGTATCAGGCCCCCCAAAAAAATATCGAAATATAGCAATATTCCGGTGGTGGCACAACCTTACAGAAAATTCAGAGTCACTTGTGAGTGGGTTTGCAGGCTTTTTCCGATGTAAAAAGCAGATTTCTTACCGCAAATTCTGTACTGTGACTGGCCACAATCCGCTATACCCAGTGCAAAATACAAACATTGTATGTAAGGTGAGTATGGTGTACATGTAAGCTTTTAGTGCCTAGAAATGATTGTGACTTTACTTTGCTGAATATGCTGTATGACATAAAATTGTGGCTCATACGTGCATGGATACCAGTTGTGGAAGCTCCATGATGGCTAGAATTACTAGACTGACTATGCAGTATGCCTGCAGCGTGCATGATGATGAACTCCAATGGTATGGTTGGTTTCAGAAGGCTTATTTTGAATATTTTCACAATATTTTTTAAGGCTGGTCGGTACGGACGGGGAATCCCATAACACACAACATTTTTGTACACAGAAAAAAATCGTACTTCACGGTACTTGTGCCAAAAATATTCACAAATGACAACAAAGACATCACAAATCGGCTTGAAAATCCCTCCATCTCTTCACCGAATATGAGGTATGACATGCAGCTTATTTAAAATGCTCACGATCATTCCGTGTGATTCACCGTGACGATCATTTCGGACTATTTCCGAGCGTACAGCATTTTGGTTTGGCTCTCGGCCAATTAGAAACAAGCATGCAGTCACGTGGGTGTGGCAAAGAAGCACACCCACATGAATTACCAAATCTTCATGTCTTAAAATCTGGAAAACAACTGACCATCTGACGAAAAAGTACAACACCAAAATAAGGGAGTAAAAATTTTTACGGTGTTTTTTGGGGGGCTACTGTTAAGTTCGGGACTCTCCTGTATTTTTATCACATGCCGGAAAGACCGTGAATACGTTCCGTTGCACATGCTGTGCATAATGATAAAAACACATGATGCATGGTCCCCAACTTTACAATCGCCATTTTGTTTAATCGTTTAACTGCAACCTGTAAAAATGTGGTGGGCCTACAGTATCACTGCACAAAATAAATAAAAATGTCCCACCATTTCTTCCATACTGTTGATCGACAGGTTAACACTAGGCCTACACTACAGTCTTTCAGACAGTATCGTTACCAATGCATATCAATGTGTTAGGCCTATGTATAGGTACGTTACAATCCATGCACTGTGAGTAGGCCAGAAATGTCCACTGTGCTTGCGCGGGCTTGTAGCCCTACTGGGGGATTGCCCTACAAAATGTGGCATTTTGATTGGTTGCCGGGGGGTAATTTTTTCCTACATCATCGATATCGTGTACATGTAGTTGGAGACTCATTCTTAATTCCTGTGAAAAAAAAAATGGGATCCGTAGCTCCTTGCGATCGTGCGATCAACTTGAATTATTGGGTCACATTCAACCCTCTCCTACTCATAGATCAAATGTTCATACCATTTTGAAAGGTATACATACTGATAAAGTGACATTTCAACTACCTTGCGGTGAAATTTGGGTGGAATCTGACGATCAGAAATGTGACTTTTTCGACCAGGAATGTCATGATGCTGTGCGTTGTTGTTGCATATTGGTGCCCCTGCCCATATTGAATTTATGTAATTAACCACTAGAATTATAATTTATCTGATTAATCTTGGATAATTAATATCAATTTAAATCATGTATTTGAACCAGAATACTTCAATCTAATGTTGGAAAAGATTTCATGCATTAATTTCAATCCCAAAGATATTTATGGACATAATTGTACAAAATTAGCCCTCCTCCAGTCCTCGATCACAACTTTTTTTTCAATGTAATGCAAAACCATAGGGACCAAATATGCAAATTTTGGATCATGAAAATGGCTGTAACTTCCTTCAAACTAATGGTATGGAAGTGAGTGAGGTATCAAATGAAAGGTATTCTCATGCTCTTTCAGATGATATACCTTGCAGGGCATATCTATGATATCTAAAAATTTTGTAACATCCCTACTATGTATGTTGAGTGCAGTTTTGATGCGTATTTTTAAAGATGACATTCACTTGATTGGGATTTTTTTAAACCGCGCCATGTAGCACTAGCTACCTTCACTCTAGTTAGGCCTAGGTTTAAAACGTTGGACACAGCCTCACAGGTTTTCTAACCTATACAAGTCACTTCGGACAAACAGTTAAAGATTGCGCATGTTGAAAGATTGCGCTAAACATGCACAATACACATACGGCATGCGCCAATATCATCATGTACACAACATTCAAACGTGTGCAGCAGCACTAATTCAGCACGGCGGAGGATGGGCTAAAATAAACGGCTTATATTCTTCGTTTGGGATCATTCTTTTTAAATAAAACAATACTCACAGTCTTGGGAGTCGTCGTCAAAGTTCTGCGATAGATAGCTGAGGTCTGCAAACCGAAAGAAAACACAGTAATTAGGAGAAAAGAACCTGTATTTTGAGCGGAAGGGATTTACACAATTTACAGTCACTCACCCGCCATGTTGAAATGGTACCACGAGGCAGATTTTACGCTACTTGATTGGTCAGTAGAGACGGGGTTAAAATATAAAGACAGTGTGCTTGTCAAACGAGATGAATTCCAATAATTACACTAACTTGCTTAAAATCACCTTTCCACCAGCGTAATAAAATTAAATAAAGACACATAAATATATATCACGTTGAAAAATGTAAAAAATCTGGATATTTTTTCACCGTTATTTACAATATTTCACGGGGGATTGTCATCATGTACTAAGGTTTTACCTGCTCCTAATAATGGTACAGTCTGATTATACCGGAAATAAGTTCAAAACGCTTGGTGTGGGAGCGCACGGACGTGCGTGGGATCGGACTCGACTGTACTGCTGAATTGTGAATATGAATGTACACTGTGTGCAGATACACTTGAGGAAAAGATGACATTCGTGTAAGAATCTCTGCTTTTCAGTTAATTTTAGGCACATTGAAGAGATTTGAATGCCCTCTGTCTCAGTCTGTACTCCTTTCAAAGTTTGAAAGCGATTCACAATAGCGATTGTTGTAAACTCATTCTTTGCATGTTGCATGCCTTGTTTGTTTATTAATTAGTTAGGACGTAGGAACTAGGGGCCTGTTTGTTTAATGCACAGGATCATGAATCCTTCGGATCCGGATCCCATTTTAGCGTACCCTGCATAGGAGGTGGATCCGAAAAATGGGATCTGGATCCGCAGGATTCGTCATAAACAAACAGGCCCTCCTAGGATACAAATATAAAATCAATTAAAATTGGCATGGCATTATTAATTTTAACACAATATTAATGTTATTTACATTACTTAACATTATCAATGTTTTTAATTAACAAAACCAAGATCTAACCAACGACTAGAAAGTGCCCATTTTACTAATTAATTATTGATTTGGTTGAAATTAATTAAAGATTCGAATTAAAAGTCGAACCTAATAAGTAATATTTTATCTTGAAAAGGACTAACATTAAAGGAGTATATTTCAAAAATGCTACATAAAAGTACATATATCGTAATTTGTAAATAGTATTTTTACCAAAAGAGGGCGCTTCTGCAAAGCATTGTTGGATACATCTTGGTCAATCTGCATATTCACATGACAGAGTGCACAGGGAACTCACCAACTAGTATTAGCAGGTGGTGGCGCCCTTTTGACTCTTGTGCATCCCACAACTCCCTGCGGTCGCTATTTGCGATATGGTCTATCATCTAGAATTCTAGGCTAACCAGGTTGTTGGTGCTACCAATACCATGGAGGAAGGAACCTTCCTCCATGATGCTACTGAGTTGATCATATGAAAATCCATGCCTTTTTCAAATTGTTTGGCTGCAGACTTGAATGTGATTTAAATTACAAAGTGTGATCAAAATTTACATAATTACAAATTATAGTACAAAATTCCTTGATTTTTAATACAAAATATTTTTGTCCCATAAATAGCCCAATAATTGCCCAACCAAGAAATTCTCTCTCCACAGTTGATTCTACTCCAGTATTGTTCCAACAATCACCTCAATTGTGTGTCACTTTTCCATTTGCTGTATGTAGAAGCGAGCTGTTGAGGATAATAGCCATGCGGCTGGGAGGAATCTGGCATTGGTGCGCCCTCGCTTTCCTTATTCGACTCGCCTTGGTCATATACGGCGAATGGCAGGACGAGTATATGCTGGTCAAATACACTGATGTTGACTATCAAGTCTTCACTGATGCAGCGAGATACGTTACAGAGGTATGTTTGGGTGGGGCCGTGGGTGGGGCATATTTTGGTGGGCAGGCAGGCAGGCCTGGAATTTGGTTCTGAAGAGGGCAAGGCCACTTTTCCATTGCAAGGGGCACTTCCATTGGAAAATCATAATGTCTATGGATGGAAACATTTGAAGGGCACCAAGGCCAAGAACCAGGTCAATGAAGGCCATGGCCTCCGTGGCCTCTGTTAAAATTCCAGGCTTGGGCGGGGCAATGCCGTGTGGGAAAATGCAGAAGTTTAGGGTGTGGCAACTACACAGTGGTAGGTGGGGCAAATAAAAATAGTGGGCGGGGCAAATACAGATTGGTGGGTGGGGCAAATGAAAAATGCTTGGGAAAATGGTGGGTGGTGAAAATGTACTAAGTGGAAAGAGTGCAGTACATTATGACAGGCAACCTAATGCCATAGAAATTGGTAGACTTCAGATTTCATTACTAACACTGATATTCATTCTTTCACATGATGAAATGGTGAGTATTAGCTGGTTGAGAAAAACAAAACCAAATTTGTTTGACATTATACGTGTTGATTATATAATACAAAGCCTTGATTGTATCAATTCTCTTTGGCAGGGTTCTTCACCCTATGACAGAGCAACCTACAGATACACGCCTCTCCTTGCTTGGTTGCTCGTCCCTATCATCCTCCTCACCCCGGTGTTCGGCAAGATCATCTTCATCATCTGCGATGTCTTCACAGGTCTCCTCATCTACTGCATCTTGCGGCTGTCACAATGTCACCAGGAGACTTCCCTGAGCAGCGCCCTCTGGTGGCTGCTCAATCCACTGCCGATGGCCGTCTCCAGCCGGGGCAATGCGGAGTCTATCATGTCCATGCTGGTGCTGGGGACTCTCTATACCCTGATGCAGCAGCGCACCAAATCAGCGGCCCTCCTCTATGCACTGTCAGTCCATGTCAAGATCTACCCGGTTACATACTGCTTGCCTCTGTATTTCTTGCTGGGTCCTGATTATTCCGACAGAAACTCTCACAAAAGACGTTCACGCTCCACTGGCCTACTGGGCATACTGACCGAACTATTTTGGCCCAACAAGCAGAGACTGGAATTTGTCTGTGTTTCGGTTGCCGCTTTTGTTGCGCTGACATCATCGATGTATTACTGGTGAGTAATAAAACCATGTAATGGTGACATCCTCCATACATGTGCACTTTTCTATGGCAGGGGACCGGTGACACTCAGATTCAAAGCTCCTTTGAAAAGCACACTAGTAAACAAGGCATTACGTCATCAGTACAGAAATTAACTATGTCTCAAGTGACAAAACAACATGGCTGCATAGGTCTCTTTTTTAGATTTCTTTTTCGGTAAAACTTTTCTGATCAATAGAATCAATTATCAATTTTCCCTGATTTTTGATACAATTTATAATGCAACACAAACCACATCCCTTGTTTTTATCCTAAGCTGTCACAGCTGGGATTATAATTTATCTTGTGCATTGTTCAAGGGTTGCGATCATATTTGACAGTAGAAAGGCCCAGCATAAGGTTGGATAGCCAGAGCAATGGTAAGTTAACCAAGAGGTCGCAGACTCATTTTGTGAATCTTTTCAAGTCAGACATCTCTTTAAATGCACCATTAATTAACAGTAATAATTTAGTTCTGAAGCCTCCAAAAGTTCCTTTCAAGAGAATGAAACTAAAAAGCCTACCAATTTTGTATTGACAGTTATGGGGAGAAATTCCTGGAAGAGACTTACTTGTACCACGTCACCCGCAGAGATGTACGCCACAACTTCTCCCCGTACTTCTACATGCTGTACCTGACCGATGAGTCACCGGTATCCTTCACCGTCGGTCTTCTAACCTTCTTGCCACAGGCAGTGCTCCTACTGGCATTGTCCGTCAGGTATCACAGCGATATCCCATTCTGCTGCTTTGTGAACACATTTGTGTTTGTGGCCTTCAACAAAGTGTGCACGTCACAGGTGAGATAGACTCAATCTTGAATGCTGCGCTGAGAGAAAAAGTTTGAGTTTGAATAACGGCACTTGGTTGTCCAGATTGTTCATAAAAGGGAGAAAGGGCTGGAGTTCTTTTCACATTTTCTCTCTTTAAAATGGTTGATAGCTGCTAGATTCCAAATGGTCCTAATATATTGGTGAAAAATTAAAACATTGAGAAATAGAAATTAAATTAAATACATGAATTCCGTCACTCTAACTTTGTGGAAACAGAAGCAAAGAGAAAAGCAAAAGCAATGTGGCTTGAAAGAAAAAGATGTCAGTGGGCAATGCAATGTGAATCTTTTCAAAACCAGACCTTGTTCTGTCTTCTAAGTTAAAAAAGACTGGTTTTGCTTCTTTATTAACATTTTACAACCTGCAGTAGAGTATAGCACTCTCTGTTGAGGATGCTTGACTGTGTAAAAATGGCCTTTGTTGAGGCTACAGGCTGTCATTATGGTAAACTAAAATAGCGCCCTCTGTTGAGACCACAGCTGCCAAAAAGACTGACCATTAAAAGTAAATAGCGCCCTCTGTTAATTTGATCTTCATCAAGTTTCTTATTATTTTTCTTGGTAGTATTTCCTGTGGTATCTATGCCTCCTGCCTCTCATCATACCAACCTTGTGGATGAGAAGTGAGTCCTTGTTGCTCACTGCCTTCTGGTTTTTTGGCCAGGTAAGTAATGAAAACATGATGTTTTAATACTTTTCAATGATTCAACTATTCAACGATTTTTGTCAAAATAACACCTTTGTGGGCAATTTCTGAGTACTAAGTATGCTATGGAGATAAAGGAGCCAATGTCCTTAAGCAAGGTACTTTGCTCTAGTAGCTCAATAGACCTTTCTTTTGTTTACAAACATTGACCGGTGGTTGGCAATACTTTGCATGGGCAGCCAAATGTTGCAAATCATTCTGTCTTCTCGAAAGACGGCACAACCTTTAAGTGTTTTTGCAAACTTTCATTGCTGTACAAAATACACACCATCATTGCTTGTGTTGTTTTCATTACATTCAGTAATGTCTTTCAATGTTTATGAAATGTTATGTACAAATTGTGGTTATTTTGTACAGCCTGCTTTGATGGCTCTCCATAGTTTCCGCCAACTTGGTTGGCAAAAACTTGCTGGCTGTGACATTGCAAAAGAAAGGTCTATAAGCACTTATAGTGCACTTTATAATCCATTATTATGCATTGCGTTTAATTTGCTTTTTCCCCACCTTGCATCCTACGCAGGGACTGTGGTTGAACTATGCTTACTACCTGGAGTTTGAAGGGCTGGCTACCTTCCTGAAACTCTGGCTTGCTAGCCTCATCTTCTTTGCAGTTAATATCGGAATCTTGGTCAGACTTTTGCTGCATTACAAGGAACATAGGACATTCAGTCAGGGCAAACTAAGTCATTCCCACTCCTGGAGCTGACGCAGGGTACTTTGTGAAATGTAGGCAGGGTAGGGAGAAGATGAAATCTGTTGTTCATGAATATATGAGAATCATCTTTTCTGTTTTTGTGAGGTCAAGTGCAATACCTTACACATTTCATTATTAAACAGCCTGAAATTTTTTCTAGTAAACAAGAAGTTGATAATCCGCACATGGTTGATTTTTCATTATTGTTTTTTTTTCTGTATGGAAATTGTGAATTTTTTGCATCAGCAATTCTTTATGCTGAAAAGAAATACACGTATAACTTACAGGGTATGAAGATGGTGGTGGTAGAAACATACAGTTAAAGTTCGTTTAGCCTAAAATGCTGTATTTATCCAGAAATTAGGCAAACAACGACCAACAAATTTGTTTTGATCTTTTAAAAGATCAAAAATAAAAGAGAAAAGACTTACGAAATACTGTGACTGTTTTTCACTGTTTTCTCAAAAAGTTGGCAACGTATGGGACTGAAATTTTCACAGATGACTTTTACTGTATCTGTCTCCGTATTTTTGCCCATGAATCTGTATTTCTTTGATAAAAACCAAAGTATGATACTACCAGGACAAAATGATGCAAAAGAAAGGTATTAACATTGTTTCATTTGTGAGATACATTCATATTTATTCAATGTTTCTTGTGTAATGATTCTGTATTATTAAAACAGTGTCGTCTCCTAACCTGTGCTGGTAATAAAATAAACACTCATGGCATCAAGCCATCACTTTGTTGTACAACAAAAAATGTCTCCTGTAGACTTCCTTTTACAACATTCCTTGGGAGAATTCCTCATCATTTACCCAATATTATTCAAGTATGTGGGAGTGGAAAAAAGAAGCCAATTTGTCAGAAATGAAACAAAACCCACTAATTTTGACATGTCATGATTGTTTAAAACCTAACGGCCTTTTGTACTGCTAACCAGCTCCATTATTTGTAATACTGTTCACTATTTGTATTCCTGTTTCCATGTTCATGTATGTACTACCACTTGTTAGAGATGCACATGATGTGCTCTTCTTGATTCAGATTACTCAGTTTATCACTCAACTCATTGTTACGGAGCATGTCAAGTTAAACAAAATTTGCTTAGTACTGTTTAAGAGTAAGTACAGTGTTCGAAATTTGGATTTGTGTGGCCCAGCGTTTGCTGTGAAATGTACAATGTATGCCTTCGTCTATCTATTCCAACTACTCTCTTGGTGAGAACAGTTCTTTAATATGATAGATGGTACCATGCTGCGAGTAATAAACCTATGGGTGAAATACTGCACAGGAAAATCCATTCAACTCGTGATTCATTGGTATTTCCAGTCGTATGACCCCACTACAGAATTGGCCTACAACAAACGCACAATAAAGTGAAGCCCCAGGTCCACATACAAAACCACTTTCATAAATTTGTTGGTTATCCAGCAATACTTCCATCAATATGGAAACAAACATTTATAATGAATGAATGCTGACTACAAATCATACATTATGGAAACCCATACAGTCGTAGAGCCTAACAAAATAACAACATCCCAATCAAACTTCATTGGTGAATGCTTTGGACCCTTAAATCAGATATAATTTTTGATTTGTGATAATAATAATAATTCTGATAATTGAAAGAGATACATTCTAATATCTCCCTGATACCAGGTATCGCCCTGTAATATTTTATAGTACCAAGCCAGGACTCTTTAAGGTATCATTTCGAATAATAACAATAATATTTTTTTTATTAACAAAAAATTGAATTTAATTTCAGCCTGAGATTATTATACACTATAAGACATGTTAAATACTAAAATACAATTACGGTTCGTACTGTTTGGTTTCATTGAGATTATTTGTTAAATTTATTTAAATTTGTACACCAACAAAATTCTTTCTTCAGAACAAGATGAGAAAATGAAAAAAAAAATGTGTATTGAGCCGGACAAATTTAATGAAATTATACAGTTCAAGAGAACAAAATAATGGTTGGTCCTAAATTAAATGCCAATAAAAGTATCTTAAAATATCTGGTGGGGCCTCTTATCACAAGAAAGGTGGAAGCAACAAATATTTGGAACATTTTTTGAAAGAATTTTGATAATAGCTGCAGTTTGACATAGAATATATCCCACATGTCGTCTTGGATATTTGAATGTCATGAATATTCAAAAGGTTTGAAAATCTTCCAACATACAACGTTTGACACGTTTCCCAAGAATTTCCACAGACTTCCATCAAATTCGTCTGATGTTTCATGTCACCCCAAATCTTTCGAAGATCACTAAAAAAAAACCTTTCATCGTCCTGACAATGGCACAATTAAACGATATAAAAAAACACAAACTTGAAAATAACAATGGATTGAACAAGAAAAAAATTCACAATTAGTTGCCACATGAACAAAATGATAGCTTGGTAAAATAAATAATGCTTAACTGCACAAACTGTGCATCCCTACAACACCAAGGTGAGTGAATATGACGTATACAAATGGTGGACTGATTTATATATTTATACAGAAAAAAAATAACAAACAAACAATACAAACTTTCTGGTATAAAATATGCAAAATAAAACGAAATTCAAAATGAACAACTAGATCTAGAAATAGTTGAATACAAAAATGTGGTTCAATACTGCACAATAAAAGAAATACTTGCTTTATTTTAAATAACAAAAAATGTTTAACTTATAACAATGAGTTATACCAGGGGAACTAATAATGGCCATTGCTATTTTCTTTTTCTGTCCCCCAAATAAAGCCTTTTTGCAAAATAAGTTTGGAGGATACCTAATATATTTGTTGTTACTGCTTATCCAATATTTGAATTTTCTTGGAAACAAATATAGCCAGTACTGTATATATCTTGATTCAGAAGCAAGCTACATGTATTGAGAAGACCTGCACTTAAGCAATGGGCAATTCCACGGTAACGTAAGTTACCTGTTATAAAGTGGTTTTGACCTATTCCTTGATCAATCATTCTTGAAATACGCCAATGTCAAAATATTTTATTGGAATCAGCAAGTATACCACTAATGGTTCCTTGAAGTGTATGCAAATATGCACACAAAAAAGAGGTAACTTACGTTTAATACAAAATGTCCCAAAACCGTGGAAATGCCCGGTGCACACAGTGGGTGCCAATGACAAAAATAGGCATCAGATTGTTGGACGTTAGGGTGCAAGAGCTTGCCCTACTCACATGACATACCAAAAGTGCTTTAGTCGGGCGATTTACAATTACAGTGTGTATGTGCAATGATATGAAGTCAGTGCACTAGACATTCAAATAGCGCTCCGCACTAATGACGTCACAAAAATCCCTGGATGTCAGACAAACATTGACTCACACACGTGGTGTACATGCACGCGCACACCCACGCACGTGTGCATGGTTGCAATGTTTGTCTGAGGTCCGGCAAGTGCGGAGCGCTATTAGCACAAGATTGGTAACCACCAATCATGAGACTTGTGCCTACCACTGGTATAGTGCACTATACACAGTCAGTCAGTCCTGAGTGCAGTGCTCTCCACTTCACTTTTTCTATCAACAACAAAATAGTTGAATATTAATTGATTTTGGTAGTGGGCTTGAATCCCACCTGAGCCAACATGTGATTCTTTCCCATGCACTCACAAGCACTGAGTATACAGTGCTCATCCATGTCGGTGAAGGGCAAGCCTAATCTGCATAACAAAATAGTTGTGTTTATAACATACACTGTAAATGAAACCAATACAGTTTCATATGGGCACACGCACTGAACCTATGTAAGTTTGCAAGACATGGGTCGTTCAAACCCTGCAATACACACATGTACTATGAGGTGGTTTCAGCCAATCAGGACCCTGCATTTCAATGATGTAAATTGATTGGCTAAAAGTGAGGCAGTTCACAATGAATTTGCATCTCTGCAATTAGTACTACACTTGAGAGAAATAAGTCATCTATGGACTGTTATAAATCTTAAATACTTTCATATTATGTAACCATTTCATAAGTAAAAATATTATTCTTTGAAGTAAATACATGTTATGCATAAACAAAATATGCACAATAATTAAACAACAATTAGGTCAATTAAAAAAGAAAAGAAAAAAGGAATACTTATTATTTTTCAGCTTTGAAGATCAGAATCAACTGATATGCAATATATAATCATGGCATATACAATTAAACATTATGTTAAATACAAGGTTAAAAATATTTGTCAGACTTTGGACCAAATGAAGTATTTGTGTAACTACGGTTGATTAAATTTCTAATTCAAGGATGGTTTGGAAGAAATAGGTTACAATGCTTCTTTTAAAAATCTGTCGGTATGGTTTACGGGTGACTGACAGAAATCAATAGTAAGCATCATGCATGATGTCAATTTCCCCCAAACATCTATTTCAAATTTTGTCTGAGTTGTTGTTATTTCTGTTCCCGTATTACCTTTTAACTGTCGCTCGATTTCACCCACAAATTTTGCTCTGAATAAGTTAAACACAATACCGCTTCACTATCAAAATGCCTTTACAATTTCAAGGTGGGTATTTAAAAAACATACTTTATCATGTTCAATATATTAATTAGACATCCTACAAAATGAATTGGACTAGTTTGTGAGTGCAAAAGTGGACAGTTATCGTGTGTATCTGACTTTAGTACATGTTTTAAAAAGCTTTTACATAATGATTACAATTCAGTCATTAGAAATCTGATAACATTATGACAGTACACGTATAATGCAATGTACATACATGTATGTATAGTACACTGGACACTCTCATGTCCTTCTCTGATACCTTACTTGAGAAAATTCAAAAGATACTTTTACTATTTACAGAAGGTGATGAATACCGGTAAAAATAAGAAATATGTAACCCTGCTTTGTCATGCTTTTGCAAAAAAAGCACAATTTGTCTGACCTTACAAATTCCATTTCATTGCGGGTGATATGCAAAGAAATCATGTAAGGCGAATGTCTGAGGAAAAATCATGCCCTTAATACATGAACTTGATATGGTATTAAAGTTGCATTGAGTACAAAAACATTGGCCCCTTGCAGTTTGAGGAGGACGTCACTGGTAACAGACTAAATGCCACACATGCTCTATGGTGGCCTTGACTGGTTCCCAGCATCAGCTTGATATTAGCACATTGCATTCAAAGCCCATGGTTGTCAATCCAGAGTATGTAACTGGTATTAAACAGGCCACAATGTGCCTATGCTGCTCTTAACTGGTTCCCAGCAACAGTTCGTAATAGACACTATTTTGGGTCTATTGAGGGCGCTATATCGGATGCCATCTTTTTGGTTCAAATTTTGAAATGTATTAAATTAGAATTGATTCAAGTATATATTCAACAACAAGAATGCCATACATTATACAGATACATTTGGGGCGTACTTTCATGCTGTGATATACACACATAAAGATAGCATAAATAAAGCGCCCTCTATTGGTCAAGAATATAGCCTGCATGGGGGCAATATGCATTCAGTATGCAAACAAGATTCTTGCGTCAGACATTTTTTTATTTTCTGGATATCTAGCTTGTCTTCCTCAACTAGAAAATTGCACCCGAGAATTTTGTTCCAATAGTATGAATCTGAATACATATTTGTTGTAATAGAAGATATAAGTACTGAGTGAAAAAATATTAGCTTCTGCTTTATCTATTTAATAATAACCCTTTGACACACTAATAAATAACTGGAATGACTAGTGGCAGTATGGGGATTCTGTAAAATGCTGACAATTCAGAACATCAAGGGCTGTGTCACGGTGGTGACGTCTTGATGCCCGCGTGAAGTTGACTTCTATCGGTTCTGCTAAATTGTTCATTGTTCTCAGCATTGTTGACAAACTTTGACTGTCATACCCTCCAGATTTTCCTTTGAGGCAGAAACTCCAAACAGTTCATGTGCAGTCTACAGAGCATTGATGAGGACGCCACGACTAGTCATTTGTGGTAATGGTGATAGTGGTGATGATGGTGGTGTTCGTGGTGGTGATGGTGCTCATGTCTCTGAGATACGGGAACGTAAACTATCCCCTCCATGCCGCTGGCAATCTCATGCTGCATGTAGGTGAAGGGTTGCAGGGTCGGCTTCCGGAGCTTCTTGTGAGAGCGTCTCCGGGACGGCACCTTGGGACTGGTCAGGACCACCGGGGCTTTGGGGACGGTTCCCGACTGGATCTGAGTTGGGCACAGGTTGGCCTGTGCTGTCGTGGTGGTGAACGTGGCGAGTTTGGTGAGTGGCGAAGGCGCAGCGGTGGTGAACGTTGGGAGTTTCATAGGCAACGAGGAGGCAGAGGCTGCAGCAGCCGCAGAGGGCTGTTCCTCCGGTGTGGTCGGAGCACTGGCAGCTGGCTGGAAGCCTTCCAGTTTGGCCCGGGATGCTTCCAGGAGCAGCATGTGGTAGTCCTTGTGGTATCGCTGTCTCATCCCGCATTTCAGTTTGTGCTCCTCGTTGCTCAGCACCCCTTCCTGCTGCTGCTGCTGATGCTGCTGCTGCTGCTGCTGGGCCTGAGTCTCCAGGTCGTACGACCGCGACCGCCGGTGACCGCTCTTACCCCCCTTCGAATGTCTGTGGCCCCGGCCTCTTAGCCTCTCGGCTGAGATGTGTCTGGTTCTGTTAGGCAGAGGCAGCTGCTGCTGGGCAAGGTACTCCACCTCTCTCTCTCGGGCAAGTACAATCTCTTCCTCCTCCTGGTGATTGCTGCAGTCATTCTCAATGCCCGCCAGCTCCTCGTAATAGTTCCTCCGCTCCCGGTTCTCATGTTCTCTCAGCGGAGAGGACGAGCTGCTCACAACATGTGGCCTCTGTCGGACTTCATCACCTCCTCCTCCTCCTTGACCGTAGGCACTTTGGTGTCTCCTAAGAAACAGATACAAGAAATGAATACAACAATTAATGATGGACACTTCAAAGACCAAGCAAGGTGACAATTAAACCACAACTCAATAGGCATCAAGGGCTAAATTTCACAAAACTCTTAATATACCATATAATAAGATGATAAGGATTATCTATTAAGAAGAGTTGCAAATATCAACATAGTGATTTGTATCGTGATACCACACTTTGCTTTAGCAATAAAGATTGATTCACATTTGATGAATCTAAGTGTTTTGTAAAATGAGCCCCGGAAAATCCTATCTTCCAGTCAATTTACTCTGTTCACCATCATTCACTGTATCATTAAGAATCGTAAAACATGAATCATGTTCATCCACCAAATATATTGGTATTATCACAGGAGTAAGGTTCGTATTTCAGAAATGAATCTTCGGAATATGTGATGGATGAAACCAGTCTCCAAAAAAGCAATGAATTCTTGCTACCAATGAATCACGTTCCCGATGAAAAAGTACAGTGGCAATCCAAACCCCATCGGCACAAAGTTAAAGAAAAAGGATATACACACACAAGAAAAAAAAATCCCCAGAAAGTGCATCCGTGGATGTGTGAACTTCTTTACAGCCAGCTGCAGCGTCTCCCTCAATGGGAATGACTTGTCGCCCAGGGTTGAAGGGAGTTGAAGGGAGGTGATCTATCTGTAATGCCCTGGGTGTTACATGGGGATTAGGGCAGGTCATTCTAACTGACATTCAATCACTGTGGATATCGGCACCGTGGCACACTGTCCCGCACACAAAGAGAATGTGTGGGTAATTGCAAGGAGTAATAGGGGCATGATGTGTGTGGTTGTCTGTGTAGTAACATCAAGCAAACATCCCATGCTGCTATTAGGTGCCAATTTCATAGAGCTGCTTAGCACAAAAAAATGCTTAGCACAAAAATATCTTGCCCAATCAAACAAACCACCATTGAAAATTCCATTTGATATTCATGGTCAGCGAACAACAGCCAAAGAGCAATTGCAAGTGATACAACAACACACGGAAATTTGGTTGTTAATCCTGTTTTTACTAAAGACAGAAATGTCATGCTTAGCAAATTGTTGTGCTAAGCGGCTCTATGAAATTGGTCCCTGGTGTTTTGATCTTGAAGCAGGATCTTTCTCAAAGGCTAAACACGTATTGTGTTTTTACTTGTAGATCTTCTTGTACTTGCAGCAGTTTATTACTTGTATTTGCCTCCTCATCTTTAAACAACTTGGGCCCAATTTCATTTATCTGCTTACCGCAGAATTCTTTGCTTATGGTCCTCATTCTCTGTTTACAGGGTTAGTGCCGATTTCCTACACTACTTGAGTAAGTGAAAAATTTTACCATGAACTACCCACATAGACAAATCTGAAATATCCTCCCTAATCCATAAAATAAGATCTTGTAAGCACAGAATTTTCTACTTCCGTAAGCGCCGGTTCTATGCTTATGGTAAGCAGAGCCATGAAATTGAACCCTGAATGTAACTGGTTCACGACAAGAAGATGACAGGAGATAGACAACCGGGAGAGATGATGTTGGCTTATATAATGTATTGACATTTCCATTATTAATTCATGCAGTGGTATACATGAAGAAAGTTCATGAGAAAAAAAACAGCACTATTTTTGAAGCTATTCCCTTACGGTGGAATTAAAAATGGAAAGCTTGCAGCTCGGCAGAATCAAGAGCTGTCGGATAACTTTTTTCTTCCACTTGAAAAAAAAAAGAAGAGGAAAAAATCGTGTGAGATTTGGAAAAATGTACTGACAGTATACATAAATATTTTGTATCCAGGCCTATATACCTAGGCTAGGGAGTTACAAGTATCAGAGCGTGTAAGGCAACATGGATGCACTGTTAACACCTTACAGCTATCATCCCCATGGGGAGTTCCTGTAACTGATCCCAGCTTGCCAAGCTACATACACAGGCAGCATGAAAGTGCTTTCAACCAGGGGTAAGGTGCCTAATGTTTCACTCTTGCTCTTAATCCTTTGGGGGAAGGGGAGAGGGGGAGTGAGGGGGGTATACAGTCCTTCTAACACCTCTTCTTGGTGTGACCACTTGCCAACTAGAAAAACCAATCAATTATCATTTCTGACCCGAATATGTCATTTTATTTAGCTGGTGTGAGAGTCAACAGGATGGAACCTGCTTGAAGCTGGAGGAATACAGCCCTGGTTCCTACATTTCTGCTGTTTCAAAAAGGCCCTAAGTTCTCAGAGTTATGGCAGCCAATAGCCAATGAATGCAGCCGTTTCCGTAGCAACATAGCATCCTTACGATATTGGTTAAGCAGCTCTATGACAACTGATAACCCTGCTGACGGAGACAACTCATTCAAAAAGTTCATAATTCCGGGACTTCTGGTAAATCATCAACCTATCATCTCAATTTCACCCCAGAATAATTTGTACTCGAGCACAGAAGTATAATTTTTAAATGCTTACTCGGAATTCCCAAAATCCGAAGTGATTTTCCATTCTAATAAGCGAGGTTTTGTGCACATACGTGCTAATATGCAAATGTAGGTAAACAGAGGTGAGGTGTTTTCTGTAATGGAATGGTGTTTTTCAAACTGAAACAAAAACTTGGAAATCGGGAGACATGCCATTAGATGTGCTTGATGAAATGAAAATCTAGGCCAGGTACTTCGTGAAACAGCTGGATTAACTAGGATTAACCACCCCTCTTCCATTTTTTCCTCCACCCGGCCAAGCCTGTTGAACTGCACACCCAATGATGGGCAAAGTACATTGCCCCCATCGACCCCTCAATCACCCTACAGTATTAATCCCTCATGAAGGGAGGGTCGAAGTACTTTGATGAAGGGAGGTGGCTAAGTAATGGAACACATGTCCAAGGTTCTGTTTCCTCCCCAGATGCGATCTGCTGACTTTGACAGGATCACTGTCAGCTCACCTTCAATGTTTCAAGCTCAAGTAGGCGCCAACATGACTTAAAGCCAATTGCCAACGGTACCTCATTAACCCAATTATAGGTCGTTCCAGGCATTTTCTGTTATCTGCTGAACAGCAAAATGCATTACACGCGATGATTATCTCTGATGTGAGAAACCAAGGTTCTCCAGCGGGAAGGTTCTACTCATCCCAATATGAGGCAGTGAACTGGCCAAGAGCAATACATACCTTGCCTGATATTTTTAGCTGGTTACACGTGGAGGGAGCGACATAACAAATATCTGCGTTTGCTTAATTTCTATTCAAATCCATCAGAACAGTATCTAATCATCAAATAACAAACAAGGGAAACTGACTGAATTTAAAGTCATTGAAAAGTGAACAAAGAAGGAGGTCGCAGGTTTGAATCCTGCTCCAGTCAATTTTCCTGAAAGAGGTCACCGGTTCGAATCCCACTCCAGTGAATTTTTCTTTGTTCACTTTTCAAGAACAGTATCTACTTAAGAAATTACGAGCACTTGTTTGGGATCGCTAGGCACAGTCTGGCACCTAGACTTCATTTAAGTGTACAACAGCATAAAATGCTGCTAATGTCAAAAGATCAGACTATGCACACTACACCTGTAGGAGACCTTTTAGTTTCAGCTTGTTGGGGTCAACAGTTCACATATTCCCCACTGAATCAAATATACATGCGACTAAATATTGAAACCTTTTTCTTGAAGACGTGTCTCCTCATTAATGATTGAATCGAACAGGAAGGAAATCATTGGTATTTGCCGCACTTTGCATGAATGTCACCTGCCACGCCGTGCCTGCTGAAAGTATCCTTAATAATACATCTATCCCATAAACTCATAGGGAGCTAGTTTGACTCGTAATTTTTTCTCTCAACGGGGCCACTCTTCTGGCAAGGAAATAAGCCAACCACAACTTCAACTTTGAACAATAAAAACCTTTTGGATGCAGACCATACTCAAATATTGAACTCAGAACAATCCTTTCATTATTATGTATCATGGGTACCGGACTCATGCACACATGTTCACAATGCGCACAAATGCAACAAAAGGCACCAGACTAATTTATAGGTTGCTATGCAAGATCTCCCCCTCAAGCAGCACAGCAATTAGTCAGGCCTAGAAATTTCAAAATCATGGTGCACATTTGCTAAAAGAAGTCAGTGTACTAGACGGCATCAAAACTCATAGTAATCTCTCAATTTCGGGCAACTAGTAAAGCGTGATGTCTATTGGTACACTATACCACAAGTCCCAACTTAAAATGCAAAACTTAACTTAAAAGCAACCGGAGCATAAAAGTTAATGAAATGGAAAAACTAATAACAAATTTCTGAATAAATGAAAAAAAATAGCAAAGAGGTAGAATTTTCTGAGTTATGCTGGAAAGTTCCCGATGTTTACTAGACAAACACCGGAACTTCCATGCTTCCGGTTCACAATGGAAGTCGATGAAGCTTCAGTAATCTTACAACAGATTTGGTTTGTGTGGAAATTTCGGGTGTCCTGTGTCAACACCGAGTATTCTGCGCAATAACAGGAGCATAGGGAAGTACATGTAATGTGCAATGGTACAACAATAGAGGGATTGATATTTGCACGCACCCCCATATGGACCATACACACTGTAACAGATTATATATCCCTCACTCTCCCAACTTTAGCCCCAAAAAGTCTGACTAAATTGCTGCATTTTGGTGAATTCGAGAAGGTTTCCTGTTAATCAAAATGCTGCCTGGGTTTGAAGTAACCCTTCTGAATCCAACAAAATTTGAAGGTTTGAGGATTTCATGGGAAGCAGCTGTATGGAGTTATGCAGCATTTTACCTTTCCACCATCTTGATAACTGGCCTTAATTTGAGAATTCAGAGAGGGAAATAGGTAGGCCTCAAAGTCTACAGAATCTTCCAATATCCATTTTTAGGTTTTTGCTGAATCAGGACTGTGAGGATTTACACGGACCACCTTACCTGTACACCAACTTGACAATGAGTCGACTGCGTCACAAGCTCAAAACTCAATTCTAATTAGAGCAATTACATCTTTCATGCACAGCATTACCATTGTTGGTTTGAAAAAATGCTGAACAAATGAGATTAGACATGATGCAATTAAAAGCAGAATTTGTGCTGAAGTGTGTATGTGATGGAATTGTTTCTGCCATTTACCTAAGTCTGTGCTGCCGTTTCGTTCCTGGACTTCGTCCGTCCATCCCGTTATAGTCAGCTTGGCTGGCGGACATTGTTCTCCTCTGTTGTTTGTGCGTGCGCGCTCCACCTTCCCTCCTGGCCTGCTGCTGGTATCCCGCGGGCGGTGAGGGCGCCCTTTCACACTCGTTTCCCGTTCTCCCGGCTCCGGCCATGGTAGGACCCGCTGCATGCATCGTCTCGCGGGCCGCGTTCTCCTTGTTTTCGGCAGAGTTACTCGAAGCAGCAGCGGACGTGGAAGCCGGGTTGTGGCAGTTGGTGAAGGGCTTGGGGTCGCCGGAATCCTCCGAGCCGACAGAGAGGCGGAGGCGAAGCTTCTTGCTCCCACTGGCCGGCAAGGTGATTGTAGAGGCTAAGGCTTCTGAGATGGTCTTCAAGAGACTGGACAGGTCCTGCTCAGAAACGGAATCATTCAAAATAGCTTCCTCAATCATCAATGATTTATAAAACTGACAGAATGAAAGATGTTCTATTCACCAATAAACCACAAATATCTAAGGGTCCTTGATTTTGAAAACGTGCCCAACAAAACTTGGTATCCATCGCTTCAATTAAATTATACATCCCCTTAAAAGATCTGCTGAAAATGTATCTACCGAGTGTAACATCATATAAACTGCCACATGACAAACAACATGGTCTCTGCCTACACACATCTTTACCGAGGTATTTTCTTTTCCTTCAACCATTTAGAGTCAAAGTATGGAATATGAAGAAACAAAATGGAAGAGAGGACTAGGCACATCAAAGAAGAGAGAAAAGGTGCGGAAAAGGACAACATAATACTGGCACAATCACAGGAAAACTTGGAATGTAGTTTTCAATAATCAATTGTTGATAGCCTGGTTTTGCATTACCTCTCTGGTGACTTTCCGATGGCCGTCAAAATCATAAAGAGTAAAGGCCCATTCTTGTTGGTCCGACTCTCCGTCCAATGAAACGTCACAATCCACAGCCTGAAAAAAGAAATCAAATCACACCAAGAAATTTCGTTAAAAAGTTGAGAATGAGTGAAGTGTTGATGTCAAGACTTAGTTTTACTGATAGCTTCATTGATTGGGTGAGGGTACGGAGAGTAGGCTGACGTAACTCGAGATAGACAAGAAAACGATATATGGCTGGGAGAATCAGCATGTACCTACCCCTACGGTTGCTTTGCTGCTGTTTGACATCACCGTCGGTGACAGTGGAGGCTTGGCGTCGCTGCAGTCCTCCTTATTGACAGCGAGCACCTTCAGGCTGCAAGACGACCCCGTGACCTCCGGAGGCAAGTCCACTGGAGAATCAATGCAGAGGAAACAAGATGATGACAGGGAAAGGAAAACGGGGGAGGATGGTGATGGTGGATGATCATGCCATGCCGCATGTACTGCACGGCATCATCAAGTCAAAGAGTACCACGATTGAGGGACTGCGTTAGGCAGCGATCAATATTAGGCTAGATTCCTTCCTCCTTTTTTTGTTAATTTGAGGGGAAGGGGAGGGATTTGTAAATTGAGGGCCCAGGCCTGATGGGACAGATCTTCAGGTTCACTCGGTCCAAGGGAAATTGGATATGCATTTCCACAAATACAGCTGCTCAATGTGGAAACATCATCCATTTTCTTTTCTACTTTTTTCTCGATAGCAGCATCCCTCAAAATGTCATTTATTGAATAATTAATTTGAAATTGAAATGACAAAACTGATTCAGCTTTGTGCTCTTAACTTTTGGGCGAATTTCCTTTTCTTTTTCTTCTTATATTCAATCAAAAATGTCTGCAATATAAACTAATATTTATGATAAACTTTCTGTTTATGTTCTGTTTCCAGAATAGTCAAACTTTGTTCTGTGTTTTCTGCAAAAAATGGAGTTTTGTCCCCACTATTTTCCTGAAATTTGACCTTTTTTCACTTGGATATAATGTTGAAGTATATCTACATCTGGAATTGAACAAATCATAAAAGAGGGGGACATTAAAACTGGTCAGTTCTATAAACAGCCATATTATGTGGTTGTTAAAATCCAAGTGAGTTTTAACACTTCAAGTGAAGTTTGCTTCGGAGGTGAAATTGCCAGTCATTGCCTTTCCCTTCCTGAGAATCTAGCTGCAAACTGTTATTAAGTGCTCCTCTGTGCACCATAAAAAAACCAAACTCCTGCTGTTTGAGGCTAAATATATCCACAGGTCACCCTTTGACAAATTCGGGACAATGCATGGAAACCCCCACTGTTGATTTACGTCAATGCAAGGGGAAAACAAATCAAAGCAGTAGGTGGAATAAAATACTGAAGCTTTCACATTTTTTTTTTGCTTCATTTTTTAGAGGGGGGGGGGGTGATAAGATACTCTTGTCAATAAACATGTAAGTATGATCAACTATTGAACATTCAGATTATTATACATATATCAAAACAAAATTCAAATTTTGAAAATGACAAAAGCTTATAGTCAATTCAAAATCACAATCTGAGGAATGTCCAGACACCGAGAATTGAAGAAAGAAAGGGGGGAAAAAACCCACCCACGCAAAAAACACCTAATCCATCTTGGTAGAGTCTCATTCCACAAAATGTCACCAGCCATTTAGCACCTTGGATATCAAGGCATTCAAGCCGCTCAACCAAATTACACCAGCACTTTGTGCCTTAAATGGAGGGAAGTCAGGGAACATGTCCCAGTGGAGTTGCAAAAACACTTAACTAATTTGCAACCAGTTTTCTCTCTCTCTCTCTCCCAGCCAGGGCAAGATTGGTTAACCAGGTGAGTCTAGCTAGGGCCTATACATCAGGTGAACAGGCCCCACTTCAAATAAAAAAAGGCCGAGGGATTGAGGATTGTTTTCCCCTTAGGGTTCGCATATGGAAAGGCCCTGGCAAAATGTGTTAATAAACCGCTCAGGGTTTTATGGGTAGAAATAGTGGCTCACCTTCAAATTGGCATCTGTCCTGAGCAAATCCTACTGGGATGGGCGATCCATTACACTGGCACAGGTGGGAATCATCTGCAGACTGCTGGGGGAGGGGGAGAGGGGGGGAAGGAATGAGCAAGAAAGAAGATCAAGATAGATTAGTCGGGGGCGATGGAGGCTATGTATTGTCTGGATAAATGCATAAAGGAAATTGACTCCCGCAATTAAAATAATATAAATGGGCGGCATAAAGACATGTAATTACCTATTTGACCTTCAATTACTACTGTCATTAAGTGTATATTTTCTCCCTTAATCCTTGATTGCTGCCATCGCTTTGGGCTTTTTACATCTACTATTCAAGATTAATGGACGGTCATTGGTTCTGTTTGTCCTCCCAAGTCCCAGTATACCTTGCTTTTGAAGGGCATTCACTGTCTCAAAGTCCAGCAGCAAACACAATCAAGGAACCTCAGCATAAATTCAATTTTTGTACATGGCCCTACTGTTTCACTAACAAAAATATTATTTTCAGAGCAGGTGCAGTAATGTATATAATAGAGACAGGTTGTTTGTGTGGTTTTTTTTTGTTTTTTTTACTTATGATGAAGTCTAAACCTGCAAAGGTCTTCTCAACCTGGAAAGGTCTCCTGAACCTTAAGGAGAATTTTTGCCAGATGCAGTGACGTTTAATAGATGGTCAAGTCACACTAACTCCACTGATGAGGAAAGGTTAATTTGGTTCGCTGTGTTCAGACCAAATTGATGTAATGTCTCTGAAAAAACACATGACTCACAAAATGCACAAGGCAAAACGAACCCTCCTAAATTGGCGCCAACACAGGTAAACAATTAAATAAAAAAACAAGATTTCTACCCAAACACAGGCAGGGATACTTTACTTTTTTAAGAATCTACAATGTAGCGGTCGTTTTTATACGGAATTCCATCTGGCGTGCACGTGTGTGTCAGTGTGTGATTGGAGAACAAGTGTGGGAACTATACACACGCTCTAGGATAATATTTTTCTCCGCGAGTTTGGATAGCTTCACCCCGGAACGAACACAAACCATCACTGGAGATGACAAGAGTATGGTGGACCTGATGACAGGTACGTAGGAGGTACATGTACATGTAGGAGAGGGAAGGGTATGATGGGTGCTGCTCCGATTCAGTCACATCACACACTAACAGCAAGATAGGCAGATGATTCAGATTGCCTCATGATGAAATGTACAATCCCTCAGTCATGCGTCTCATCATAGTAATGTCTGACCGAAAGACTTTATAGCCTAGCTGGTCAACATGGTCTGCCAGTGACCTGATCCGTGACCGGAGGTTATTAACCTCACCTTGAGGGGGGAGGGACACCATTATACATCCCACGATGCACTGGTGGAAGCCCCCACTGTCTGCATTCCAAGAACACTGCTACTTCAAATCACGGCGGCCTTCCCTCTTCACTCTTTAAGGTGCGGCCGCAAAACAAAAGAGTATTTTTTAACTCCCAAAGATGCAGTCTTGTTTGCGGCGGCCGACAATGTACAACCAGCATGACGCTTCTCTTGCGTATGGGCGTTACAAAGGACGAGAAAGGAAACCGGAAGAGAGCAAAGCTCTCCTAGACATCGATGAACCTCCTAAGAAGGCTCACACCAGCAGGGGGCCTACTGTCAACTGTCATCCAGTGTCTTGTTATGTCACCAGGATCTAATGAACCCTCCTCTGTTCCCAGTTGTTTGTGCTTTTGAGGACAGACTATTATAGGACCCCAACAGGCTGGTGGTGGTAGGGTGTCGGAATTCACAAAGGCCTCATTAGCGGATTATTGAGAGGGTTATTTTTAGAGGAGAGAAAAGGACTAAAGATGAAGAGCTGCATTCTTCTCCTCATGTGGGCCAAGGCATCAAATCGTAGATGAAAGCTTTGACGTTATGGAGGGCATATACAGCTCAGGCTACAACAAATTTGGATCTTTCTGTCCAACAATAATTTTTGTTGAATTTCTACGAATTTTGCACGGTGTCCATGCAGCATCAGAATCAAACCGGATCCATTCCACTAATTGACTGTGAAGTACCACAGTCAGATTTTCCAACTAAAGTGCATTATCCAGAATTCTTTTAAGAAGACTTCAGTGGATTTTGGACAAGCGAGATAAATGTCATCTCAAGTCATTAGGCCTCTATCCCTGTCAAAGAGAAGGGTTTCAAAGGTGGATTGGGCACGTAGGGAATTTCCCTCTAAAAACAAAACACATGTTGCAAAGGTATGCACAAAAACAGTTCAAGATTTTATGGCAGTGATTCAAATACCTACATGTAGGCTTCTCAAGGTTACCTTTTTTCACAAAGGAAAAGGCCTGTACATGATGTTCAATCAATCTTCACAGGAAGCCTAAAGTTACAAGCTTGGGTCTGTAACTTCCCTTTTTTTATTAAAAAGTGAGAGCCTGAGAGGTTAAAGGTAGTATCATACTATCATTTACTATGGTAAGAACCCAAAACAGAAATGTTCACAGATTAACATATAACTTACAGGGTATGAAGGCAGTGGTAGAAACATACTGTTAACATTTTTCTGCCTGAAACGGTGTATTTATCCAGAAATTAGTAAAACAATGACTGAAAATCTTTTTGATATTTTAAAAGATCAAATAAAAAAGAGAAAAGACTTTAAAAATACTGTGGCTGTTTTTCACTGTTTTCTCAAAAAGTGGCCAACGTATGGGACTGAAATTTTCACAGATTACTTTTACTGTATCCTCCTTGATATTTTTGCCCACAAATCTGCATTTCTTTGACAAAAACCAAAGTATGATATTCCCTTTAAAGTTTCAAACGTTTTTTTAATGCTAGCGAATGGGAACTTAACAGAAAGTTCCCATTTGGCTAACTGAAAGGACACATTTGTACCTGAAATTTTAAAGCAGAATGTGGAAAACTGGAATAATGTCTACTGCGATTTATTTCATTGACATGCGTTGCCATCATTCCTAACAAATTCTGATTACAACTTGGAAGGACAAAAAAAAATCATCATTGCTCTTAGACCTTTCCCGACTCCCAAAACCCACGTTGGCCTGATCCTGAACACAAAGAAAACTTGTCAACCACACAAGATCTCAACCACATCATCGGAAATTCTATCTTGGCAATTACATATCCCCAGCATAAGAGATACTACAGGGAGAGAGGCGGTGTGGTGTGCTCAGGCAAAGGGACACAGTAGGGTGGCTGGGCAACTCCTGCCGGGGCCCAGGGTCAAGGGTCGCCCCTAGCAAGTGCTAGGGTTAGATGGGGAAGCAGCGGGCGGGCCCTTTCTGTGGGCATTCAGCTTGCTTTCATACCAGTTGCATTCATAATCAGGTCCAGTTGCCACAAAAAAAAGAACAATTTGTACATTCAAAATGCCGACATGATGTTACAAGTAGGAACAGTGTTTTTTTGTAATGACATTCGACATTCAATTTCCATATAATTATGTGGTAATGGGGTTTCACACATTGTGCTAGTGTTGACAAATCTATTTCAGCTTTGTGAGAGGAGTCATGAAATCTGTGCCAAACTTGAAAAGGACATTCTATGGACATGATTAGCCATGCCAACAGAAAAACAGAAAACTGTTTAAGCTGTTTTCTAAAAGAAAATGTGGATGATGTTAAGTTAGACTTTGTAAAGGTTTATCCTACCTATTCGCCACAAACAAATTATGGCGTTTTGCTGCAAAAGATGAATCATGATTCAAAAGACAAATTGTAAAATCATGGATTTTTCATCAGAGCAGAGGCACTTGACCAAAGAGGGGAATTGGACCCTAGACCTCTGGGTACATGGATCCCTGTACCATCTGACTAGACTGAAAATGTTAGGAAAGCCTTGTATTGCCAAATACGTACAGTGTATACCCCATAAAGTACCTGTTTCATCAAAATATATTATTGGTCCAAGTTATGTCAACTATATGCCAACCAAAGATTACAAGTTATAATGTAGGCCTACTCTTAAATGGATGTCTTGGGGCTTTTCATGAAATATAGACAATTCAGGTAGGACTTAAATACTTACAAAGGTAATAAAGTTCTGCATAAGCTTTTGTAGTAACTACTTCATCAGATGTAATGATGTGAAACACCATCCACAATGGTATAAGATTTACACAGACGTTGAGTAAAACTTGCTTATAAAGATCATGTCTAAAATTATTTACCATACCATTCTACAAAACCATACACTTTCCACCTAGTCATCTACGATGATTGCCAAAGAGAAATATGCAGCATTGCTTAAAATGTAGTATGTGTAGGCCTATGCTATCAGAAATTTAACAGTTGGTAAGTTGCTGACATGGCAAAGTAGAAGATTGAAATGTTTTTCTCACAAACTGCAAGCGCCGGCAATCGTTTTATGTGTACACACCGTAAGACTGATCGTTATACCATAACACTTTTAGATTGTGCACGTAACCATGTTGCAAACACGGTGTACCACTGGCACATTTACAAAGAATATTATCATCCACTATATCATTGAACAAGATTAGGAATAAACCGTAGGACAGAAGTTGTTTTGAACTTAACTGGAACAATGTACTACATAAATGTGACCTACTGCAGGGAAACATTACATAATATTTCAAACAAGTTGATAAAATGATAAACCATTCTTGTTGTTTACATTGGAACATAATTTGACCTGTTTGTTTTTTCATTTGATTCATTTTTTTCAGGCAGGCAAATATCTTTGAAATGAGTTTGGAAGGTAGCCAGTAGCCAAGCCTGCACAAGTCATTTGTAAACAAAGTAACAAACAAATCAATTGTTTGGTTTATGGATTTTGTATATCCATGGCAACCATTGTTTCCAGCATGGCAGCTGTTATGCATTCACCCATTGCGAGGACACACCCCAGCAGTTACATTGCAACAAAAGAGATTGGGCAAGAACAGTCTGGGTCCCAGAATCACCTGCATAATCAACACATGCACTGTGAAAGTTACCATCCTACATGTCCTAGCCTGGCACAGTGATTTGTAACAGGTATAATTAAGGCTAAGTCTCATTTGCCTTAGTGCAGACAGGTGCCCTGTTGCCCTTAGCAACAGCCATAGCCATGAATTCAGACATAGCCTAATGAGACTGATGATTCACAACCCCAATGACACCGTGACACATCAACGCATATTACATCAGTCAAGCACAAAACAAGACAACTGTACGTACACAGAATACAGTTTTATTTTAAGAAAAGAAAAAAATGGATGTCACCCCTCCCCTTATCACAAGGCTCAGGCTGAAGCTGCCCCAGTCATGGCCTTGGCTCTCCCCTCAAAATGCCCTGCACAGATGTGCAGATTATCAAATTGGAAAAGCTCTTTACCAAGTGAACAAGCGGCCTTCCTAATAAATAGAACTAAATTCAAGGCCTGCTATCCTTGCACAATCACCTCAAATTGAAGTATATTTCACAAACCACACACATTTCATATCATCGTTCACTTTGTGCACTAGATGACAATTCCAAGTTTTCAAAACAACTCTAAATGTCAGTTAAAATACTCAATGTTTTCTGCTAATTTCCATTGAGAAACAAAAGGTATAGAAAACTCAAACAGCTTTCAAGGCCTTCAAGGTTAGGTAGCCCCCCCCCGAAAAAAAGTTCAAAGGATTCGAATAAAAACGCTGTGTAAACAAGTTTTTAAAAAATCATAATAATAATGTATTGACTGGCATAACAGCAAGTGGTGAATTCTACCGTGTGGCAGGCAAAGAGGCATAAAATATTGCTGAGAAGGTTGAGCCGGTATTAACAGCTTTCCCACAGGTTTACAACAAAAGCAAGAACCAGGAATCAACTGCAAAAAAAGTGGCCCCTTCCACAAAATTCCACCCGACTCTCTACCCGAGAGTGAGAGAGAGAGAAAGAATAAGGGGCATGAGAAAAAAAAAAGAATCAAACCTTTTGAATCAATGACCTTCTGCTGAACTCTTGTGTCACACCACAGTATGGGTTTCTTTGTAGCCAACGAAAAAAAGAAAAGAAAAAAAAATTGGCGTATCTTTCCGATCAATTCACCCCCAATCCTGACAACCACATAAAAAAGCACGCACTCCAAATGTGATTAGGGTTTCACTTCTCCGGCTTCACAATGCCTTATTCCCAATCTATGCCCCGATTAGGAGAGGCTTGGTGCCCTAGTAACAATCGCCTTTACCCCCGCAGCTCAAGTTGAAGAGCACAGGATCATGTAATACACCTGTGGAACTGCGGAACAATCAATCGGAGGTCTGGGCCTCTCTTCTGTAGACGGCAGGAGAGAGAGTGGGATAGAGTAGGGGGAGGAAAAAAAAAGGCGGCCTCCAAGAGAGAAAAGAGCAGAGGGGGGGACCCACTCAGGCGAAAAGCGATTACTCATTCAATGAAAGCCACCTCCCTATTGACTGAGAACAAACCCTTGAACTGGGGAAGTTAAGTACACAGACAGTTTTGGGAGAAATTTTTCCACGGCCAGGCTTTGAAAAGGGAGACCCCACAACTACACGGGAAGTCCATTCACTGGCCCAATGGAAAAATAGAAAGATCAGCTCACAGAGTTCCCACAAATTTGTTTGTGGGTGGAGGCAGAGAAAGCAGATTCTCTTCTTTTCCAATTCAAATTCATCCAATCGTCTGCTTAAAAATAGAGAATTCAACTTGAAATTCATCCAATTCAAATCACCAAACCAAAAAATCTTCCATCAGACAATAGCCACGGTTAGACCAAAGCCAGTATAATGGAAATCTAACCCTGCTTATGCCGCAATTCATCCAATCTACTTCAGTAATACAGGCTTAGGAACGTGTTAACGACAATAGACATCGGCAGATGTTTTGCAAAAATGTCATTCAATTATAGTCCAACTTTCTTCAACAAAACAAAAAATTATGAAGCATACACGGGTACATTTTTGTATGAAAGGTCTCTGCTGCAAGACTTATCCCTTAAACCCGGATCTCAATAGTTTTGATTTTCTGCAGGAAAGCCTTGTTTTTTGTTGAACAAATGGCCAGTATACGTTTCCTCTCTCTCGCAACATTGACATCTGTGCATGGCTATTACAAAGACCCGCTCAAGATCATTTTGGATACAAAATTACATGACAATGAAGGGTCTGATAGCGGAATAAGGTAGGCCTACACGTACATGTACATATATATGTATACATGGTATGATACTTTTTCATAATAATGATCTCTTTCAAGCAGGAAAAAAGGGCTTCCGTTTGTTATTTGGAGAAAAAAAATGTAAACTGGTAGGCTACATGTAATATTCTATAATCAGTTATAACGTGTAAGCTAATGTGTCCATGCTGTGTGCATACAGTAAGATACAAGTAAATTCCCTGTGTACAACTGAAGAATTCAGATTTAAAATTCCTCTATTTTGACAGATAATTTAGCAGATGTGCATCTACAAAAAAAAACATGAATAAATTTCCACTCTCGTCAAACCAAATTACTGACATATTACTTGGGTTGAAAGAAAAAAAACCTCCAAAAAAAATTCCAACTTCAGCTTTGACTTGAAAAGACCATTCACTGTCAAAATGCTGAATACTGATTTGATTTTCTCAAATTGCCAAGCAAATTATGAAGAAAAAAGGCAGAAGAAGAAGAAAAAGATAGAAATGCCACAGAGATTGGAAGAAACGAAGATGATGCTGACAGTCGCTTTGCTTGTCTCCTCGTGGAAAAATGACTTGGGAAAAGGCCCAATCACACTAATCAAATTCCCGGTCTTTTGACGGCCATTCCCTCGTCCTGATGACAGGTTTGGGGTCAGGGTATTGTGGTAGACTAGGGAAAGAATGGCATCTGATTCCCTTGACCCTCTCTCTCTCTGTTTCCCTCTCCTGCCTGTCTTTACAATAGAGGAAGACTATAGAGACAACACTCAAAAGGGACAATAGCTACGGCCATCTCCTTGGCTTTCATGTGACATTGCAGCATCATCACATTTCAAGGCAGTGGATAGTGTGGCCTTGTGAGCTTCACAAACCACAAACCTTGGGTGGGTGGCATGTACAATACCCAACATACACGTGTACAATGTGCATCAATAAATCAGCCAGGGGTCTCAGGTACATGTAAGGAAATACAATGGACTCCTAGAACCTTGGAAATGGCAACATAATAATGCATGCACACTAAAGGCCGACAATGCACATCATTTTACACTAACGCAAAATTCAAGAAAGAATTTTGGCAGATTTTTATAATGGTTCAGGATTTAAAAGCCAGAGTTCAACTTCTTTTATAATTTTGATACAAGCAATCCCAGGAACAGAACAAAATTATTTGTAAGAACCATTTAAATAACTCCAATACTTCTTTTTTTCCCCAAAATTGCTGTTCTAAAATCATGTAAAAAACTAGAATTCTCTTAAACCATACTCAAAAATTCAGTGAAGTGGGAATTTTAGGATTGCTTTAGTAAATGCACAATGTTGTGCAGTTTATATTTCAGATTTTGCTTGTTGTACAGGGCTCGATAATATCCATTAGACCGGAGACCGAGTCTAGTGATTTCAGTGTCGGTCTAGTAAAGTGTGTACTGCACTAGTCCGGCTGTCCAGTGATTTTGTTTTCCTTGCGCAATTAAAAATGGTGCCTATTTAATTGATGATTTTTGGCACAATATTGCATACAATTAGGGTTTTCCTATGTACATGAATGCCACAGGTCTAGTGAAAGAAGTTCAGGTCAAGTAAAATATTTCAATTACTAGACCTGCTGTCCAGTGCCCCTTTTCACGAAATTCGAGCCTTGTTGTATTATCAGTAAAATAATGCAATCTTACAAAAAGCACCATGATTTTATAAAATGTATTCAGCATCCCTGATGAAGGGATCTGATTGAGATGCCACACGGGACACAA
This sequence comes from Astropecten irregularis, assembly GCA_963971285.1. NCBI lineage: Eukaryota > Metazoa > Echinodermata > Asteroidea > Paxillosida > Astropectinidae > Astropecten > Astropecten irregularis. The sequence continues at coordinate 18,292,562 of OZ020246.1, read as the reverse complement.
ATGATGCACTGGTGCAGAAGTCCTTCCAAGGAAGATGTCTCTGATCATTCATCATCTCAGCATGAGTTCATCAGCTACAACCAAGCTCCAAGAACAAGATAAAATGGCCTCCAAGCCAACACAACACTGTAGGCCTAAGCCTGGTCCTTGGGGTTTGTTTTCCCTCCTAATCCCAACCCCCGCTCCTCCCAAACCCAAACCCACCCCTCCACCGTCTAATTGTTGGTGGAGATCGTCTAAAACTGGTTTTAATCACCGGCTGCATACCCCTGGGTTTAATTCGGGACCGTTCGTTATCCAAGAATGGGCCTGTTTCTCAGCAGGTTCTTCCTGTGTTTCTCCTGGGTCATGCTGTGTGTTTCCTCTCATGGATTCAATGAAACATTGGTCTGGCCTTCCGCCCTAAGCTCCCCCCCAAAAAAAACCCAAATGATGACTGGCTATTTTACTCTCTAATGCAGTCAGAGAGCAAACGTTTAATTTTTAAATACACATCTTATTAAGAAAGGTGGAGAATTGTATCTGTTTCTTTACACTGTAAAGGCTTAATTCTGAAGAAAAAAAAGCCTGCTGAAAAAAACCTGTACAATTGTAAATGGACATTTTTCAATAAATCTTGGTAGGAATAATTCTCAATAATGAAGCCCATAGAGGCAAACATGTGATTTGGGTTGTCTACACATAGCCATATTAACATTACTAGAGCGCTAGCTCTGCGTTCTTCGCACATACATGTAGACACTTTGAAGCCGTCCTGTGCGCAGTCATTTTGAATTTTGTCTTGTGCTTTTTGAACCTTTTTTTTGTCAAGGAATGGCTAGGGCTTTCCTGATCACGAGACACAACAATGATGTTATTTTAATTTTTTGTCAGGAGAAATTCAAACACTGGATGAATTTGTGACTTGTGCTAGAGAGAATGATTGCAGAAAGTGTACTTGGAAGATGCTAACGAATACACACTAAGAGTTCTTAAACTTAGCATCTACAAACAAGAATTCTCAAATACTTGTCACCACTACGAACAGACCCAGGCCTAATTATCTTGTGAACAAGCGGTAGCTTCTTTTAACATGTTTGTTTTTGCTCTTCAAAATGGAAACAAATTTCACGGCCAAGTGGAACCAACCAATACAAAACATGAGTAGTATTTTGGGAAACTCTTGTAATTGACATTCATCAATCATTATTATTGTTTTATTGGAGGGGTGGAAAGAGTTGAGCGGAATGGCTTTCTGACAAGCCCGGTCTAATGAAAGCATGTTAATCTTATTTTCAGTAGTTTAATGGATCGCTGTGTACACGTACGTTTCATGTACTATATACTGGTGGAAATTGGGTATGAAGAATAATGATTTATCGTCGACTATTGGAATTCTGACAGTTCATTGGTCTGTTGAGGATTCTAGAATTACCTAATTGGCCCAGACGGGATGACAGCCCACGTCCAGCTGGCCGAATTGGTCAACCAAAATAATGGAATTGATTGGCGGCATCTATATAAGAGATTTGATGAATATCTGGCAGGGTTGATCATGGGAATTTGGGATTTCAAGATGTACAATTCTTTGGCTTCTTGAACAAGCCTCCTTTTATGTACCAGCAGTGACTTCATTGTACATTTCATGTTTATTCTTGTTTCTTGCATTTCAATTGTCCTGTACAGTATAGAAAAAAATGTGAATTGAATTGAATCCTGAATTGGCATTGACAAAATCAAATAATGCTTTCAATTGGTCAAACTCTGACCTTAACAAATTAGTTTACCGGTAATTGGTGTTTTCAGCTGGGAAACAAATGTCCAATTTGCGGCCAATCCTTCTTTCCACACAGGTATGACCACTTTGCCAAATTCAGTTTTATTAGCTGAAAGAATATTGAACATGGTGTATGTACGACAAAGGTCTTCCAAAAAAAGGAGTCAAAATCAAATCATCAATTCTAGAACTGACCTAGGACCAAAAACTAGATTTTCTTTTTTTTTTTTCTTAGGGGGGGGGGGCAGTCATCACTATAGGATTGTCAAAGAGGAATCATAACAAAATGCGCATGAATTCATTTTTCTTAAATATTATTTTATTCACTTACTATGACGGACAATGATTCAATTGAAAAAAATCCAACCAAAAAAAAAAAGAAAGACAAACTTGTTTACCTTTCAGACAAACATTTCCCTGACCTTAACCTCCAAATGACATGTCCGGTCCTAGCCTAACCCTAACCCTCCAAGTCCCACAGAACAAGCAGGCCCTGGACCTTCAATCAATCAAGACAGTGCTGATGTTTGTTTAGAGATGTCAACATGGGAATATAAAATACACAAATCTGGTTGATTCCTTGTCTCAACAAAAGCCACCCTACCCGTATCCCCCTTCACCAGCATCACGCAGGCACACCAAATCCTTACATGTGCTGTGTACACATCAAACAGTATTTTATTACATCTCTTAACGTGGCACAACAGCTAGAACATGGGATTTTTTTTTTTTTTTTGGACAAGATCAACAAAATATTTCCCTCTCTGAGGATGACCTCTGGACCTCTGATGACCTCTGGTGACCTCGCTGGTTCTGGTAATGGCAAAGTGGTATCCAATGGTCTTTTTTTTCCCTTTCCTTCCACAGAGCGAGAATCTAAAGACTGCAACCAGTTGTGTGCCAGCGGTGCAGTGCGGCACGGTGCGTGATGAGGCAGGCTGGTGCAGTGGATAGCCTGACAGAGGTCACTTCCAGCTCCACCATAGGCTTGATAAACACCTAACTGGGTACAGTGGTGTGGAAATCAAATGCACAAACCCTGCTGAAGTCCATCCAATACAAACCAATGCCTAATGCCCAGTATTATATCAGGTGAAAACCCAATTACATGTAGGTAAGCTTACTCCTGGTTCTGTTCATTGGCGGAATATGGAGGCATTTCAGATTTAGCTCGTGCAACATCTTACCAGGAACTTAAGATAAATAGAAGAAACTACATGTACACCCACACAGACAGGTGTGTTCTCAACCACTTTGTAGAACTTTTTCAATTTCAAGGAAATATTCATGAATATTGGGAACTGACATGTATGGGGGCGTTGCTGTGAAGGCCCATCCCAAATTCTGGGAAATCATTAAGTTTTTCACAAGTCTGAAGATGGTGTGTATGCATGTTAATGCACAGATTGGCATGGAGTAAATGCAAGCACATAGAAGCTTCCCATGGTGCTCATTCTAACCATTGACCTCTATGTTCTAACACACCTAAACATGGCTGAATAGTTCCTGCCAATGGTCAGTATGGGAAAGGGGAGTTTCTTTTGTTATTCAGGGCTAGTGACTCGTCTATGTGTGGCCTGCATTGTACCCAAAGCTGGTGTACATGAGCACCAAGCCTCCACTGCACAGTAAATGGAATTTGAACCAAAGGAAGATAAAAGCTTTTTATCAAACACTTCCAGGAAGCAGAGAGTCCATGATGCACTCTCTAACATCCAGATAAGGATTATCCTTACCCCCTCCCCCTCCTCTAGAAAAGACAAGATAGGCAAACAGGAAACAATTCATTAAGCCTGGAGTTTGTTCTTCTGAGGGCTCTCAGAGTGTGTGTAGCATGCACGGTCATCACATTGATGCCTGGATTCTCCTGCTGCCTGGGCGAGGATTCCCAGAAGGCAGAGAACTCGGAAGAAGGTGTTTCACTTTCTGTCTTGGATTATGAGGGTCACAGTCTGACTGTGAGGAGGTCTCCTTCCCAATGGCAAACATATTCCACCTGGCATCTATCTGTTCTCCTGCCTTTTCTTCAAGTCGGTCCCAATTTTACACCAGCAAGGTCTCGGGTGAATTTCTTTTCATTACGGCCGTAAGGCCAATTCACTTGACATCCTTGCATTTCACAACCCAAGGAAAACTCGTTCTAAGATTTTTAATACAATACATATCCCTCGTCAATTTGCCATGTGTTCATTCCTGAAACCATCTCAACTCCTACATGTGTACAACATGTTAGTCAGTAGGTTATTCATTGTCTAGTATTTTTCAGGTTCTTCTTTCATAGTTGTAATGTTGTGCTGTTGTATGCTACTTGAAGTATACTGAATTTTGTGACAGTTGTATTGATTCTGTTCATAGTTAAATTTGTGCAAAATAAAGATCTTTCATAGTTCAGGCATGCAACTTAGACGTTACAAAAAAGAGAAAATTCTAATCTTTACCATACTTTGTAAAGTGTTTTCATTTTTAATGGCATACAAGTGAAGTGAAAAAAGAGGAAATCAGCTGATCGGAGGAAAAGTTGCATGCCTTCAGACTAACTACAAGTACCTTGAATCTACCCAAGTCCACAACTTGCTTCTAGCTTTTGCAGAATTTAATGGATTCAGCATATATATGTACTGCTGCAGGTTTTGAACAGAGTGAAGACAGTGTTGAAGCAATCAGCTGATGTAGGAATTTCATAGGACTTACTACCCAAATCCTAATCATTCTGTGGCATACGACACAAGCCAGAAAATTCTGCACAAACGTATGCAACAAACCCTGCCCTGCTCAAGTGGTAATCACTGGGTATTTTGGGTAATTGGGCTGAATCAATTTTCAGCAGTGATCTTTGTGCAAGGTTAAAAACAATTGTAAATTCGCTTTAAGGACCGTTATAGAAGGGCACTTCCTAGTAGCCCAAAATAGCCATGGCTATTGGACAGGAAGCAATGTAAACAATGCTCACTATCAAATTGAATAATTGAAAAGTCAACTTGTGCAACTTGTTTTCCAGCACTAGAAAGAGAGTAGCTGGGAGCAAAGGTCGACTGCCTTATCTCCAGCGGAAATGTCAAAAGTTGTAAAAAAGGTTTGTGGGCCAATAAAAGCCCTCAAACTCAAACAGTAGTGCATAAGGAAATCTTTGTTTAGTACACCTGTGTATGGAGTTCGTGTAGATGCAAGTTTGCACACTGATCAGCAATACCAAACTGGAAAAAGAATGGAATTGACAAAACTCTCCTTTGAAATTCAGGTTTAGCAGGAATTCAGCCACATAGGCCTACAAGCCAGCCTGTGTGTGTTAAAATCAGTTAATCACCCTGATCCACTTTAAAGTTTGGGTTCATTGTTGCTGATAAAAAAATGCCGCAGAGAAATGCCCTCCCCCCAGTCTGCTTGGACCCCATTTTGGTGCGACCTTGTTCAAAATGGGAATGTCATCTTTCAAGTATTGTCACTGGCCTCCCCAAAGGGGAAATAATACTCTTGCTAGCAAGAGGGAACAACTGCGGTGTCAATGACCAGAGAAGCAAGTGCCTACACAGTATTATTGCTTTGCCTACATTTTGCTGTACGCCTGTTTATGGCAGTTATTACCGGTACTCAAAATGTACATCAACCAACCTTTGTCATTGTAATGACTATACCTCAAGGTTTTACAGCCCAGGGTACTATAACATGTTTGTTTGTTTGTTTGTGTGTGCTCTTTTCTACATAAGGGCAGACAAGCATCTATAATACTGAAAATAAAAAAATTCAGAAAAGGGTATAGAGAATTTTACATCATAGCTGCATCACTTTTATGCAATAAGTTACAGGCCTACCTTGTAAGTAATCTGCTAAGTGCGATTCACAACACATGCGCAACCATGAGAGGGTGCTAGATAAACACAAATCCGTCGATAACTAAACCAGGAGCTATACTTCAAACCAACGTGTTCACCTATTTCCACCATTTTCACTTAACATTTGGAAAGTATACATACTCTTATTTTGTACCTACTATAAACAGTGTACCAATTGACTTTTAAAGAAATTGCACAGTTAAACTCAACGATTACCAAACACTTGCTGTGCCTAATTTGGAAATCATATTCGCAGTACCTTAAATATTTTCATTCTGCAAACACTCTATGCTTTGGGCATTTCGACCTGTACATAGTCAAGCATAGACCTACATGTGTAGATATACTCGACCCATTCTCAAGGCCTGAGCCTCAAAACATCTTGCTTGTTCTTGAAAAGAAAATTGCTTGTTAACAATATTGCTTTATCATTTAGATTCTTTCAGGGGTGGGAATTAAATTTGAAGGACGCTGTCATGTTAAAGAAATCACAATAAATTCTCACAGAGCTCCCATGGCCAATTAAATCTATGAAACTTGTGCACTGGCAAAGCAATTCAATCAAAGTTTGCCACGAAACGAGAAAACAGTTCCCCACTCCACAGGGGTCTAAAAATAAAGAAATTTAATTTTGTTTTGCATAATTTCACTTCCAAAGATAATTGGTTGGCAAGCAAAAGTCTATTGTATGTTCAGGTTTGTGCTTTATATGCCACAACAATACATAAGAAGCAAATATTACATGTCAATTGTTCTGTATTAGAGAATGCTTTTTGGCAGGAATAAATTGACATTTGGAAACACACAATGACAAAATATTCATACAAGAAATTAGCCAACATACACATTTGAAGAGAAAATATTGCTGCACAAAAATGTCGATATGAAAGTTGATTATGTCTGAAAGTAGAATAAAACTACTATGCAGACTTCTGGAACACTTTATTGAGTTTCTATTGCAAAATACTATGGCAAAGATCATCCACACAAATGAACATAGTCCAGTTCTTGCTTACATTTGTTAAAACCTTTGTTAAATGTAGCATTACTCAAAAGCCTGTAAAACAGAATGTTCCAGTCAAAAAAAAAAACTCAGCCTGAAATGGAATTCAGGTTTTTTTAAACAGAATTTTCATAATTCTAAGTAAATGGCAAATCAATAAATACCCAAAGGTATGTACCGGAATGCACGATACTGCCACCCATAACATTTTCCATAAATTTGAATGCATGGGTCCTAAAAATGACAATTCATTTCTGTTCTTTTGCCAAACCTTCCAACCCTGTGCCCCCATACTGAGTAATCCTTTTTTCTCTAAATAAAAAAAGATCAAATAAAAAAAGGGTCAATTTCGTTTGAATAGCCCTGTTAACTAGGCCAAGACAAATATGGCTATTGCCATAATCCATGTATTTAACAGGCTTGAGCATATATAGACTAGGTAGATTTCAATGGTCTGCTTGCCACAATGCAGCCATTTAGCCTGCACATCAATCATAAGACCTGCATTCTCTATCTCTCTCTATCTCCAGTTCAGACGCTTTTTAATAATATGAATGTCTGCTATGAAGTACAGGCAAGGATGATCAATTGTTCAGACCCTTAAGTACTTCATGGGCTGGCATGTCCTGAAATCTAGGTTAAGCAGTTAAAGTCGCTAAGTTTGTTTCTCATTTTTTGTGTCTTTCGGTTCCTTTATTTTCTTTTCCATCCCAGACTCTTGTTCAACTTCAAGTGCTTCGTCATGGGAATTAATAATGTGTCTGCATGTAAGTGGGTTGTCAACAGAAAGAAACTTTGCTTGTGAACAAGGGTTTGTCTCATCATGTACTTGGCGGACTTTTCCAGAGGGGCTGGGTTAGAGGAGGTGTGTATAGTGTAGGCCTATACCTTCTGCAAAATTCAGGCTAGTTCCCGAAAAGTAGGGTGTCTTAATATTTGACCAGCAATACCTCTGCAATTTGTGCTGTGAAACCGGGTGTCCTAAACACACAGCAAAGCAGGGAGGGTCAAAATAACTGCTCACACCATTATGATTCAGAACTTTGTCTTTCAGAGAAACATATTTGAAATGACCAAACCATATCATATTTAACAAAATCAACATACCAGGAAAAAAATATTAAAAGATAATAATAATCAGGACAATAAAAATAAAGACGGTTTGTCAGGTTTGTGGTTAAGGTTGTCGTCGGCACGATTTTTTCCTGTCGACAGGTCGGTACATTGGAGTTACCGACGTCGACATGTGTCGACAGAAAGCTGTATGAAAATTGGGTCCGAAAATGTTCGTCCAAAACGGAAAATAAGCTTATATAAAACTGATTAAACTCTTAATATAAAAACACATATCCAACTTACGTTATGCATCAAGTAACAGAGAGTGCGTTTATTGATATTTCTAATAAATCTTATTATCCAAAATGGAGCTATAGTGTCACTGTGTTCAATGTCATTGTCATTTCAACAACTTCCATGGCACGGCACTTTCAACCGCCGACGCCATATTGCCATTTGTTGTTATAACTTGTTTATGTGCGTGACTGCGGCCGCCATAGTGCGATCACTTCCGGGTTCGGGGTTTCCCGATTTTGAAGCCGGGGAATTCCGCAAAGATTGGTCATTAATACTCATTATTTTCTCTTCGGGTAACCGGGTTAACTTATTTCCGATATTATTATATTTATATTAACTTTTTTTCAAGTTTACTCTTTGTCTTTACTAAGTATTTGTAATATTATTTTCACGCACGCACGCAAGCTTTTTCATTGGTTGTTGATGACATCATCGCCATGCGGTGAGTGTGCAGCATGTCAACCCAGGCACGTACGTGTGGACATAGCGCTACACGGGTCACGCACGGCCGGTACGGCTTGTTGTTGCAATGTTGTTGCATAGCGAACTGGCATTTCACGTGTACAAATGTCAAAACTTCGATACAATGTATGTAAACCACTTGACTGCGGGACTTCCCGCTGGATTTATAATGCTTATATTGTTTTCAAACACATAAGGACTACTTTCTGGAATATATATTACGGCCATAAAACCGCATGGGGAACTGAATATCTTTATAACTGGTAAGCTTTTGTAGGCTTTTGAAGGGGCTGCTGTGCCTTTTTTCTGCTTCGTATTTTTTTTTTCTCATTTCTGTCGCCATGACGGCAGCTATGTCGACAAACTCGACAGGCTGAGAAATTCACTTTGTCGACAGAGCTGTCGACAGAAGCCCTGTCGACGAAAACCTTATTTGTGGTGCACTTCTGAAGTATCTCAAGAAATGTCCATGATGACTTAATTGGCCAGATTGAAAAATTAAAATCCTCTGGTTCTTTCCGGAGTCTAAAGTCTCTTAAATGACACAAGAGATTTATTTCACACTGCGTTCCCTGAAAAACAAAACTTAATTTCTCTACCACGCGCAGCCTTAAATCACATTAAATTAATCTATCTCACCCACAAAAAACACCTCATACACAAATTAATAGTGTCACCAAGAGTCTGCTAGCATCTTTAACTGAGATTGAGTGAAAACAAATGTAATATCTCCTTAACGATTTCAGTCAGGGGCACGGCCACATATAAAACAAAAATAATGGCTCGGTACTAGCGCAATTTCTCACTTATACATGTATAAGGTCAGATGAAAATCCTGCGAATTGGCTTAAACTGCTTTGCAAACTACCAGCACTTCTGATGTGAAATGAAAACTAATTTCACTTAGGCCGTCGGATTGAGAGACGAGCGGTTCTCCGGCATTGTTTTTCCAACGAGATCAAGAAGGAGGGGAGTCGTAAAGAATAAGGGAGATTGGCAAGCTGAGCAGCAAGGGCAATGAGGATGAATCAGGTCATGGACATCTTGATTTTAATCTGATTATCAATGACGAGCAGGACTTTCCCTGGTATTACCGGCATTATTAGTAAATGAAATAAATTTCGGGAGGAGGGCTCTTTCTTTGCCTAACCTACTTCGGGACTGTTAGCAAAACGACTGCATTATCCGACTTAGGGGGCGAGCCAAGAGGTTTCCAAACTAGATTGCCAACCATCCCACCATGAACACAAATAGGAATTGGGGTTATTTCACCACAGACTCCCCCAAAATTGCTTGCATTCTGCAAACAAATTATGTATTTGACATGATTTTTATTTCTTCCCCCTCTTTTTTGTGCTGGCATATTTCTCCAAGTGGTAAGGAAAGCTTTGTTGTTGTGGGGGTGGAATCTTGTGTAAATTGAATTAAACTTGCTCAAGGTGAGAGGTTTGGTACTGCAAACTTTTTACATGGAGTTCATACTGTGTACTCAACTTTACCTGGCATTCTTCACTTTGTTACAAGGATCAAACAAAGCTAATGTACGGGCTGGTCTTTATCCTCTCTAGAATCTACTTTTTGTTAATAACTTTTGCAGTTATTTTTGAGTTGTGGTGAGGAAATTTTCTCTTTCTAACGGACATGTCCATTAGAAAAAAAATGTTCAAAAAAACCTTCAATTGTTAAATTGTCGTACTTCAATGTTTAAGTAGCAGTACATTAAAGCCACTGCTGGCTTTGTTATCCCTACTAAGTCAGACATAGAAATGCTTACCACACGGTAAAATTACATCTCCAGTCACAAATTGCATTAATACTAACACAAATTCATGGCAAATTTTCACAATTTTGCTTTCTCGTTGAATTTGTGTAAATGAATTAAGACCAAAGACATGCCGACAACACAGAAGCAAACCAAGAAACAAGAGATTTAATTTCTTCTTACATCAAAGGAAGTCAAGAAAGCTTTTTCCTGTAAGTAACTTTCCAATCTTCTTCTCTGGGAAGATGATCAAATAACAAATTTTGTTTGTGAACAACTCCAAGGAAGTTCCACGTTTATATTTTACTTCCACCTGTCACACTATAATTCCACTCAAATTAAACGCCAGGAGCATTGGCAACATCAAAGTCCACCGTATACTAAGATTTGCAATTAAAAAAAAAATGGTAAAAGGGTAAGATCCATATACAGGGGTCTCCCTGATTTCTGGCCTTTTCACTGATAATGTCATTACCATCCCGGGATCAAGAATTCACCTGTTTAAGATTAGGCTGCTGAATACAATAAGCAGCTGACTGTGCCACATGATGGAAGTGCATCTTTTATCTCAGATTTGTGTGCCTCTGAAATAAATGACCATTTACCCTTATGTATTAGAATCAGGGATATGATTGGACCAGCCACACCTCTGTTGCCGTGGGTTACAACTTTAACTCTGAATTGCGTGTTGTGAGGAATACTGAGGACTCTGCAATTTCAGAAACATCTGCTCCGACATCTGCCTAGATATTTTCTGAAGGAGAACAAATATTTAATTGTAGCTTGATCTCATTCTGTTTTGTCATTTAAAGCTATGGGCACCTTACTACATGTCCTGTATGGAATGTGTTGTATTACATCACTAGAATTTCTAGTAGGAAGGATGTACCAACTATACAGATGACCACTTCAAATTTGTTCCAATTCGAACATAAAAAAGTAGAGCTGGATAGCTCAGTTGGTAGAGCAGAGCGCCTGTACGGTATTCAGGAGGTCACCGGTTTGAATCCCGCTCCAGTCAATTTTTCTTTGTTCACTTTTCAATGACTTAAACAAATGTAGTCAGTTTCCCTTGTGGTTATTTGATGATTATAAAAAAAAGTTGCATTCTAGGTAAAGTAAAGAGGACTATGGAAAATTCAGACAACATACAAATAATAATAAGTTAACAGTGGCTGGGTCATTGGGTTTTTTGTGAAAACGAAAGCGGAAGGCTGGCAAATACAGAAGACAAATGAAATTGACAGTAACACTTGTTTTTCAGCATGCAAGCGGAATTTTAGAATTCTATCTGAAACACTTATTACATGTCATGAGTGGAATATCTGAGTCACTTTCACAAAGAACGCCGCCGCATCTACTGAGAAAACGGACATGCCGAGATGTACGGTACAAGTATGGTAGTAATTACTGCCCCTATGAGTGGGATCCAATACCCAGAGCAAACATAGGAATTAGGAAATGTATGTCCCCCCATAGTGCAATTTGCTTACTCCAAAGTGCTTCAAGACAGCATGTCAGTCTCAGTGAAATATTGAAAGCACAAACATTTTCTTTTTTCGCAGCAATTTTTTCAATTTTCAGAACAGCAATTCACGGACATGGACATGTATTATGCAAGCATGCCGGTATGATGATCAAAGGGAATTGTCAAGGTTATCATGTTTCCATTGAATTACTCTGTGTACTGGTTGGCCTTCCCTTTCCTCTCCCCATAGTCCATGCCGACAGGGAAAGTTATCTGCTCCTTAATTCAATCATGGATGAAAATTAATCAGCAACGTTTTTTTAAAAGCTTTCTACTTATGGCTGAAATTGCAATCCGTGTCTTTGTCAGGATATTAAATGAACAGTTCTCCATTACGAGTATGGACGCCATGTCCTTCCCCTAATGCATGAGGCGGCTTATGTTAGCCTGTTAGGGAGCTTACTGCTACTCATAGCTGTCTGCTGCCAAACAAGGATGCCGAACATTCATATTTAGCAGTTGAATAAAACTAAGATGAATTCATTGTAATTAAGAGCAATGCATCAAAGGCACATGATCTGTAATTGTACATGTTGAAGGTGTACTTAAATCTATCCACACAGAGAACTAAACAAATCGCAGTGCTCAATCGACATCTTCTTCCTCGTTTTTCCTCCTGCCAAGTTGCCATTAAAATTCTGGGTTAATTCAATCCATCCAATCCATAACGGCTGATTGTGTTTAATTCATTTTTGGGGCTGACGAACGGACAAGAAGAAAATGCGACTCCTGCCCAGAACAACTATGCTACCATCACCACTCTCACCAGAGCAGAGCAGACCTCTCTAAATGTGACCCAGTTGCTGAAGGTTTATCAGAGGAAGTAGGGGGGGTGGGTGGGGAGAGAGTCCAGCGCGACGCATAACGACCAACTTACATGCATAATCCACGGCAACAATTCATTTAAAAACGCTACAGGTCATTTAGTACATGCCGGCCTGCCCTCAGAAGTCGCCGACATGTCTGCTGATCAGCGCATTACATGTTACAAGCCCCGCACAAAAACCCCTTTACTGACAGACCGCGCAGTCCCTTCCATTACCTCCAATCCTCAATAAATACTGGCACCGGCTGCCTCTTCAAACCGACCACGGACGGACGGACCGAGCAGAGGAGAGAAGAGAGCATATTGCTTTCCTCCACTGCTCGTCATCTTCCGCAGAAAATGAAAATCCATTTAAAATAATAACTGTTGAAAGGTGTGGCCCCTGGAGGCAGGAAGATGGAGGGAAGAGATTGTGCGGCGGCGGGTCATAAGGTTGCACTCTGATACATTTCAAAGGATGCCGACAGCTGACTAAAAAAAAAAAGCATCTGCCTTCTTAACAAATCCCCCTGATTTCCATAATCAGACGGAAACAGGACTTTACCTGAGTGATGTGTAGGAGAGGGAAAGGGGGGCACATTGCAGGCTGAGTGATATCATTCCAAACTTTCCAGATGGAGTTTCTATTTTCCAACCGTCTTCAAAGCTACGTGTGATATCGAAGGTTCCCCTTCTTTTTTTGGACAAGTTGAAGTGAGCAATATTGGCTTAATAACACTATCTGAATGCAGAACTTGGTTGAGGTTTTTTTTCTAGAGAGGAAAAGTGTCAGTGTCTGCTAATTGGCCATCCTTCACCCAGAGGCATGTGTCACCGAATTAATTTGGACAAAAAACGAAGTAAACTACCACTGTTGTTACCCCGGGGATCAGAGCAAGCAGAATGAGAGGTGTGTAGTCACATAGCCCCATCATTAATAACATCTTTCTTGTCGTGTCCACTTCGCACCAACTGTCCCTGTCGGCAAATTTTTTTGCACTTTTTTTTCCCTCTCGTATACTTCATCCCCACATTAAATTTGCACGGAGCCTGTGAGAACGGCAGGATTTACCAACTCAGATTGGAAAAGTGAGTAGTGGGCCGGAGAGGATGATGCATAACATACATATAAAAATCAAAGGTTGCTTGTACTACTGTACTTTGCCAAAAAGTCAGTGAGACCAATCAAAATCTCAAACTTTGTCAAATGAGATTGCATTAAAATAAATAGTTGGGGGCTTGTACACTGCATTTCTGGTCGGAATTCTTCTACTTTCTTTTCCCTATGGTCTGCAAATGATGAATTTCGCCCAACTGTCGCTCTTCTGCCCAAAGGAACGTAATAAATCTGGCAATCGGGTCCTGAATCCATCAAAATCTGTTGTACAGTGTATGGCTAGCGTGATTCCTTCGACAACACTGACAGTATCCAATGACCTCCTGTGAATCCATTCTGCTATTGAGCCATAATGTTGGGAGCTTGCAGGGATTCAAGCCCCCCTTCCCCCCTCCCAGAAAAAAATGACTGGACCTCATCCAAAACTGATCATAATACCCGCAGTGCTTTTAGAATTGTTACTCAACACAGGAAAGGCATCAACACTGTGCGCTCACTTACACCCCTTCAAAATAAATAAAACAGCATTCTCTAGCTGTTCATTATCTCTTACATAACTAAACTCCCTTCTTTCACACTTCAACAGAAAGCACACACACGGTGGGGAGGAGGAGCGAGTTCTTCGACTGCTGCCTCTAAATACGTCCAAGAGAACTCAAAAGTTAAGTGTAAGGACCGACCGAAATCAAAAAGGCAAAGGCAGGAAACCAGTTGAATGAACACAACAGGAGAATCAAGCATTCAATAGGTTTATCACCTTCTCCCTTCTTGGATCCAAAGTTGGTGGTGGGCAAGACGGAGGGGTAATTTGGCCCATCCAATTAATATGGCTGTGTGGGTATGCTTAATTCCTTGCTTGACAGGGAAGCATACAGCACACACTAAATGGTGTAACTTATTAAGAAAGCTGAAATGACTAAATAATTCTTTTTTGGACGTTTTTGGAAAATGAAATTAGATTGAAATTTGACAATAAACTTGATGGATTTTTCTGAGAAAAAAATGTGTGTTACTGGCTGAAAAGTCTTATCATTCATTCAGGTTCTTTCATAGAAACCCTCCTTTGGAAACTTACTAAATGTAGGCCCTATGTGAATGTTGTAGGCCTAAATTAATACCATGTGGGAAATCTCATAATATGAAAATAATATTTCTTCTCAATTCTGTACGGATCACACAGATTGATCCAATAGGGATACTGATGCAACACAAAAGCACGTCCAGGAATATGTCCACGCAGCAATGCAATCCCAACTGTGTAATAGATGAACAGTGTCTGACTGGGTACCCCCACCTGAGCCAAGGTACACATACTTGACTTCCACAGAGAATAATAATCACAGGGCTGGATTCGGACTCAGTGGGAAATGCCTGCTTTGGGCCCACTCTTCCCAGTGGTTTCAAATTCCGATCCTGGAGTCTATTTTTTGTGAACTTCAGTGCAGATGTGCAGTTGTACATGTTTGCATGCAAGTTATTTAAGGCTTTAGTGAGGTTGAGTGGAAGTGAGGGATGGGTGGCGAGGCCATCTTTGGTCTGACCAAG
The DNA here is from genome assembly GCA_963971285.1 of Astropecten irregularis. NCBI lineage: Eukaryota > Metazoa > Echinodermata > Asteroidea > Paxillosida > Astropectinidae > Astropecten > Astropecten irregularis. Next base: position 18,277,401 of record OZ020246.1, on the reverse strand, counting down.
AGATGTTACCAACCGTTTACATGTCTACAAATCCAAAAACATCAGGGAATGTATGGGGCCCAGCTAGACCCTAGTCACAAGGGGAAACCCCCTGTGAGCACATATGCCTACAGCATTTGCACAGCCCAGCTGTCAAACATCCTGTTACCAGTCCTTTTTCATCCCGGCACCCGGCTGTTGAACCTTCTACCACATTGGGCCAAAAGAAAATTCCTGATTCGACACTTTCCTGGAGTACCACACATCCAGTTCGGTCACGAACTACATGAATGGGACTTAATAGTCGCAACTGACCAGGATTTGTGAAACCGAGTCAGATGCCCATGACGATGAACTTGCTCTGATACAGGCTCGTATAGATCAATCAATATGTCAATTCTACATCATGAATCATTTTCACATATCCAGTTGCAAATCTCATCCTGGCAACATTACAACAGAACATGACACAGCGACCAGTTCATGCGACGTGACTGGACACAAAAGAAATTTCCATCATCCTTTGAGCAACAAAGAAATAATACAAGTAGACTGCTGCAAACTGCTCATCAACCAAAATAATGACCTGAAATTTATAACATGTTTGGAGTTATGAGGACCTGACGTTTCGATTCTAGCAGAATCTTTTTTTATCGATAAAAAACGTCATGCCTTTTTAGTTCAAACAAAGAAATAACGCGCAATTCTCAACTACTTGATCGTACCATCTTAAAATCAAGAAGATTTCACTAAATTCAACTCCTCTAGAGTTGCACACATAAAAACTATTGTGCAAAGATTCCTGATGGACTCTGAGAAAGAATTAAAACCCTCCATACAATGGATTGACGGCCAATCATAAAACCGGAATTCCAGTGCATTTATAGCTCTTTTACTTGCCAGATATTGAACAGAGATATGGGTTAATGCCAAGCTGAAGCATTCATAAGGGCTTGTGAATAGAGCTCTCCGCTCTCTCAGACATGCCGCTGAGAAAGCCATTTAGAAGCTGTTTTTAACAGGCTGTGGTCGCATTTTAGATGCTACGTTCTAGAAAATGCCAGGCATATTTTATGGGTGGAACAGAGTGCTGTATACATAAAATTGTGAGTGGACTTTTTATTCAAGGTACAGTGTACAACTGTACATGCTTATAATATGGTTTTAGTTCCATTTGAGTCTCGTCATGGTACACACAATCCATTATTATACACACGTATTGGATCCACTCCTATACAGAACTCCAAATTGGCTCTAAACCTGTGCACACAATGCAGTCTCTGCCGGCAGTTCCTTTGAGAAACCCTCAAATTAGAAGCTCAAAAGCCAAGGGCAAAATCTAACACTGTGAAATGCGTGCAAAATTAAAGTAGCTGGTGGGACTTCTCAATTTTGCCGGGGGAATTGACGGCATAACACTTCAGCGAAATGTGACAATGTCGCTTGGCGGTAAAGCTGACAGGTACACGGCAGAAATTCAACGTGGGAAACTTTCCAAAGCGGCTGAGATCCATTTGATGAGGGTCATTTCAACCAAGTTTAATTTGGTCTAGCTTGACCAAGTCAGATGACGGGAACATCCAAAATAAGGTTTTGCCATTGATATTGGTTTTGGCTCTAAGTAATCAGTGCTTCTACGAGCTCATGAGAAAAAATTCAATACACTGGATTGGATTGGTATAGAAACCACAGCTTCCTTCTTACTAGCACCGACATCTATTTTATCCTTCATTATCCTTCCTTATTGATAATGTTTTAATTTCCTAAGATCTAAATTCTGAAGAAGAACTGCGCATGACAATTAAAGATCATAGTTTGTAAGAGGAAAAACTTTCACAAATTGTACAGCAACATGGAGAAATGACTCATGACTGATCATTTCTTGGGAAACGACAATGGAACAAACAATGCAATTAAGGGGCATTCTGTGACAAGCCTTAAGATCTTACCTGCACTGGATTCAGATGGAACAATCTCTTCTCGGAAGAATCCGTCGAGCCAAGCAGAGCAACCTTGGAATGCCATAACGACTCCTCCGATTCCTGGAACTGCTTGTTGATGCAACCACTCAAGACATACCCTCCTGTACAACATGGTAAAAAGAAGGCCAGACAAATATTTTAAAAAGAATCAGGACATGTAATTCAAGGAAACATTCTTCCAGATGGTGGTCATGAAAGAACAAGACAATCACAGGTGTGTAGGTTATGGAAATGACCAGGAAATGTGCCTGAATCACTGATCTTGGTCTAGCGAACTAGCAAGTACATTGAGGCCAGCCTGTGTCGGTGTCACATAAAAGTAGGCCAGGAATTCCAATACGGCCTTGGCCCTTAGCGCCCCGGCCTTGGCCTTCAAAGCCCCTTTGAAAGGTTGCCATGGACACAATGATTCCCCAAGAAAATCCCTTCAAGGACAATATCCCAGGCCAGTTGGCAATTATCGATTGACAATCCCCTTCATCAAAGATACTTTCATAATACAATTTCTGTCTTCGTAATACTGTAACTCCACGAGTGTGATCCATGCTTATGACATTAAAATGTGTGAGAGTGAACAAGAATCAAATAACTTGTCAGTGCAAACAGCACGGAGGAGATTTTGAAACACTAAATTGATTGAAAAGTGTATTGTATACATAGTTCGTGTGTAAAATGATAACTGGATGAGCAAGGAAGATCAGGGATGTGAACTTCAGATTTCAATCTGAATTCTGATTTTTTGGTGTAGATTTCAACTCAGAATTTCAGCTTTTTTGCACACCTGCTCTGTACAAAATTAAAAGGAACTTTTAAATTTTAGCTTTTTCCTTGGTGTTTTCAGATTTTCTTTTGTGTGGCCACTCACATCCCTGGAAGCATTAGAGTGAGCCCGAAAATGATGGCGAGATGTCTGATGTAAAATTACATGCAATTATATTGTCTTAGTTATGATGGAATGGTCTGTTTATTAATAGTCAAATATCTTCGTTCCAGCCAGAAGCCATGCAATAAATCTCCACAATAACTAGGGGCCTGTTTGGTCGCAAATTTAGGGATCCACCTCCTATGCAGGATATGCTAAAATGGGATCCGGATCCGCAAATTTCGTGATCCTGTGCAATAATCAAACAGACCCTAGGACTTTCATCTCATAGACATTACACACAACCCAATGAATTCTCTATACACAGTCGTCTCTTCTGTTCTGATTTCATCTGTATAGATGATAAACAATGCAGTAAGGATGAGGCCAAGGTAATGTACATTGAAGTGAAAATAGGCGTGAACTCAGTGACGTACCTTCAGGGTTTTCCCTCCGTTTTGTGCTTGAATTCGCAAGACCCAACGTTGAAAATCCTGCAATATCGATGCAAAACAAGGAAAAATTCATTCATTGAAAAAGACACTGCTTTTTTATAAACTGTCAATACGTGCAATTCACAGTATGTGCCATAACAAGAGGGCACAAGGTAGGTACCAACCAACTGACCACAAGTTCAAGTGAACCAAACCTTACTTTACACATGTACGTGTTCATATAAATTCCAGTTTCCAAATGCCTTACGGCACTTCGCACACGAAAATGTGTGACTACAATCCTTTTATACTTTTGACAACAATCTTAAATTTGAAATTCAAACGTTACATTTAACATCAATTAATTCAATTTTCATCAAATAAAATTTGTATTTAAAGTTTATGGATTTTTCTTGTCTTTTGCCTGCTCGATTCTTTAATTCCCAAAGAATCCTCCAATTCTGGCAAAGACTGATGATTTTATACAGTCTTCTTTCTGTTTCAGATTCAGATGGATTTTGTTTAATATCTCTCTATACAGAAAGTGCTTGGATGCACTGACCCATACTTCCCCAACCCAATGACTCACACTTGACTATATGACGCCACTACTCCAAATGAATCACAATGTGAATTTGAAGACTAGAAAATGAAGGGAACGTCAAAAATAAGAATTACATGGGAATTTCCTTGCAGGTAGGATTCTCCAGTTCAATGCTTTGAAATTGTAAGTTGTGCCTTAACTTTTGTTTAAAACCATGAGCCATTTTTAAACAACATTTTAAGTTGGGGATTTGGGAACGATAGCCTGTTTCATGGCCAAATAGTGCAGATCCTGCAGCATATTCATGCATAATTGTAGGAGACTGACTACTACTGACTGGTTACTGACTTAGTGCTAAATTTTACACAAAAATTCCTGTAGGCCAGCTCGTCATTCCAAATACACGTAAACCCCTTTTTTATATTTGAAATATTGTCAAATGCTCGATAGCTCTGAGATCTGGTGTAAGTACACTTGAATGCAATTTCCAATACAGCAATTAACAGCAAATCAATGAGTTCGTGTTGGACCGAAATCGCTTGGGATCAAGTTGACTTGACACTGAGTTGTGTAACAGGTCAACTCGCCTCCTAGTCCTAGCCGACTCGGCCCTTACCAACTCGTCTCCTGACTTGCCCACTAACCACACCACGAGTTTGTGGACTGTGTGCGTTTTCTACAAGTTTCTTAACAGGTTCAAAATAAACATGTTACACTAACAGGCCCAACGAAAGGGTGGAAAGCATTTGGATACATGATACATAATAATCTTCACATTTTGCATCTTATTCCTGAATAATCGAGAGTACTTTTGCACGAGTTGAGTCGGTCGGAGGAGCAAGTTGGGCGGGGGCAAGTTGGTAGGGGGCAAGTCAGCTAGGGGGGCCAGGTGACATGTAATCCTGAGTTGACCTGTACCACATACCGGTACAATGACCTAGAGATACATAAATATCGGGGAAAAAATCAGATGCTCTGGGAAGAATTCTGCAGATGGCCTGTGATTTCTTTCCATTTTTCAAACTCTATATTGGTTACTCAAAAAAATACGGAAGTGTATATTTTGCCGGCACCGTCATGCATTTTTCTCATTGGCCATGCCGGCCTTCTTTCTCTAAAGGTTATTTTGATGGAGGTACGTTCTTATATCTGGATCGGTTTGCTGAAACATCATGTAATGATCGTTCGTACTTTCACACTTCTATATCGTTCGCACTTCTATATCGTACACAAAAGTGCGAAAGTACGAACGATCATTACATGGTGTTTCCGCAAACCGATCCACATACCAATTATCACCATGCAAAGCCTCAAATCTTTCTACGTTCTTATACTAGTACTGCAAATTAGCCGATGGGAAGGGCAAAATAGCGTTTGCAGGAAGATTGCCGGCTCCGGAAAAATATACACTGTCAAAAAATACTGAAAATAAATGAAATCCATGGTCTTTTTATGTTTGAAAATACATGCGAAGCCCGGGATAAGTCTCGGGTACACATCCTGCAAAAGCTGCGGCCGGCAGCCATGCATGCCAAATTCTTTCCAAGCAGAGTTTTTCATGATGCTACGCCCCGTGCAAAAGTACAAGCAAACATCTGAAGGGCTGGCTTTTTTCACACTAGGGCTATCCTTACGATCACATTGACCATGCATTGACTGAGTAAACTAAACCATTTAAGCATTTAACAACACTTCATTTTGCTCCATATATTCCAATTTCCAGTCGGCAATTCAACAAGGAACGAACGACCATGCACTCGGGTCAGCACTGGCCAGGCTCAAGACCACACACTGCAAAAATCCCTAGCACACACACGGTGGGGTCGGTGGAGGCAATTTATGTCGAATTTACCGATTTGTTTGCTCTGCGTTTTGCCCATGATGTCGAGAGAAGCACTGGTCCTGTGGTGTTAGTGGTGGTGGTGTAGGCCTCGGTGCTCTGGGTCCAACACCATGAAGGCCTTCACGGAGTAAGTATCGAAATGTGCACACGTCGTACGAACACGAGTCGCTGCTATCCAGAATCTGCCAGCATTTTCAACACGACACAGATAACACCAAGTCTCGGTGATTTTCGTCAGGTATTCACTGCTGCAAGTGTGGAGTTTTTCCTCCTGAGTTCAGTTCTTCCAGAAGATGTTAATTCTCAGACCAGTCTCGGGCATTTTTATGACAATGTTTATACCGTGTATATCGGGAATACACGTACGGTCCACCAGCAAGCTCTGTGCTGTGAATGTATACAAAATAAACGATAATACGTAAAGTGCCTTGTGCTTGGTATACTTTACGCTGGTAAACACGACTTTGAAGCCTTGTGAGTGCACGCATTGAAAACGCCGGGCACCAGCCCCTTGGACACTAGTGCTAAACCGCGAAAACGGGCGGTACCTTACGACTGTCAATCAAAGCAACAAAAGGCGGACCTTTACCAGGAACCGCTTTTGATTGGAACAAAACCTGCGGTGTGTGTTTTATGGTGACCAATAATCAGCCAATTAATTAAACGCTACACCTGTTCGGCTTTACATGTACATTAACGCTTTAGCTGCACAGGTAAAGATCATTCATGTTGTTTATCACGGGAAGTTTACATAGAATAAAGTCGGAAGTTGCACTTCTCAAGTATAATGTAGGGTATCGGAAACAATGTGTCCCCAAATTTGCTTTACACGAAATGTGTCGTGAAATGCTATAACCTCAACAAACATCACGTTTATGTAAGACCAGGCTTGCCCCTACGGTTAGTGCTATAGCAATCATTTACCAAAAAGATAATTCATTCCCGAAGTCCTTGTCGCGGATACGAATTATACGCTTCCATGAGTGAAATATTCCTGTGGAAATAAAATGCATTGAGCATATAAATGTCAGGTTTCTTTAAAATATTCATTGGATTTTCACGGCTGTGCTTTCGCGAACACTCATTTTGTCTCGGGCGGCAGAACACTCCACGAACGAAGCTGCCGCGCTTTTTTTCTCCCTTTTTAATACACCGACAAAGGTGATTATTTGGAAAACATTGCCACTTGATTGGAATTCAAAGCCAGTCGAGGGTGCAACCGATCGGATATGGGACTCTCACCTTTGCAGTAAGAAGGTTTAATTCGCTTCCTGTTTTCATACGAGTGTTTGCCAGACTGCCGACCGAACCGAACCGTCATCCTACCGCGCGGCCGGGGCAGCCAGCCTCTGCCGCAAGCACCTCGCGGCCGCGCCGGTTTCGCTGCCCGGTTCTGTTACAAGGAGAAGCGTCACAATGATGAATCATCAGCGAAACTGGTTATTTTTCGATTTGCACTTTTCGCCCCACTGGTAACTAACTGAGGTAGCCATTCACTTACACGTATAAAGGGAAAAAGACAACCGAAGCAGAATCATACTTGACGGTGAGATGGCCCGAACTGAACATAATGCCAAACCTAATAACATACCAGGGATTCGTGAACATGGGACAATTAGTCTTGTGGTGTCGTGAAAGCAGTAACAAGTTCCGTTCCCTTTTTCAGTGCTCACTCGATTCAAATTTAAAGAAATTCACAATCAATAGTAATGTTTATGGGGTTCTCCTGCGAAATTAATGAATGGTGAAAATTCCATATACGTTCTTGTTGCTTACAGTCCACAACTTCTATCACGACAAAAAAAGCCTGAATATTATTGCACGTCCCGTCTTTACACGAAGGACATTGGCCATAACGATCACATAAAATAATTTCTTGCTCATTGCTACATGTATTCCATAATCATCATGTCATTATGTACATGTAATTTTGTTTTATTTCGATACAAGTAATAAACTGCTGTAAACTGCTCATCGGCCAAAATAATGACCTGATGTATAACAATGCATGGAGTTAAGAGCCGTTTCAATCCGAGCAGGATCTTTCTCGAAGGCAAAAATCTTTTTTCATTTTTTTATTTTATTTAATTTTTTTTAGATGTCTGAACCACGAAAGCTTACATCAGTATATTGACATTGACTCTTCGTCAATGGTATAAATTCGTCGGAAATAAACATAAAACCAAACATGGCCCGGTTCTTTGAAAAAAAAAATAAACAGAGTCATCACCGAATATACAAACAACATGTCGGTTTGTTTGATAACTGGTGTTCGGTAATCAGTATGATCTAAAGTCAAGTACTTCTATGAAATCTTTGTATAGTTAAGTCAATGTTGTCTTTGCACATCTGACAATTTAAGCGGGTAGACGGGTAAGACGGCGTCTGTAGATGGGAAAGTCTTACTATACTCGCCTTCACAAATCCTCGCCTCCCCATAGATGCACGGTATTTTGTCAGAGGTGATACACATAATTATACTGCTTTTAAAATAACAAAAGCTAGTATACGGTAAACCATTGGTTAACCTACACTTGATCTGTACACGTCACATCATGATATTGTGTATAATTATTAAAATGATAATTTAATATCTTTCAAGATACAACTTGCAAGAATATTCCACAATTATCATGTTTTTAAAGACAATGACACTGTCAAGTCTCCATACGGATATCTGTGACCGTGAGGGTCTGACGTATAGGATCGAAACGTTAGGCGCTGTATACTGATTTTCATGATGTAAACACACAGATTCTATAGGCATAATTATACTGCATTAAAAAAGGGTCTCCGTTAGTTGGAAGATTCACGCGCACTTTAATCTGAAAGGCACTCAAATCCACATTTTCATATCTTTTTTAAAGCGTATCATAATAATATCTTCGTTTTCTATTTCATTTCATACTGAAAATACTTCTGAGTGTGGCTTTTTGATTGTGGATATGATGTTATTGTGCTGTAAGGTTCTCAATACAGAGGTGACTATAACTTGACTTTCCATCAGAGCTAGATGTCATTCCCCTTGATTTGGGGTGACGACCGAAGTATACAGACCAAATGAGCAAAATGAAATTCCTTTTCATCATTTCTTTTCATATTCTCACCATCGACGAGATGCTCACAAAGTGCACCGTAAACCTTCACTATGAATGAACGGAATGTATAGGGTTGAAAATCTTGATAAAAGGGAGAAAATTATGATTTGACGCAAATCTAATAACACGTGAAATTAAAAATGGCTTGAAAAACCAACGGGGGAAATAAAATTCACAGATATAATTATCCCGGGGTCTGAATGGCCAGAGCCAACACTTCACGCAAGCGGTCATTGTCCGGAAATGATGAAATTAATGACACACACAAACACGCACACACAATTCCCCCGATTTTGACGTCCGTCTTCTGCCCGATATCGTCCGGACATCGAGACGGTGATCAGATGAAGAAGGGAAGGATGCCTTTGACGAGTGCTACCCTAAGGGCCACACCTGGCAGCTGGCCTCCGTAATAGATGTCCGAGGATTTCAGGTCACCAACTCCGAGAAACGACAAGGATGATTTCGCGGTGTCCCTTTCATCTTCACTCGGGCTTTTGTTATCGCCGAGTGCCGCTGAACACAATTAGTCCACTATACAACGACCGGCCCGATCATCAGGCTCCAGGCAAGGCTAGTCTTGTCATTCATAATGCAGCCATTGTCCTCAATTGTGTGCATGAACTTTTCTTTGGAGGTGAAAGAAAACTCGCCCGGTACCAGCGTATTTCTTAGAACAAACTTAAAGACGTCAACACCCAAGGTTTTAGAAGAGGTCATGGACTATTATGAGAATTCGTAAAGGGGAAGACGTTAATGGTTGCAGTTTTGAAGATCTTGTAATAGTATGGTAGCATCTTAACACCCAAGCGAATTAAGGGATTTGGCTAGATTAAATGAAAGAACAGGTATTATTTTGGAATGGATACTGCGTCACCACAGAGCAAGGATTCGTCAATGAAGCTTGTATTGTAATAATACCGGGAAACGTAAACGAGTCTGTGCTAACCGACGTGACGTTTTTCCATTTGGGTGCTCCCGGGCACTAGAAAAAGATTCAATCCTTTACAAAAATATTTAATATTTACAAGACATTATTGGGCATTTTATTATTCACAATAGCTGACACAAGAGGGCGCTGTTTATTTGAAGTCGACGAAATTATTGTTTGCTCTTGCACTATGGGCGTTTACGAAACAGAGGCTCAGGCACCAGCTCTGTCATCCGTATGCTGAAAATATAGGTTGTGGTTTTTCATTGAAGCTGGGGCTTTGTTTTCCTTTTCAAACCAGAGTATCTACCTCCGAAACGCAGCCAAATTCTTTTAATTGATACCCATTATTTTATAGAATTGATTCACGAAATAGAGCCGGAGCCTGAGCCTAAGCCTGAGCCTCCGTTTCGTAAACGCCCTATGACATTGATACAGGCACCCAAGAGATATATCTGCCACCGGGTCGGCCGACCTCAAACAGGTCTGGATAAGTCTCAGATGATCAAGCATTGTTACATCAAGCTTGAGGTGTTGGGGGATGGAGAGTCAAGATTTCCCCCAAATCAAAACTGAAATGCTGTCGCCACGGCGTCAATCCACCGTGGTCAATGCACTAAATTAGTAATGACTGGGGAGGGGCCGAAACCCAGTCATTTTACGGTCACATGAAGGAGATGACAAACTACATGGTTCAGTTGAAGCAAAGAGCAAAGGGGAGACAGGGGCTTTAAATATTATACGGCATGCAGCTGAATGGTGATATCCCCTCACACTGCAATTATGAGTACCGAATATGACGGTTGACACAATCATCTCGGCAAATGGGCAAAATATCGTATGAATCCCCCTAAGCATTGTAAGACAATCCGCGTACCTACCGCCGTGCATTAATAATGGAACCTCGCTCCATCTCACTCCCTTCTTTCCCCAGTAGTGTGTCTAGGGAAAGAACAAATCCACACAGTATATAAACAACAAATAATACGCTCCATGATATATACTGCCATCATATATAGACGTGTTATTATTTATAGCACGATGGCATGGACAGACCCTTCCTCTCTGTAATGTGTTGATGGTGCTCGTTCAGTATATACCTCATCTATATAGACGTATATTGGCGGTATAGTTCAAAGGATGTGATGTGAGAGAGGTACCACATTGGGCTCGTAATCACAGTGTGCTACGCCGTGACCAAACAATTCCCGCTATTCGGTGAAGAGTTTGACTCCGTGACAGGGTTGCAGATCAGGGAATACCACGTGTAATATCAGTTGATATAGTAGACTCACGTAAAAATAAATAAATAAATTAATAAAAGAAATAAAAGAAAATAATAAAAGGTAAAAAATAAAGGGATGCGATTCTGTTATGTTCCGTGCACCCGCGCGTTTAAATTTGTTTACAGTTTTGCATTATAATGAAATAATCTCGGCGAACAAATTCGAAAAGTTATTCATTGTGCATATCAATTAAAATAAAATTGTACTTGGGCCTATCTGTTGTCACACGATGGGTATAAGGTACTCGCATGAATTGCAGATCGACATAATTAATATGTACTCGCCATTACATGTTTTGGCTGTATAATAGGGAAAATTTACCTTTTAAATAATTAAGCTAAATTTTAAAATTATTATACATAATATTGAAAAGATGTATACAATTTGGTGATTATTCCGAGTGTTGTGTACTTATAGGCATCTGTGGTTTCATACACGATACGATGTCTTGCAATATTAATGTAGGCCCGCCTAGTCCCCTAAAACCAAGAACACGTTTTTAATGATAAAACCATACTAATTGCCATTAGATCCGTGCTTGAAAGGGGTGTGTGTCTTTGTGTGCATCCGCCCTCCTCCAGGAAATAACGTGCTGGGCACAGCGCAATTTCAACACGGCGTTACACGGGCGCCCGCGCGCGCGATAATGACCCGGCGAGCGGTTGGGGATCAAATCATTTCGAATGGATTCCGGGGAATAATTTGCCACTTTCCCCGGGCCTTTGATGATCTGCCGACGCCAGTGAGAGGGACATCACGCCGTGCCAGTGTAGTATATACGGTCGCGGCCCTGTGATTGAAGCCAGCGAGCGGTAGGGGGAGATGGAGAGAGAGGGGGAAGGGGGGAGCGGGGTGAGGAAGACGGGGGACACGGTTCATTATTATTCTCCAATTAGACATAACAGTTACTTTGTCTCCTTGATGGAGAAAGGACGGCAACGAGTGCCAAACAACAGCGGCAAAGGGAGTGGACTGGAGAGCATTAAACGAGGGAATCTAAATTACGAAATGGGGAGAAATTGTGACCCACGTGGCTGCGCCTGTCTAGGATGAATAATGATGCAATAAACTGATGACTGAGAATCTGAAAGATGGAGGGACGAAACAAAATCCAGCGGGCATAAAGTGTCGGCGGCGTGATATTATTTGGATCGATTCTCTAAACACAGCCCATATATTACACGCGATATACAGTGCGGCCGCAAAGGCACGCGCCGAAGTGCCGCTCTTTTGGTCTGTCTAAGCCCGCCTCATTACCGTCCATAAAAAAAAGGGAAAAGAATATATATATAAAAAAAATGCTGGATGTAATTACCAGCTTTTATATATCCTCTCAAATCCTGTACATTATTACTTTGGGCTTCCCCACAGAAACAACAACAACGACACTGCCGTCTGATCGGCTCAGCGCTCTGTTTTTTTGAAAGAGTATATTATTATTTCAATGAACCAGTTGAGGTGGAAAAATAATATGGATGTCCGGTGATCATCGTGACAGATGCGGCAAAATACGAGCCGATGAAAAGACTGTATTTCCCGGCGCCGCTTCTTCCTTTCACCCGCCTTCTCTGGCCGTGGCTAGTGGACCGTATAAAGGCGCTGCAAACAACATGCAGTCTTAATGAGTCATTAGTATCAAATTGCATTTGAAAATGAACCACTCCGGATATGAAAATCTTGCCGTTTATATGGCGGCTCTTCAAACTCAGATTTGGGTAAATCTGGTAGAGAATTGATCTACCTCTCTTTAATTTGCTTTGTGTGTGAATTTATAGTCAATATAAGGGTACTGCATGGCAAAAAGCATCTATTGTATTAAATATGCACGGGACCGGGACGGAAAAGGGAGGAGTATTTTTTCTTCCAGGTAAACATCGATTGATTACGCCTTGCATAACCGGTAGGGGGCGCAGTGTTATTATAATATATTAATTTATATTATATTATATTAATTTATTATAATATAATATTACGCGTTTCATCAAACAGGTAAAAGTGTAACTACGCACCACGGCTGATGTTGTATGATAATAACTTATGATCTTTATTTTTAAAACTACACGAATGTTATATATGCTCTTTAAAACAACAAATAAAAACATGACAAATGTGTACTACTGCTACTACTGCTTGAGGCTATACTGGGCTTGTGATTTATTTCGCTAGCCGCCATTTGAGGCACACGAAACGAAACGAATGGATTGAACCACATGACGAAGCCGAAGAAAGGCTCCAGCTTCGCCATGTGCAAGCCCTTCATCTCATTTAGGACTCAAAATCCCAAACCTAGCCTCAAGCCTCATTTCGTAAAGACCCTATATAGAGCGTGCGATTTATTTAGTCGTATCCTGACGGCTATAGCTATGGCTATAGGTGACGGATGTTTCTACGGGAAGCTCAGACGCGCGGTTCAGACGCGCCGAAACTCCGTCACACAGATTGAAGACAGTGAAACTTGTTGGAAGCTCATGAAAGGTGCACACATTGACTGACATCAGATCGAAATGCATCCTTCTCCCAAAATCACATGTATACAGAAGAGGTGCTATTACAAGATGTGAGAACATAATCCCTTTTCTTTTGCCTCACTTTGTTAATCTTCTTCCTTCGGTAATAAGCAATATTCTGGCCAAATAAAGATGTGTATAATGTACATTCAGTTCATCTAAATTTCATTCAAGGCACTTTTTCCAGATTTTTATCCCGAAAAATGAAGACTGGCAAGCCCGTGATATGTACATCTCCCCCAATACATGTGATTTGTCATGTGACAAAAGTTCAGAAATCCCACTTTATATGACTCCGTATAAATATCTTACAAGACTTAAAAGCTATGCATGGTGTAAGCTGCGGTTCCGGTTGTGAACACTCGACGTTCCGAGCTGTGTGCTCTGTTCGTCTTCTGAGGAATCACGCTCTTATAGAAGAGGGCTTTTTGTACATGGTGCAACCGCAAATACACATAACATGGAGAAATAATATTAACTACAAACTTTTTTACCAACTAAATTTGTCGGGGAAGAACTTTTTGCTCAGTGAGCCAAAAAAGTCTTTACTGAGCCGGATTATCTTAACCGAGTGCTCTCTGTTTCAGATGTCCAACGCAATGGCAAGGCATCTCCTTTTGTTATACACATAAACACTCATGTTTCTTTCTTTGTGGAACTAATTAAATCCATGTTCACCGCGAATCGGCAAGAAGCTCAAAGACAGTACATTTATTTTCAAAATCTACCCCCACCCCAAATTGAGTCCGTTATAATGTGGGCGCACCTGCCCAACCTTGTGTAGGACACACGTACTACACGCCGTATACATGCACAGCTTGCTAATAACGGGTGCGCCCCAAGAGAGTCCAATGAGATTGGGTCGACCACCTAACTGACGTGTGTGATGTATTCCATGTCAATAATTTAAAGATATTAAGTCTCATGGATGAGACTCCGAAACCGCACGCAGCTAGCTAGGCAGGAAGACACCATTACCATTACGGAAAGATCAGTAAATCATACACCCTTAAGAGCCTATATAGTTTGCCATTAAGAATAAGCAAAGAGAAAACCGAGGCCGAACCTACTTTGATCATGATCCACATCCTTCGCTTGTGTGAATTACCCCCCCCCCCCTCCCTTCCCTCTCCTCTTTCTTTACAATCTCTCTCCTTCTTTCGCGCCAAGGAACTTAGCTAATGCAGATGACGACGATTTACAGTGTACAAAAAAAGATGAGACAATAAATATTTAAGAAGCCGGCAAGATCACAGGCGCCGCATAAGACAATTTGGCGGGATGAGTTTCAAAGGAAGCCGCCGGAATGATATGGAGGACAAGCCCGTGGTTGGTTGCATCTGCTCCTATACCGTCGAGTGGGCGCTGGGATGCGGCGGGGCCGGGCCCGTCGGATCCGCTTGCGCACGCTGAGCCCATCGATCAGGACTGGGGCCATTGGATGGATCATTACTAGGACGGTGTACTCCGTATGGACGGCCGGACGGCCTCGCGCCGCTATCATCCACAGGAGGTGACAGGGGGAAAAAGCTCATAGAATTAGAAGAGATGCGAGACTCCAAGACCACGTCGTGGGAGACGAAATTCACGCCAGGAGGTTCGAATTGATTTTTGGCCCGTCGCCGCAGCAGCGGTGACACATGTACTACTTCGTTACAAAAGAATCCGCCTTATTCAGTGTTCCGTAACAGATGACACTGAGGGCGTGCTTTAAGGAATGAGAAAACAGAGAAATATAATTTAGTGAGGAGACCTTTACATCCCCAAGTATTTTGAGTCTTTTACAAGATCAAGGCATTTAATCTTCTGATCTTTCAAGCATAGGCCTGTCAATTTAATTTACGGATCTGCAACTGCTAGTAGGAATTAAAATAATAACATTAATAACAAAAGGATTGGCAATCACAAAATCCTTCATCTGGGAGCTTCAACTGATGATCTGTATTTCTTTAGCAAAAAATACTCAGATACTCAGATACCAGTTAATCCGCCAAATTTAATGCCCAAATCGCTACGATGCTACATTTCATTTGACCTGAAAAAAAAATCCACAGCTGTCACAACTACAAGGCGATGGTCAAGAAATAAAACCCAGACCTACTGAAGCTTGACTATACTTAATGAAGTTGTCGGGAGATTCTTAAAGGTAGTATCATACTTTGGGAAGAAACCAAAACAGAAATGTTCACAGATTTACCTATAACTTACAGGGTATGAAGATGGTGGTGGTAGAAACATACCGTTAACATTTTTCCGCCTGAAATGGTTTATCCAGAAACAACGACCAAAAATCTTTTTGATCTTTTAAAAGATCAAAAATAAAAGAGAAAAGACTTAAGAAATACTGTGGCCGTTTTTCACTGTTTTCTCAAAAAGTGGGCAACGTATGGGACTGTATCTTCCTTGATATTTTTGCCCACGAATCTGTATTTCTTTGACAAAAACCAAAGTATGATAATACCTTTAAAGGTAGCGTACAGGATTTGCAAGGCCTAAATTTTTTTAGTGAGCCTGAGACAGAAAATGAACAGTTCGTAAATAGTGCAAACAGTCACCATGGGAAACCTTTTTTTTTCAAGGAAATCAAGATTGAGTGTCTTTTTAAAAAGATCGTTTGTCCGAACGATTTAGTAGCATTTCGAAAGCGTGGCGTAAGCGTGACGGATTCGGAGGGGGCAAGAATATTTCGGCCTTATTTCTGCTATCCAGATGAACAAAACTTCTTCTGATTAAGTACCAAATTCAGCCAAAACGCACATCTTTGCAAATCCTCCCAGTTAACCCAATGGCTGTTTTTTTGTTCACGGCATGCATATTGCATATAATCGTTGTGATCGGGAAACGAATCAGATCTGAAAATCCTCTAAATTTGACAATTCTGTCACGGGATGCCGAGACCGTGACATCATAACGGACTGTTGTAATTTTCAGACCACGAGTGACGATGCCGTAATTTCAAGACGGTTTCCATGAAACGACAGTTTATAGCAATCTCATTCATTGAAACCATAAACGTTTATACAAGCTCACATAATAATTCACACCTAGCAAGAATAATCGGGCATACTTTTGTATAAATAGGCCTAAGGCTGCACGAACTTCAAGCGAAAGTTTTTATTTAAGTATAAATTACAAGATATTTCTATGTTAATGGGTTCATACGTTAAGTATGAACTTCAAATTTAACTTTAAAAAGCACTTTAAATTCAACTAACTTCATTCTCCTTCTCGTGATGCATTGATGATTAAAGCAGGCTAGTCGAAACGTTGAGACATAACCTGCAAACAAGTACGAACGAATAATGGTGTTTCTGCAAACCGATCCACATACCAATTTCATGCAAAGCCTCAAATCTTTCTTAGCGTCATCCTATGGGATGGACTATCGCCGAAGCCGCATATAAATTTCGGAATAACCCTTTCCAGATTAATATTCCCCCCAAACCAATGTTGTCAAATAAAGCCTGTTATTGTACCAAATCTGGTAAAAGAAGATATATTTGAAGTGAAATTCCACCAATTTTTCAACCCATTGAATTCAAACGAGGCCAACTGTCCAGAACTGCATATCTCTAAGGCAATCTCCCCTTACAACAGACATAATTATGCATGGAGTATTAAGTAGGCCTACTTGTATAATTATTAATTTTGGAACACAACGAAAAAATAGCATTAGCCAAGAGTGAAATACTGAGCAGATATACTATAAGGGAGTCTAAATACATAGTTTATTATTGAACATTAGGTTACAAACCATCTAATTCTACTTGCATTGGCGGCAAGTCTTTGAAGTTTTCGGCATACGAAAGTCGAACATGGACGCACGTCGTTATAAATATTTACGGCGTATTAGAGTGAAAGAAAAAACTTAAGGGGAAAACAACTCCATCCACGATCTCGGTAATTTATCTTAAATGCCCCGTGATAAATGTTGTCCCAGACGGAGGGATTTCAAAGGGACCGACAGGGGGATGATCCGGGGGACCTGGCCTGCGCACGGCGGCGGGCAAGTCGCGACCCGCCGACAAAAAGCCACGGACTCGATGTTTATCTGTGGTATTACAAACAAAAAATTATTAGACGTCTCATTTTCGAAGAAGTGAAGGAGCCGTGCGGGAGATGTAGGTTAATATTGGAGGGGTGCACTTCAGAAATATCAATGCACACACACTATATAGATGGGTATCAGCACGACCATGCAGACTAATTATCATCGCTCAGTTGAATTTCATCAATCGCATGACGGCATGAGAAGTATTTCTGTCCTCATTTCTATCCTCATGCCTGTCTTGCTCTAGAACCCGAAGTACAGCATCACCAAGACCATGCCAAGACTATCAGAGGCCGGGGTACTGGAGGATGCTCTGCAAGTCAAGATGATCAAGTCTTTACTCCTTATCTTGCCCATGACATGACAACTCTTGTTATGAACAAGTTGCTAAGAACATCTCATCTTCGTTATAAATGGACAACGAAGCAAAGAGATGAGGAGCCCTAACATTTAGACTTGTTGGTTAATATAAGAGAAGATCATAGCATCCTTTAAAAGTTAACCTTTAAACTGTAAGCCTACTTCTAATGTTTCTGTGCTTTTGTTTAAAGACCCAACAAGGATTATAAATGAATGAACAATGATACAAAAAACATCATAAGCGTTTAATGTCCCTTACACAGGGTATTTTCGGTCTTACTCTTGCAATAGTCTACATGTAGGTATGCTGATGTACATGTATGTTTGTGTCGATGTCACTGCTAACTAAACTAAAGCCAAAGCCACTCAAAAATCACAGGCTGTGGGATAAACAATTGAAGGATAAGAAAAGACCCTTTTTTGAAATGTCAGCTTCGACTTAAGCTCCAGTTCTAGTTTCATTTCCTAAAATTATTTGTAATAAATGGCAGGTATCAAAACAGAGGCTTCTGTGCAAGTTCTGGATATGGTTTTTGAACAAGAAAACGGCTTCAGCTAAATGAACTAAACACGACCTGTACTTTCAGCTAGGTTTGATGATGGAGTAGAACCCAAAGACGGAGCCAAAGTTTTAAAAAGGCCCAAAGGAACACATGTAATGGTGATGTATAGAGTAGTAGCTGTACCGTGCAATAGCTGTACAGAGAAATAGTGTACAGAGAAATAGTGTACAGAGAAATAGCTGTAGAGTGTTGTGATTGTACAGAATAAGGGAGATGAAAAGTGTAATAGTGTATAGTTTAATAGCTGTACAGTTTTATAGTGTACAGAGAAATAGCTGTAGAGTGTTGTACATGTAATTGTACAGTATAAGGTAATATATGTAGAGCATAATAGTGTATAGTGTAATAGCTGTACAGTTTAATAGTGTACAGATAAATAGCTGTAGAGTGTTTTAACTGTACAGTATACCAGGTAATAGCTGTATAGCGTATAGTGTACAGCGTAATAGCTGTTCAGTGTTAATTGCTATCTTGTTTATTTATTCATTTGGATCCCCATCCTCTACCCCAGGGGCTTAGTAATCCATACTTGATTCCATCCTCCACTCCCCCTGGCTTAAGACTTTCTCCATATTACAGATACACGGGCCCAAGTTCACTAGTATCAACCCACACAGACGTTTTTACATACAAGTATTAAGATTGTTATAAGCACGGCTCCATGGTATAAATCCTCCCTTGTGGGTCCATGTTACAATCCGCCTCCATGACTATAAAGTAAACAAGCATCAGCATATGGAATAGTCTTAAAGGATCAAGAATTTAAAAAAAAGAAAAAAAAAAGGAAAAATACAGCAGGAATAATGCACATATTCATAGAGACGCCCATCCTAGGGAGATCAGCATCACGGGGGAAAAACGGATATCAAAGCCGACCGAGGAATGAAACGAGATTTGCCAATGGATTAGTTTACAGAACCAATGGCATAGCCTGGCTGTAATTATTTAAGGGGGGATATGTAGCTACCGGTAAGTGGATGTAGATATTATAGATGTGTTTACAGAATGAACATGGATGTCTTGCTCTTTGGCTGAGTGGCATTTGGGCGGGTGGTCGGGATTTGGGTGGAAAAGGGAAGGCTGACAAAATATGAATACATTCATCTGTGATTAAACCTATTAAGATTACAAACAGCATTTGAATACATCAGGGACAATGTTATTATAACATGTCCTATGGTTCATTCACCTTAATATTCCCTGTGCGTTTTATCATGCCCACCCTTTATGTAGTCTATGTGATAGACGCACTGGCCGTACAATGAGTGAGCGTCTATCACATGCATGCAGATTTCCTGTCAATACAAGTAATAAACTGCTGCAAACTGCTCATCAGCCAAAATGACCTAAAATATATCAAATGCTTGGAGTTAGGAGGGCCTGACGCGTTTCAATCCTAGCAGGACCTTTCTCAAAGGCTATATACCAGATTTCCTGATTAATTATGCAAGCCAACCCGGCCAGCACTGACCTCTAGGTTTTGACCAATCAAAATCCTAGGCCTCCATCATGATCCAGACGGAAATGTTCT
Organism: Astropecten irregularis; assembly: GCA_963971285.1. Lineage (NCBI taxonomy): Eukaryota > Metazoa > Echinodermata > Asteroidea > Paxillosida > Astropectinidae > Astropecten > Astropecten irregularis. The sequence continues at coordinate 18,257,430 of OZ020246.1, read as the reverse complement.
CAAGACAGATCTGATTGGCTGATGTGCTGCATTGTATAAAATTTGCCTGCACGCATGTAGCAGATGTTCCTGTGACATGGAGATAGAACAGGTGATACTCAGGCTACCCTTCCTTTATGTGTCTACCTTTATAGAGATTTTTTTTAAGCCGTGTGAAAGGATAGAACAACTTAAAGGTATAATACATGATTGGAAAAAGGTCACAGAATAGCACTCACACTTTGTCTGATCAAACATGTACATGAAATAATAATGAAATAAATACAATTTGAGCTCAATCGGACATCTGAGTCACGGGAAAATAGCAAAACCCCGACTCAATTTTTCTTATAAAACATAAAGAATGGTTTTGATCTTACCCCGATATCAAAACTGTTTTTGGTCTTTATTTTAGTAATTTTTGGATAAATTCACCATTTTAGGCAGAAATATTTCAACGGTATGTTCCTATCAGCACCATCTTGAAAGTTATACATATACATCTGGGAACATTTCTGTTTGGGTATGTTACCAATCCTGTACTGTACCTTTAAAACAGCTCTATAGGTAGCTTTACAATAAACCCACATAATATGATTTTATCAGGGATTCATGAAACCTTCTCAAAATCTCTCCCATAGATTAGTGGTGCACTGAGATATGGCCTCTTACATAAATGCTCTGAAGGTGAAAACCAGTTTTCAATTAGGGAAGACTGGAGCCAGTTAACTATAAATGGAACAAGAATATTTTGTGAAGTCTCGTCAAGTCTGACAGTTTCAGCATCGACACTAAGTATGTTACCTTATGCAGCAGGGAGTCTGTAAGGGGATAATAAGGTCAGACTACTTGCTCAATAGTTGCCCCACTACTAGGAGAAAAAATAAGATTGTCAGCCAAATGGAGAGGGTTTACAAAGATATGAAAGAATTATTGGCTAAATTCTGTAAAAATTTTTAGATTTTTCTGAATAACCAAATAAATACAAAGAAGTATGGATGTACATGTATATTTCTCATAAATTTTATTTGTGCTTATTCAACAAAATAAAACACTACCTTTACTGTATTATAGCTTTAAATTACACCGTTTATCATCAAATTATTGCTTGCAGCATTACGGGACATGGGGATCTGCTGTTAGTACGTATTTGAAATGAAGATTGTATGGAGAGCATTTTCATTAGTGATTTGAGAAAAATACTGATTTACGCAGTTTCTATTCTCTATAGTCACCTCCGCATGCTCGGCATGCAGTGTCGTCTGTACCTCAAATGTCCGTTCACTGTCCTGATGTCAGTCTGAGGCCACACCTCATGGAACTAGCTCTTTGAGAGGATTCTCTAGGGATCGGTATGAACCTAGGGCATGTTTGTTTTATGCACAGGATCACAAATCTTGCTGAACCAGATTCCATTTTAGCGTACCCTGCATAGGACGTGGATCCCTAAGTCTGGGACCCTTTGCGTTAAACAAACAGGCCCGAAGTCTCTCATGTAGCCTTCGTTCAGAGGAAGCATTCTGTCAAAGGGAACCTTCTATCTAAGGGAGTCTACTTTCTATGTGACACATCTTTATGAGAAGGCCATCTTTCTGACAGGGCCATCTCTCTGAGAGTGTCAACTTTCTGAGGAAGTCTTCTAGTATTTCAAAGGACTATCATATCTATCAACGTTGTGTTTGGAGTGAATTTTTTGGGGAATTGCTTTAAGGGTCCTTTATGATGTTCTGACCCCAAAATACCCCAAATGCACATCCTTATCAATGTTTTCTTGCAGTCATCTGTCATTGGTCAAGGTGGTGAGGTCTCCTATGAACGACATCCAGTCCAGCATTCATGGGTATGTAGAAGAATCCAAGACACTCTAGGAAACTACTCCCAGCTCCAACCAACCTCACCTTAGCTACTCTGGTGTCATCAATCCTTCTGAGGCAGAGATGAGGTGAGATTGGATTCAGTCCATATTCCAATAGATCTCATCTTGGCTTCCGTCATTTTTAGTCAAACTCCTCCAAGACTTCATCGTTCTCCTCATCTTGCTGTCCATCCGGTGGCCGGAGGCTGTTCAGGAGGTCCCTCATGGCATCCATCAGACTGCCCAGGCTCTGGCGGAGGTCGGTGTTTGGAGCCAGGTAGCCTCCTGCTGCTCCCTGTGGGTCACCACCTTCTGCCATGGCAACGGGGTCAGGTGGTACTGTCCCAGGTGGCTGGAGAGAAAACACAAAACACAACAAAGTAGCAAATAAAAATGGTGGGGAAAAAAACAAAACAACAGGCAAAAATACCAAGACAGATACAGTAACAGTCATCTGTGAAAAATTCAGTCCATACAGTGCCCACTTTTTGAGAAAAAAAGTGAAAAACACCAACAGTATTTTAACTATTATTTTGGATCTTTTAAAGATGAAAATTATTTTCGGTCATTGGTTTGAGTCTTTTCTGCATAAATACAACATTTCAGTCAGAAAAATTGTAACGGTATGTTTCTACCATCACCATTTTATACCTGTTAGTTATACGTAAATCTGTGGAGATTTCTGTTTCGGTATGCTACCAAAGTATGATAGTACCTGAAAACTGGAAAGTACAAGTTTTGAAGGATAATACATCACTACAATCATGTACCTAATGTATTGGCACACTGCATTTCTTGTACAAATGGTTTTCAATCACAAGTTTCCCTTTTTCTGTTTCTCGCTAAACCATTCTTTTGAGTGACCTACCGGCGGTAGATACGAGGGCATCATCGACCTGAAGAACTCAGCAAATGGACTGCGATCGGGTTGAAGGCTGCCTGTGCTCTGCTGCCTGTGGATCCAATGTCAAAGACAATTTGGTTGAACCAGTAAAACCTTGACAAACCACCAATGTCGTTTACATCATTAGGCCCATGCCACACAAGGCAATTTACAGGCAATCAGTTCCAGGCAAGCTCCAAGAAGACACATCTTGACATTTTCATATGATTTTCTTAGGGATAGTGAGAATTACTACCAGACAAATGACCTTAGTTCTAGCAAGACTTTCCTCTTGCATGTGGTGTAGTTGGATTCCTGTAAAAGTTGCCTTGTGTGGCACGGCCCTTACAATACAAAGGCCTCTGACAAGAATTTCGGGTAGAGTGTAATGGTGTTGCAACTAGTAATTCCTGGCAATGAAGCTCTGTAATCATGAGCAAATTTGGGAGTCAGGTTGGCGTAGTGGTTCTTTCCTCACCTTTCACCTCTGTGGACCGAGTTCAAGTTCGGCTCGGTCCACAAGTGGATTGGGTTTTCAGTCCCTACCTGATTCTGTGGGTTTTACCCAGAATATTACTCTGGGGTTTTCCTTCCACCTTTAAAACTGTATCTTCTTCTCATCATCTTTCCATAAAAGGTTTCATCAGGCTTTCGAGCTACAGTGCCTAGGGCACTTTTGAGGAATCCTCAGTGTCATTACCAGAAATAAACAATAATAATAATAAGTGCATCCCTGTACACATGTGCTATAATGAATAACATTCAGTTTGCTTGAACCAAGTAAGGTTTGCAAACACACCATGTAAGGTACTCTGATTGGAAGAGGTATGGTTCTGATAAGAACTGGTGAGTAACAACTGCAGGTTTCGGAGAGTGGGCTTTGACTGTGAGAATCTCTCCTGAGGATGGCCAGAGCTCACTGGCCGAAATGCCGGGATATCACTCACTGGCTCTTATCAAAACCACACCACTTCCAATAATAGTACCTTACAGGGTGTGTTCACAAACCTTAAGCCCTGTCCGCACTGGACTTTTTTTTCCGGGGATTTAACCGAGCCGATGGGTAAATGAAAAATGGGCAAATATAACCGGTGTCCGCACTTGGACTTTTGACTCGGGTAACTTAACCGTGCACGCACAGAAGAATTACCAAGCACGCACGGAAGAATTACCGAGCTGACAATACTAGGCTTATGAGTTTACCCGACTCGCACTGTCCGCACTGGACTTTTCGTCTCGGGTAAAGTGTCTCGGGTATTCTACCCGGGCAGAAGTTGGCCGGTAGAAATACCCGCGCGGCTCGGGCAAAGTAACTGAGAGGTAGACTTCCTGAGACGTCCGCACTAAAATGGGTAAAGTACCCAGCGTCTCGGTTACTTTGCCCAAAAAAAGTCCAGTGCGGACAGGGCTTTACTCAGTTCTAGTTTCCACCATGCAAAACTTCCAATCTTATATTTTGAAAAGAGAACAAAGAAAAATTGATTGCAGCCGGATTTGAACCGGCGACCTCCTGAATACCATACAGGCGCTCTACCAACTGAGCCACCCAGCCCTCCGTTGGTGGTGTCCCTAATAGTCAATTATCTTTGTTTGTTTGCCAGTCGGAAGCCATGAAACCATGCAAATACTGCTATATCCCAAGGATCATTTCATCGATACTCGCAGCAATGCTGCAACCTGGGAGTGGTACAGCAAAATCTTAAATTTTGCTTGTTTTGGTTGCTTGATACACACCTTGGTGGTCTGCGATATGACACAATTGAGTCCGTGGGTGGGAGTGGATCATAAGATAAGACCGGAGTGTTAGACAGCTCCTGAGGGAGAGATACAGCAGCCTCCTTGATCTCAGACAGGATGATATGACGGTAGACATTCCTTGGAGTGCCTCGGTACCTCACCTGTCTCCTGATACAGAAAACAAGTGGCAATCAACGATTCCGATCTATAAAAGTCCTGAATTGCACATCATCTCGTCATAAATAAGACCAGGGCCCAATTTCATGGATCTGCTTTATTATATGCATAGAATTCGCGCTTACAGAAGCAGAATATTCTGTGCTTACAAGATCCTATTTCATGGATTGGCAAGGAAATTTCAGTTGTGCATGTGGATAGTCTGCATAACTAAGACTTTCTTGCTTACACATCTTTCTTTGAAATTCGGCACTTACCCAGTAAGAGATGTATGATGATCACAAATGCTGAATTCTGCATTATACTAGCCCAGGGGTCGATTTCACCAAACTCTTCACAACTATAAATCGTAGGACTTTTGATGCAATGAAGCCCGACGTGGGATAGGCCCCCCTACGATGGGTTATCCTTCGTAACTTGAGTTAGGATCCTTCGTAACTTGAGTTACGATCGATCGCAGGGCTTCGTGAAATCGACCCAGGCCATGGGCTAAGTTTCACAATATGCCAAGATCATTATTATCTTAAGACAAATTGTCAGTATCACCATCGTGATTTGTATTGTGACCTCACATTTTGCTCAGGAGATTTTTTCACGAGGTCTGAGGAATTGGAAACGGTAAACCAATCATTAACTCATCATACTAATGATACACTCACTTAGTCTGGTATTCTTGGACTATGGGTTCCTGATTGTCCACCCTTTGTAGCACTGATTTGACATTGGTCTCCATCCACTTCATGACCTCTGGTACCTTCCACATTGCGTAGTTACGGCCAATGTACAGTGCAATCAGTTGAGTCAATGCCGCGGGCTGACTGATGATGAAAAGAAAGGCATGAAAATCAATTCACAAATCAAGCAAAGTGACAACATATCACGCCGGTAATCCGTTGGATCAATGGTCTAACTTGGGGATCCAGTTGTGAAATCATGCACTTAAGATTTTTTCACACTATCCAAAATCTTGGGGTTGGAACTGGATCGAACCCCTAGATTTTCAACCATTTTCACACTTGAAAAGTGTCAACCCCGAGCCAACCCGGGTAGGATGGCTGAGCCTGATCGAAATCAACCCTGGTAGGGATCAGGGTTGAAACACTCAACCGGGTTCCAAACTGCATTTTTCGCCGTGATGTGTGTTGTATGAACCGTTCACAAAAAATAAGTGTGAATGTTGCATCTCTTCAATCCGGTTCAAAAACTTATTAGGCTGAACCGGGGTGGATACGGGTTGGTTTCAACACGGATCGAAAGGTGATAGTGTGAAAAGGCCTAAGTTCATTCAGGCAAAAATTGCTGGAAGGAAAGACATTATAGAAGGAAGGCCATGTCCATCCACTGACAAAGCTTTTTTGTTCTACCGAAATTTTCTTCTTGCAGGCAGTGCGGTTGGTTTCCTCTAAGATGCCCATACAAATTCAATTGCCTAGTGTGACATGAGTCTACATGGTCTTACTTGCAATGAGTGATTGTAGCAAAGAATGAATGCTTCTTGACGGCTGCATCTGGCTGGATGCTACACAAGTCCAGTAATGGCAACAATGTCTGCAATGGAATACACACACACACAAATAACTATTCATACATTGGGCAATCGGATGTTAAGGAAGTTGACTCTGTTTGATAAGGAGATGAAAAAAATTGACTTAAAGGTAGTATCATACTTTGGTAGCATACCAAAACAGATATCTTCACAGATTTAACACCTATAACTTAAAGGGTATAAAGATGGTGATGGCAGAAATAAACCGTTCAAAAAACTTTTTGCCCGAAAGGCTGTATTTATCCAGAAAAGAGTAAAACCAGTAACCAAAATTATTTTTGATCTAAAATAAAATATAGATCAAAAATAAAAGAGAAAAGACTTCAGAAATATTGTGGCTGTTTTTCACTGTTTTCTCAAAAAGTGGGTACCGTATGGGACTGAAATTTTCACAGATGACTGTTACTGTTTCTTCCTTGATATCTTTGCCCATGAATCTGTATTTCTTTGACAAAAACAAAAGTATGATATTACCTTTAAAACAACTTCCATTTGTTTGGCAAGTAATGCACAGTACAGTGCTAAATCAGTCTTTGAAATTCAAAGAATGTGACTACTCTAATTTTACAAAAATCAAGCATCAGATCCGATAGGGATATACATGTACACAAACATTGTACCTGAAACAGGTTATAGATTGAGTTACCAAAAAACAAACGGACACAGATTGTAAATTTACCGAAGGGTACATGAGGAGAGCTGTCTGTAGTGCAGAGTCTGCCTTGGTGGTGCTACTGTCCTGACTGGTGTGGAAGTGAGCCAGCGCCAGACTGAAGGCAAAGTTGGGTAGCTGGGAGAGATTCTTGTGAGCCTGTTAGCAAAACAAGACCAGGGGCCAATTTCATGAGCTGCATAGCACAACAAATTGCTTAGCACAAAAATAGCTTGCCCAATAAAACAAACCTTCATTGAAATTTCCATTTGATATTCATGGTCAGCGAACAACAGCGGCAAAGAACAATTGCAAGTGATTCACAACACGTGGAAATTTGGTTGTTAATCCTGTTTTTACTAAGACAGAAATGTCATGCTTAGCAATTTTCTTGTGCTAATAAGCAGCTCTAGGAAATTGGCCCCAGGATATGAAAACCAAGTCCAATTACTTAAATCCATCTCAACTATTGCAGGTTTCTATTAAAGGGTACAGGGTAAAAAATGCACAGCTCTGCTTACTGTAATGTTCGCATGCATTTTAAGGAACCATAAGTGGTATACTTCCTGATTCCAATAACACATTTTCAAATTGGAGTCTTTCAAGAATGATTGATCAAGGAATAGGTCAAAGTCACTTAACAGGCAACTTACGTTACTGTGGAATAGCGCTCCGCACTAATGACGTCACAAAATCCCCGGATGTCAGACAAACATTGACTTACACACGTAGTATACATGCACGCGCACACCCATGCACGTGTGCATGGTTGCAATGTTTCTGAGGTCCAGTGCTATTTTTAAGTTAATGCAAGTGTGGAGCGCTATTGCCCATAGGTAATGCAACTCACCTCCCATTCATCGTACATTCTGATGAGGAACTGGTACTGCTCTGATCGCAGTGCATAGTGGTCAATCATTAATAACACACCCAAGGGATCAGTGTCAGGATCCAGACTAAAAAACACAAAAACCAACAAGGAAGACAACAGAGAAGACAACAGTCATATTATTGAGTCAGGAACCAGACTAGAATGCAATTAATGAGCGTTTAATGTCAGAACGACAGTAGGTTTCAAGTCCACAGTTTACATTGTAAAATTCAATCGTCTCCTGATGAGGACTAGAGCAGACTAGTCGAAACATTGAGACCTAATTGTGAGAAGTGCGAATGATATAGAAGTGCAAAAGTACAAACGATTGTTACATGTTGTTTCCGCGAACCGATCCAAATATCAATTGTCACCATGCAAAGCCTCAAATCTTTCTTAAAATTTTGCTCATTATACAAATAAGACTTACGGTACTCTATATTTGTATCATAAAATTACACATTTGGCTGCATTGGTTTACTTCTTTAAATCTCATGCTTTGTGCACAGAATTCTGTGCTTATGATCCTTATTCTTTGCTTATACAGTTAGCGCAGAATTTTTATGAAAGTTGATTTGAGTGAGAAATCCTTATTTATGCAAACTATGCACACATGAAAACTACTGAAAATTAATGAAAAAGAATTTCATAAGCACAAAATTTCTTCTGTAAGCACCAATTCTATGTTATTGTAAGCAGGGCCCAATTTCATGGAATCTGTTACGGTCTATTTTTGTGCTTGCGCGTGAAATCTATTTCATGGAATCCGTAAGCAAGACCTTTCGGTTAGCGAAGAATTTCTAGGGTAACCGTGATCATTTTCTGCTAACACGATGTCGTATGCATTCTGCACAAATTCCTTGCTTACCGTTACCAAAAAGGAAACTCTTCCGTGAAATATGCTAAACCGTAACCAAAAAAAGTCTGCTACCGTAAGCGAAGAATTTCTGCTAACGGTAACGGATTCCATGAAATTGGGCCCAGCTAGAGCCAATGAAATTGGGCAGTCAGTTATAACGACTCTTGTTTGCTTACCTCAGGAGTAGTTTACATAGCTCCAGTGCCGTACGGTTGGCACCCCGCTGTCCCACAAACACACAGTGTCTGAACAGAGCAAGAAATAAGGCCCTGTTTTCAGCTCGTCTGTACTCCAGCCTGCAGTTCCCTTGTGTTAGACTGAACATTGTGTGGAAACTACACTCCATGTTGAACAGCGCCCTCTCTAGAAACAATGAAAATACACCACGGTCTCATTGTATACGGTACCCTCTTTCTGACGCATGATTCATGCTTCACTTTAACGCAAAGGATCCCAGATTTGGGGATTCACCTCCTATTTGCAGGGTACGCTAAAATGGGATCCGAATCAGTAGAATCCATGATCCTGTGCGTTAAACAAACAGACCCATAGTGTCCAAGACCAAGACATTGTCTTATCTATTGTCCCTGTACTTTAATACACTCCCATAGACCAAGTAAACATATGTACACCCGAGGAAATTTAAAGAAGGAAGTCTATTCAAGGACAAAAATGATTTCTTTGTACATGTAATTCCTTTTATATTTCCCTGTCCTCAATAATAATGCAAGGCACATGCACAGGGTGCAAGACTTCAAAGTTCAATAAGTGCGAACTTACTTCATTAGTAAGAAAACAATTCTTCATGTGTAAGATTCTAATGTAATTAGGTCACTGGTTCAAAAACACATGCTGTTATATACAACTGGGCCTTTTGACTTACCTACAAGCTCTGCAGCCATTTGTCTGTTTTCACTCATTTTGCAGACCTCACTGAGTTGCAGAAGGGTATCGACATGGAAAGGGTGCATCTGTAGCACGGCCTATTTCAAGCAATAGGAATTAATAGCAATTAATGGCGTTTATCAAAATGTCAAAGGCACTGGGTGCCACAGACCTGCCTGTAACTTTCAATGACTCAACTTGGCACTGTCCCAACTTAGCACTTTCCCAATTTGGCACTGTCCCAATTTGGCACAGTCCCAATTTGGCACAAACCCAAATTGGCTCCGATCCAACTTAGTGCCGATTTTCTTTGGGACCAACCCGCATCACTATGCAGTATTTCAGCAGTACTGCTTCAGGAAGCTCAAGAAAATACAAGGCTAAAAATGCCTTGAGAATTCGGGATGGATCCTCAACCCATCAATATAACAAGCTGAAACAAAATTTGACATTCCACTCAGTACTCCAGAATCAACCAATTAATATCCCTAGCCTTACTCTAACTGCCAACAGATTTGGAGGTTAGGCTCAATCAATATAGACACCGATCTTTTTTTTTTTTCTGTAAAACTACAATAAGGTTTGGAGAGATTTGGGAGGATCGAGTACTAAGGAGGATAACATGAAACATTATGGGATTTGTAGATGGAACTGATAGGTTTGTTTGTAAGACTCACTGTGAGATTCTGCGGGTCCAGAGATTCTACAGCATCCAGGAACTGGAACTGTACCTGTTGGTAGTCCTTAGAGTGCTCATAGGCAAAGTAATGATACCTGCATACAATGATAAATACATGTACCTATCAAACCTTCCAATTACATTCCATTTGTACATACTGTAACATTTACATAAAATTGCATAAAGCTGTTAGTTACACTGCTCAATCAGGAGAGACACTGGCTGAACAACTTGAACTTACAATAAATATTAAAAGCCAGGGATATAATTTCCTATTTCTTGCCTTCCGAAACGTTGTTCTTACTACAGTCACATTATACTAATTAGGGCGGAATTCCAAAACCTTGTTTGGAACAAACTTTAAAAATTTGATTAAAAAATTTAAGTAAAATGTGTATCATATTTTATATTTTTTCCATTATTCTTACACCAATTAAAACTGTCCTTACCCACTTTTTGTTTCCAATTGTTTCATGGATAAACCTGTTTGGAAATAAACGAAAACAAAACAAAAATATCAAAAAATCATCGTCTCTCTTTTTGCAAACATTTCTGGAGTGACAAAAAAGTTTCAAACAGGACGTAAGATGTCACAATTACTGGAGAGTTGAGAGGCTTACCTTACAGTAAGTGAATCAATTGAAATATGTTCAGGGGTCGATTTCACCAAACTTGCTATCAATCGTAGGACTTGAAGCATTGCAGCCCCTCGTACAAGTCGATACGATGGGTTATCCTTCATGTCTCGAGTTACGATCGATCGCAGGGCTTCGTGAAATCGAAATACATATTTTTGGAAGGGGAAAAGGTGTTTCTATTTGTCTTGTGGTCGATTTCACAAAGATTTGCGATTCATCTTGTAGATGAGTTGTTCATGTTTCCATAGCAGCTAGTATTGTGACATCACAATTTGCTTAGCAATTAAGATTGACACGCAAGTTGCGATCTGTCTTAGCCTTTCGTGAAATCGAGCCCAGGGGCCGATTTCATAAAACTAACAACGCGTCGCAGAGTTAAGACGCATCCTTTCTCTATGGACTCACCGCATCTATGCGACACATCGCAGCTAGGACGCGTCGCAAATCCAGTTGCGACGTGTCGCAGAGCTTTATGAAATCGGCCCCAGGTCATATAGACTTTAAAATGCATTCATTCCTTCTATAGGGAAATTAACAAGCCAAAGAGATAAAGCAGTGTCTTTTACCAGGTAAGGGCAAGACTTCCACTCGATACCGTTTGTAGAAACAAACTAAACTGAAAGTGCTTTCACACATTCTAAAATGATAGATGGTACATACAAGGGGACAGTTGCAACTAATTTGACCCAGTAGTAAAATAACGCTGAGTTGGATTTCTATAAAATGGACGGCTGACCTGTTTTGCCCATGTTCGGCCACTCTGCTTTAGGGCTGACCAACCAGGTGGATCTCTGGAATGTTTTACGTCTTCCTCGTCTCCTGTTCAAAAAGAAACGCCCAGATCTGCTCCTTTATTTAGGTTTCTTTAATCTGCCTTTTCTTAGGCAAAACCTTCATTAACCTCACAGTAAACCTTTGCACCAACCACACAAGGCAAGTACTGCTAAAATAGATTTATCAAAAATGATTTGACCAGAATCAGGAGAATTATTCTGACATTTTGACTTAATACATCTAGATATGCCAATATATGGTATATTCTAATAGGCCATAGAGGGCGCTATACAATGTCTTTTTAGGACATAGAAGTCGTAAAAGACATTGCAGATCAAGGCATTCTTGTTGTAAATGGGACTAGTTATTGGATGATGTTATATTTTCACTTCGTCACCTTTGTTCAGTTTGCTTGACAACGCTCGATCCAAAGATCCTCCTCATTTCGTTGTCGGCATTGAGATTCTTGTGCTCTATGGCCAACACCGCTTTGGTGTCCATGTTGACGGCAGCAGCAGCGTGGGTAAATTGCTCCGGCCTACCGTTGGGCAAGGCTCCCAGCATTGCATTGACTTCCCTGACGCTGGCATCAATTTCATCTTCCTGTAATTAGACAAAACAATAGAACCATTGCGCACGCTGTCATAGGGAGTTTCAGAAACAGAGGGTTAGGCTCCGGCTCCATTTCGTGAATCCATTTTAAAATATCTGGTATCAAAATAGAGACTTTTGGCTGCGGTTCGAAGTAGATTCTCTGGTTTGAAAAGGAAAACAGAGCTTAGCTTCAAGACCACAACCTATATTTTCAGCATATGGATGACAGAGCCGGAGCCTGAGCCTGAGTTTTGTTAATGTTCATAGGAACTCATCATATGGTATGGCAAGTCTTGTCTTTTCATTTACCAGATTTTCATCTTGTCCATCATTTAAAGCATTTCATGGTTAAAAATTCATCTCAAAAGAAACATGGGCCCTTTTCCAAACCTCGACTCTGGCTCTGGCTCAGTCATCCATATACTGAAAATAGGTTGTTGCTTTTCATTGAAGCCGGAGCCGAGGTTTGGAAAAGGGCCATGAATAACTTCCAAGGATTTTAAAGGCTAATAGGTACCAGCTACCAACTGTTTTAAGTGACTAGAATCTCTTGCTATTCAGAAACAAGAAAGTAATTTTCTGATGTAAGCTAAGTCAGTAAATAATCAAATCACTTTGATCATTTCTATAGATCACCAATTCTCTGAAATGCCCTTAAACCTCCCAGGGAAGTTTAACGGCTTCAGGAAAAGGATGTGCACGTCCTGCTGTCGTGCATAAGGCAAGCATGTCAGGGTAACAAGATGAAATTGTAGCATGTGAGAGCAAACCTACATCTTTGTTCGTACTTTCGCACTTCTACATGTATTTCGTTCACACTTCTCGTAAGGTCTCAACGTTTCGACTAGCCTGCTCTAGTCATCATCAGGAGGACTAGAGCAGACTAAAGCAGGCGAGTCGAAACGTTGAGACCTTACGAGAAGTGCAAACGAAATAGAAGTGCGAAAGTACAAACGAATATGACATGGTGTTTCCGCAAACCAATTGTCACCATGAAAAGCATCAAAGCTTTCTTGAAACCTACATCTTCATGAGCTTCTTGGGGTTTGGCTTCAGTGTCACTCTGCTTCTTCTTCTTCTTCTTCTTTTTCTTCCTCTTGGCCCCTGGGGCTGAGGCAGCTTCATGAGGGACTTGTTTGGATGAGGACCGATCTCCTTGTGCAGATGAGGTACTTCTTTCATTTCCATCGCTATCAGCTGCATCTTCATCCTCTTGTAACTGTTTAGAAGGAATATGGTTTAGAAATGGAGAAGTTTTGGTCATTGCAAATTTTGTATCAATATTATAACTAATACATTACAGGGAGAAATTACAAATATGGTACTGGTTTACAATAGCATCCAGTTTCTATATTAACTTAAAGAGAAGGGAATTACATTTAACTGTTGCCATATTCACATTAACAGTTTGTTTTGATCTATTTTGATGTCAGCAAGCCAAGTTTTGGAAAGTTGGCAGATTTTTAAATTTTTTAAGGAAATTATGAGGGGAGTCAGTGACATATTGACTGACAGTCAACACACACACACACACAACAGAAAGTTAATGGCGCACACTCACTAAACTGCAGACTCGCAAAAAAAAGTGTGAAATAGTGACTCATTTTCTCTGTGAAAATAGCATTCAAAATTCCAGACACTAGAGAATTCTAATTCTCCTAGAAGGGTTCGGTTGGTTAATTGTAGAAAGGGTTTTTTGAAAGGTAAAAACAATTTTAAAACTTTTTAGAAATTTTAGAACAGGTGCGGGCCACGGGGCTAGCTGCAGTAACTGTAGCCAGTATATTACTCCTTGCAATTTAGACATGATCCTGAAGATCGGTTGTACATGTAGGACTGATCATATACGTTCAATGTCAAAATTGTAAACAAGGAGTAGGCCTAAGCCCTAGGCCTAGGCCTCAGTCATACTAGGCATCACATAGTAATATCTAGGGCTACCGTTACTGCAGCTAGTCAAGGTCCGGGTTCTATTTTATTTCTTAATTGGAAACCTAGCCACAAATAGAAAATACAGAATGTAAAATGTGCATTGAAGAGAATACACTGAAATCTATATCAGGGATGAGATTGACCAATGTGATAAAACGTGTCTGAATGTGTCCAATGTGTCTGAAAACAGCTGACAGGGAGCATAAAAAGTCTGAAAACCTTCTAAGGACTAAGTTCTATACCTTTGTATAGACCAAGTAACTTGGGCGCTGAACTCCCTTTTTTTAATTTTGGGGTTAACGTGACGGTCGGTCGGTCGACTGTCAACCCCAAAATTTTAAAAAGGGAGTTCAGACTTCATCGCCCAAGTTACTTGGTCTAACTTTTGTACACAGCCTCATGTGAAATCCAAAACAAAAAAATCTGAAATCAGATTTTAATCTGAGAAATCTCATCACTGCTCATCCCTGATCTATATACCAATTACCAAATCAAAGGGGTTGACAGGGACAGATGTTCCTCCGATCATCCCCTCCTCATCCCCATCATCCCCATCATCTTCATCTTCCTCTTCATCGACCCCGGCAGGAGGAATTTGCAGATGATCCAACCCTCGGTCACCATGAAGCTTTCGCATTGCCCTAGAAGACATCTCGGTCGCTGGTTAGTTTCTCCTGAGTCAAGTACTCTCTACATGGACTCACATGTGACTGTGTAAAGTGGTATTTAATTTCATAAATAAATAAATATGTTAGTGAGTTTATTTGTGGCTATTTTTGTACGTGTACAGCTACAGCAATGTCAATTACTACACGTTGATTTAACTTAATGCACTCGACTGGCCCCGAAATGACAGCACTCGACTGGAGCATAGTTCAACCATAGACAAGTCTGGGTACAAGTCGAAATCAATGTCTAGTCTGGTGCAAGATTGTCTCGTTCAATTAACACACAGATTGGTCTGGTTTCTAGTCCCATACCACATACCTGTAATACAATCACACTTTTTTTTCTCTTTAAAATACACAAACAAAGAAGGGCAAAGAAGGACAAGGGACTGCTTACGAAAATTAGAAACCTCTCCATTTGAAGGTATTTAGCACCATTATTGACTCATTGATTGTTACTTGTGTTTGGATCAAATTTAAAATCATACATTACATATGTAGGCCTACTGTATTATCAGATTATGGTTGGTAGGCTATGTCTGCATCAGAAATTCAGAATTTAGGTTTTGCAAATTCTGTAACTTGTCTTGTTTTGTTGTTGTACACAGTTGTACTGTTTCTCTGTTTCACTTTCACATGTTTCAGTTTCACAGTTTCAGTGTTTGTACTGAGTACGGTAGCCCCACACGTAGGGCTGTGATGGCTCTTTTTTTAAATCTGTCTCTCAGCCTGGTCGCCATTCACACGACCAGGCTGAGACTGTGAGACACAGATTTTGTGGGGCTACTGAGTACGGTAACACTAACACAGGTTAACTCGCCTCCTATAGCCGACTTGCCTCTTACCGACTCGTCCCTTACCAACTCTCCCCCTCCCCAACTCACCTCCTGACCGACTCACTCACCCCTTACCAACTCTGGGCAATTTCAATTACACTTTCATATTCATCAGACATTGATTTTTCACACAGTTTTCGAAAACTGTATATTTCCTCGTGTATTTCACAGTAAAAATGTCAGGTTGTGGAATTGATATGCCGACAGTGGGCGTCGCCATGACCCCCCCCTCCCCTTTTTCTCCCCAAAATGCATCCGTAGCTATTTAATGGGCGCATTTTATTTCCATGCCCCCACTCCTTTTGGAAAATCCTGGATCCGCTCCTGTCTGTCGTTTTGTTTTGCCACTGATCGTTCAAATAATCTTTTCTCTTCAGACAGGATTCCCTACCAGTGACATCAAGTTCCATCTTAGCCTTGCTCCATGTTCATACATGTAGCAATGTATCTTGGGATTTCACTCCTTCTTTTGGCAACAGCAGTTGTTAGTCAGGATTCAGGAGACACAGAAAAAGGCTCAATCTCAGGTGAGTTGGTAAAAAAATCAGGTTTAAAAGACTTAAACAGGCCTTGCGCTAACCTTTTTTCCTGGCTAGCCCATCGGGCCTGCTTACTTCAGATTTTACTAGCCTGTTTAGATTTTTACTAGTCCATACATTATATGTTGATCCATATCTTAACATGTAGGTTCGTATTTTTATACAAGCCTGCTGGGCATCGAAGGAAGTGAGTCTAGCTAGCCCAGAGTGGTTTTTGCTAGACATTGTATGCCGGGCTAGTACTATTTTGATCCCCAGTGTATTGTCATGGTTGCAGACACATTGCATTTGATTTTAGAAAGAGGCACACAAATTTGGGCCTTTTCCACAACCCTCCTCACTAATGCTCTACTGTTTCAATTAAAATGACTAAGTAGGACTGTTATATGATTTATCGTACGTTGTAATTGTATACTGTAGATGACACCCTGCGACTCATAGGGGGCGCTACAAGGTGCAGTGGACAGGTCCAAGTCAACCAAAAAGGGGAGTGGTTCAACATCTGCCGTACCCGCTGGAGTGAGGCTGAGGGGCAGGTTGTGTGTCGTCAGCTTGGGTGCGGAGACCTGGTCTCCCCCTGTGCCAACTACAAGGACAAGGCCCCAGCCTACCCAGTGTGGAGTGAGATAAAATCCTGTACTGGAGATGAGGCAACATTGATGAACTGTAGTAGCAGCAGTGATGAGCAATGTCCGGATTCCTATCGAGTAGGCATTGCCTGCCAACAACCCAACTTACCTAATGCACCAGGTATAACACAGTTCCATAGAGGTGTTCTTTTTACACTGTAAGGCCAGTGGTTTGCACTAGATTTTCACTAGATTTTCAGGCTGTCCTAAATTTGACTAGCATTGGAAATTGGACATAGGCCTTTTCCATATAGAGTGATCATCCCCGGGGAAAACTCACCCCGGAGCCGCCCTGGGGGGAAAATTTCAACCCTGGTCCTGAGCAGGGTTGAACTGTGCCCGGATAAAGGGTAATCTCGGAGGTGGCTCAGGGGTGGCTCGGGGGTGACAGAGGGGTGAACATTTCAAGTGGGAATCAAGGTTTATTTTCAGCCCTGCATCGCCCCGGGGCCATCCCTCAGATTTGTCAAGAGGGAAAAGGCCTAATGTAATTTAAAATAATTATTGAAATTGCAGACTATGAAAGAAGATTGTGAAAATATCAAATAGGGTGTATACCTCACAGCACTAGCAATGTTTTTGATAAATCATGGTGTTTTTTTTTTTTTACCAAACTACTTGATAATCAGCTTTATTTCATAAGAATATGAATCAACTGATGTAGATTTTTGGCTCATGCTAATTGTACTTTAGGTCCTTTCCTGGAAGTCTTCAAGAAGGAAAACGTTCACATCAATAGTAAGTTTTATGATGTTTATTTGTGATTTGTCTATACTGTATATTGTAAATCAATGTCTTTTTGTATCTAACTCTGAAACCAGAATCCATGAGTGTGCGTCTCATGAACGGCACCACAAACCACTCCGGCCGGGTAGAGATCTACTACAATGGTGAATGGGGCACTGTGTGTGGTCAGAATGGCTGGTCAATAACTGATGGCCATGTGGTCTGCCGTCAGCTCGGGTACTCAGGCGCCGTTGCTGTCAAGGACCACTTTGATCCTTTCGGAGCGGGCACCGGTACCATCCTGATGTCGTTAGTGGACTGTGACGGCCATGAGGATTACCTTGGGAACTGCAGTCAACAGGGATGGTATCAGCATAATTGCGAGCACCGCTACGACGCTGGGGTGATCTGTGAAGTTCCTTCAAGTATGTCAATAAATTTCACCTTCCTGCCTCTCAAGAAAATCTGGCAAAAATGGTTGGCTTAAATGCCAGACTAATATCAATAATGGACCTTAAAAGTTTTGTACCACACTGTGCATACATAGCTTCAATTGATGTAAGCGTAGTTTATCGTGATGAGGAATCTCTTATGTTTATATTGAAAGGCCACTGCTTACACTTTTAAAAGTAATATCATACTTTGGTTTTTATCAAAGAAATACAGATTCATGGGCAAAAATACCAAGACAGATAGTGAAACAGCCAGCTGTGAAAATTTCAGTCCCATACGGTGCCCACTTTTTGAGAAAATCGTGAAAAACTGCCACAGTATTTCTTAAGTCTTTTCTCTTATACTTTTGATCTTTTAAAAGATCAAAAAGATTTTCGGTTGTTGTTGGACTAATTTCTGGATAAATACACCATAACAGGCGGAAAAATGTTAACGGTATGTTTCTACCATCACCATCTTCATACCCTGTAAGTTATACGTAAATCTGTGAACATTTCTGTTTTGATTTCTTACCAAAGTATGATATTACCTTTAAAGGAATAGGTCTACTATATCTTATTAATTTATTTATTATGAATCAAGCTCAATGGTTTGAATCAAAAGAAAAAGATTAAACCAATCCAAGTGAAGCTCATGAGTGAAGAAAAAAAAAATCCACAAAAGACGTGATAATGAACTGCTTTGGTCGTCTCCTGGGTTAACATGAAACATTCTACTTTCCTACATTTAGGCTGAGGGCCTCGATGTTTGAGACAAGTGATAAAGACTATAAACCATTTTTTCCCCAGATGGCACCAGCATTCGTATTGTTGGGGTGTCGCGTTACGAGGGGAGAGTCGAAGTCTACTACAATGGTGAATGGGGCACTATTTGCGACGACAGCTGGGACATTGACGATGCCCGTGTCGTCTGCCGTCAGTTGGGCTGGGGACCGGCTCTCTCTGCTGGACAACATTACGGCGAGGGGAAGGGAGCCATTCTCCTGTCCGACATGCAATGCGACGGGTCGGAGACGACAATCACGGACTGTGAAAAGTCGGAATGGTACCCATCGAGCCACTGTCAGCATCGAGAGGATGCGGGTGTACAATGTGCTATCCCAGAAGGTAGGATGTACCTCTATGATGTATAAGAGACAGGTGTACAGTAGAACGCTACTATAACGATCACGCTGGGATGCACAGAGATTGTTCGTTATAGTGGTCGTTCTTTATAGTGAACAATGTTTAGCAGGGGCCAATTTCATAGAGCTGCTTAGCACGAAAATATGCTAAGCATGACATTTCTGTCTTAATAAAAACAGGGTTAACAACCAAATGTCCATGTGTTGTGTATCACTTGTGATGGTTCTTTGGCTGTTGTTCGCTGACCATGAACATCAAACTGAATTTTCATGGTTCATTTTATTGGCAGAGAAATTTTTGTGCTAAGCAAATTTTTGTGCTTAGCAGCTCTATGAAATTGGCCCCAGGTCTATACATTGTACATATTGGGAGCTAAGGGTGATGTTGGGTATAGTCAAATGTTTGGTATAGCGGTGTTCGCTATAGTGTCGTTCCACTGTACTGACATTCTTACATCTTGAAGTAGAGAAAGGAAAGATGATCATTCTCATGTCTGATGAGCAACACATGGTTGCAGCCTTTGAATACAGCTCTGTTGTATTTAAAAGGTAATATCATACTTTGGTTTTTATCAAAGAAATACAGATTCATGAGCAAACAAATATTAAGACAGATACAGTAACAGCCATCTGTGTAAATTTCAGTCCAATACGGTACACACTTTTTGAGAAAACAGTGAAAGACAGCCACAGTATTTCTAAGTCTTTTCTCTTTTATTTTTGATCTTTTAAAAGATCAAAAAGATTTTCAGACGTTGTTTTTTTTAATTTCTGGATAAATACACCATTTCAGGCAGAACAATTTGTAACGGTATGTTTCTACCACCACCATCTTCATACCCTGTAAGTTTTACGTGAATCTGTGAACATTTCTGTTTTGGTTTCTTACCAAAGTATGATACTACCTTTAAAGGAAGATTCTATTTTTGAAAGGAAATGCTGACATGTTTGTATGTGCTTCTTTTTGTCTCCTCCTCATAGAGCCTGATGTACATGTCAGATTGTCTCAGGATCTGTTGGACTCCCAGGGTAGGGTAGAGGTTTATCATAACGGTGAATGGGGCGCTGTCTGCAGCAATTCGTTCACCCTGAAGGAAGCCGATGTGGTGTGTCGTCTGCTGGACTTCAGACAAGCACTCAAGGTATGGAGGATGTTTGTTTGTTTGTTTGTTTGTTTGTTTGTTTGTTTGTCTGTTTGTCTATTTGTTTGGTCACTGTGTTTGATTTAAGTATTGATGCAGACGTTGGTCAGGATACATTTTATGTTATTAGTTACAAATCCACTGTCAGTGTGGGGAAAAGCCAGCCTACTTGTGAAATAATATGCTTACAGCCAGGCACATGTTGCTGCTGTAGATACCACTTAAGCTCATCAAGCAGTGCAGCTATCGAATTGGACAGCTACTCAGTGGGAAATATACTTGGAAGAATTTTTTGGCTCAGCAAGAAGCAATTGAGAACCAGTGAAAGGGTTTTCATGCTTAGCAATAATCGATTGAGAACCAGTGCAGGGATTCTTATGCTTAGCAATAACCAATTGAGAGTCAGTGAAAGGATTTGTATGCTTAGCAATAAACAATTGTGAACCAGGGAAAGGATTCTTATGCTTGGCAATAATCAATTGAGAACCAGTGAAACCACACAGAAATCTGCACAAAAATGTCACTCTTATACATTGATGAAAACTCTGTGTGTGTGAATTCTCAGGTTAAAAAACCAGGGACTTTTGGAGATGCAGACTTGATCATTCTGGATGGTGTGCAATGTGAAGGGACCGAAAGACAGTTGGAGGATTGCAAGGAGATGACGTGGTACCCCAGCACCCAAGACTGTAGATCAAGCGATGCAGCAGCAGTTGTGTGCAATATAGACAGGGTCCCTGAGACAGGTAGAAAAACCTCTTGAAACTTTGTGGTACATTTGACAAGATCAGGGTTTGAACCCGACACCTACAGTACGGGATAATGTACCGGTGGCAGACGGGTTCAATTTCCTTCTAAAGTGAAGAGTGATTGATATGGTTGCTTTTGTGTCTAATAGACCAGGGGCCAATTTCATAGAGCTGCTTAGCACAAAAATGGCTTGCCCAATAAAACAAACCACCATTGAAAATTCTATTTGATATTCGTGGTCAGCGAACAACAGCCAAAGAACAATTGCAAGTGTTTAGGATTGCAATTTCATAGAGCTGCTTACCACAAAAAATTGCTTAGCACAAAAATAGCTTGCCCAATAAAACAAACCACCATTGAAAATTCCATTTGATATTCATGGTCAGCAAACAACAGCCAAAGAACAATTGCAAGTGATACACATCACACGAACATTTGGTTGCTAATGCTGTTTTTACTAAGACAGAAATGTCATGCTTAGTGAATGTTTGTGCTTAGTAGCTTTTGAAATAGGCCCTTGATGTGCAACAGCATTAACTGGTAAGGGTGGGATTCGGGATGACGATACTATGGGCTCATCCCTCCTTTGGAGACAAATTTGAAAGTGAACCAGAAAGCCTGTGGTACTATCCAGCTCTGCAATGAGTTTTTGTCTTTTAAACAGTCAACTAAGGGCCTGTTTGTTTCACACACAAGATCACGGATCCTACCGATCCCGATCCCATTTTAGCATATCCTACATGGGATGTGGATCTGCAGATCTGGGATCCTGTGCTTTAAACAAACAGGCCCTTATTTACTGCTGCAGCTGATCCTACCAGTGCTTGGGCAGTCATCTATTCACACAGCTTGCCCACATTTGGAAGAAGCTCCCAATTACGGGCTTCATTGTCGCTCCCCTCATCAGCTTTATTCAGAGATTCTTTCAGAACACACTGCATGACTACAAAGGCACAGTATAAATGTCCCCATGCCTCATCTTTTGGTTTTGTTCACGATCTTTCTGAGCCGTACCTTTGAGAGAAAACACTTGAAGGAAAATCACATTGCTGATCTTCGGTTCTTTAATTGTTTTTCTGTTTGACAGTAAAATCGGTGAAGGTGAGGCTGACTGGAGGTAGCATTGAGAGGGAAGGACAGGTGGAGGTGTATCACAACACCCAGTGGGGAACCATCTGTGCCTCTGGGTTTGACATGAACGCAGCCAGCGTCGTCTGCCGCCAGCTCGGCTACTACATGGCCGTTTATCAGTCCTCGGCCCCTAAACTCAGCAATAGGGAGCCTCCGCTTCTCTTAGACAGCGTAAACTGCCGGACGGGTTTGGAGGGGAACCTTGCTAACTGCGGTCCTCTGGAGTGGAACCGGCATGATTGGCACAACTGTGGCTCTCAAGAAACAGCAGCCGTGGTCTGCCATGGATCTAAGATTGACAGAGGTGGGTCCCGTACAAAATCCCAGACAAGTTCAGAAAACACCACACCTACCATTTGTTTCCCTCAAGACCAAATCCATGAAACAAATCTAAATTTCCAATGAAGTTAATTTCAGTAAAGCTTGTCACTTGCTTGGAACTATAAAATCACAGATTATCAGTATATCAAATTTTTTTTATCCAACTTCCAACTTACCTTACAAAATCAAAAGACAGCGTATTTGTTGATGTTTTTGTTTGGAGCAGTAGGGTTAGAATAGAAAGTGATGTAGCATATACTTCTGTTGACTGGTTCTTTGTTTGAATTTGTTGTATGGCATATTTGTTATTTTTGAGAACTTTTAAGAAATGGTTGAATGGCTAACTTTGGTGAGATTCAGCCACTTCTATCTTCTTGCTGATGCAATAATTTGTTTCTATCTTATACCGTTATATTTCTGTGTATGTACTCAAAACAGATGTAGAGTTTGTCGTTCGTCTGAGCAACGGAACTTTGGCTTCCAATGGTCGAGTCGAGGTCTATCATCTCGGCAAGTGGGGGTCTGTCTGTGGTGCTGGTCTCGGCCATAATGAGGCCAGAGCCATATGCCGACAGCTGGGTCATGCCAGCGGGGAACCGGTGAAGCAGTACGGGTTTTATGGCAGCGGAGAGGAGCCGGTCAACATGTGGGCCCTGACGTGCACAGGGGATGAGAGACTCATTGAGAACTGCACAGAGATTGAGTGGTATGATGACAGTAAGCATATGTGTCATGAGGAACAGACGGCAGGTGTGGTATGCTCAGGTAAGATCTGCCTCTAGTCTAGGTTTTGCATCTAAACCCATCCAAAGTAATACAGGGGCTGATTTCACTAAACGCTTTGCAATCATCGCTAAAGCCCAAATCCATCGCTAATGGAAAATTGCTATGCAAAGTAACGATCGATTTTCCGTTTAGCGATGGATTTGGGCTTTAGCGATGATCGCAAAGCGTTAATGGAATCGATACCTGCTCTATAGGCCCTATTCACAGTGCATCCATCTTGTCAACTTCCTTGTGTACCCATTGCAAAAGATAACACCTACTCTAAAAAGAAAATGGGTACCAGACTACTTTGAATCCAAGCCTCGGTTTGATTGCACTGCTTCAAATGTAGGATGGATGCACAGTGAATTAGGTCTATTCTTGGAAGTGCAGTTCCATTTGAAATTTAGTTCCAATGTCTATAGGGGAAAGTGGACTTTGCTATGGAATTGCACAGGCCTGACCACTCATTGCCCATACTTTCTTTGTCTCACCACCAGATACAATAAGCAAATCTGCTAGGACGGGCACCCCAGTGTATGCAATAGCCATCCTTGTCTTTCTGTCGGTCATCGTAGTCCTTCTCATCCTCACCTCCACCTACTGCATCTTGCTGAAGCGCTCAAAGCGAAACGCCGCCGCTACCCAAATGAGGTATGCCGTGCTGGACGAGCAGGATAATTCTACTGCTTACTGATGAGGGTGTGATTTGGTGAAGAGACACCTCCCTGTCTGAATGAGGGTTTGGTTTACAGAGCAACCTCACTGATGTATGATCATCTGGCATTAAGAGGCTCAATCAAATGGTGATGTGAACAAGAGCTTGTTGCTTGATCACTGGAGAGCCTCATTGATATTGTACATTTAGTGTACGAGATTCTGTGATAACTCATACATGACCTCTTGTGAGGTTCAGATTGGTCATGACACATCCTACAAGAGGTGATGTACAGTAAACAAGAGCTATTACTTAAAATCAGTGGAGAGCCTCATTGATATTGTACATTTAGTATATGAGGCTCTGTGAAAATGCATACATGACCACTTGTGAGGTGCAGATGGGTCATGCCATGCCATACACGATAATGTCTGTCACATCTCATATTGATTAAGCCCTGTTGATATGTGACTGATGTTACCACGTTTAGTGTAGAATGAACCTTGTGACTTGAATGAGCCTCTCCTTCCTGGTCAAGTGCTTGATGAGCCTCAGTGAGTCAATCAGCAGTGAGGCCTTGCAATTATTTTATGCATCTCAAAGTGAATTTGAGGTCGTGTACAATTGCCGGGCCTCAGCCATTGGCTTGTTAGGATTGCTGGATGAATCCCCATACAATGGGCAGCACTGTACCTCTGGGTTGAGGATGAGTTAAGAGCCCCGAAGAAGCAGTATATAAGAATACAGAGCTCATTTCAATTTATCTGCTTAACATTCACTTTTAATTATTATTTTTTTGCCAAGTGAACAAAACCCTGCCTTGAACCAGTCGCAAACAATACATAGTGTCTTGGTTGGTAACCGTCATTTACCGGTACTAAGTAAATGTATCTGAGACTAACCTGAGCATATCCAGGACATCCAGGTACTTTCATTCTCAAGGCACTCTACCAACTGAGCTATCCAGCCCTATGTTGGTGGTGTCCCCAATAGTCAATTATATTTGGTCATTTGGCAGTCAAAAGCCATGAAACCACGCACACTGTCATATCATCGATATGTGCAGCAATGCTGCAACATGGGAACGGTACATGGGGGATCACTCAAAGAGGATACAGCTTTTTAATTAATATAATCATCAAATATCACAAGGGAAACTGACTGAATTTAAAGTAATTGAAAAGTGAACATTTTTTTCATAGTTTGTCCTAAGACAAGTAATCCTTCTTTGAAATCCTGTATACTAAAAAGATAAAACAAAACCATACAACTTGCCGCTGTGTTTTCATTGCTCCAAGGTGGGTGAGTGGAATGATGTCACTCCACACTGGCCTTTTGGTGTGATTATCAACTCTTAAATTGGTCTAAAATGGCTCATCAAGTGTCCTTTGAACTTTTTTTAAATACCCCCATGCGTTGCTGATATCATAACTGTTCTCACAGTAACAAATCCATCCAAAATAAACATTTCCGAGCAATTTGTCTTTTCAAATGATGACTGACAGATATATCACCCTAAATGTACAGTATACCTGCCAAAGTTAATGTCAAACATTGTACAGCTACTGAAAATCACTAACTCCACTTTGAAATGAACTGTGTACTATTACAATTTTCACAAACAGACAAACAATTACGATTTTCGTTTTCACTATTAAGTATGCCTAATCTTCTATTTCCATTGGAATCAACAATACCTACAGTAATGATTGAATGGGTAGTATTGTGCCATTTGTATTGTGATTTCAAATCTTAGACCTGTGTCACACGAGGCAATTTACAGGCAACCAGGGGCCGATTTCAAAAATGTTATGACGTGTCGCAGAGTTACGATGCATCCTTTCTCTATGGACTCACCGCATCTATGCAATGCGTCGCAGCTACCTTTATGAAATCGGCCCCAGTTCCAGGCAATCTCCAAGAAGAAATAACTTTAATCTTTCAATATAATCTTGATATAATTTCCTTGGGAATAGTGAAAATCTGCCAGAAAAATCACTTTTGTACCAGCAGGATTTTCCTCTTGCATGCGGTGTAGTTGGTTTCCTCCAAGTTGCCTGTACAGATTGCCTCATGTGACATGGGCCATAGAGCAGAGTTTGTTGCTGTGGAGGCTTATTGGCCTTTTCATGGATATTTTGAGGTGCTAAATCAAGATTTATACCAATATTTTGACATTTAAAAGAAGAATGAGAATAATGACCTTGACCTTGTGACAGGGAAAAATAGATTAAATTTATTGCAGAAATTACTAGCCTTTGCCACTTAATACATTTCCATATTAATATGTGCAGCACCAAATTACAACCATTCAGATTACAGAACTGTTAACCGTATTTTAGAAGTGATAAGGACGTTACCTGAACACCGTCTTTGTTGGTGCACAGAGTAATAATTTATGCTTAAAATATCAAATTATGAAACCTCTTAATTTGAAACACGATATTATCGATAGGACAGAATTTGTAGTTTTTCTTGATGAGAAGTATGTACAGGTCAGTCATGTCTAGGGAAAATATTTTTTTCATTTCATTTTTCTTTTTTTCATTTTAATACAAGTAATTCACTTCTGCAAACTGCTCATCAGCCAGAATAATGACCTCAAATGTATTAAATGCTTGGAGTTAGGAGGGCCTGACGAGTTTCGATCCTATGGCAGAATCTTTATCAAAGGCATTTCGATTTTATCTGCGATAAAGATCCTGCTAGGATCGAAACGCATCAGGCCCTCCTACCTTCAAGCTTTTTTCATTTTGAAAGATAAATCTTAAGCCCTCATTTAAGAGCTCTTTAATAACTAGTATAAAATGTGGACAGTACTTGATTATAAAGTTGTATATAATATGAAAAATCAAAAACAGGGTTTAGTTAAGAGGCTCCTGGTGAGGTGCAGTAATGATCAACATTTATTTATTGACAAAAACTTAGTTTTTAATTCTCTGCATATAAGCCAAATGCAAGACTAGAGATTAAGCAATCCATATGGACTTCATTACTTTTAGTGTTTTTAAGTGGCCTGTACGTAGTGTAAACGTACTACACCTAAACCATGACTGTTATAGAGAATTGATCTCTTGTATTTATGTACACTCAATTTTTGTTTATGCCTTTTTAGGTTTTTGAGAAGTGTTCCTTTACTCACTTTATTCATGCAGCGTTTGGGAGCGTAAACATTAATGTACTTTGATTTATACACCTGGATCGGACCTTAGGGAGACAAGATTTGCAATAAAGTCGACCTTAGGGAGACACCTAATGTTTAAGGTACCTTTTATAGAAACATTTTTAATGTCCAAACTTTTATAGAAGATAGAGAATGCTCTCAACAGGAACATGTGTCAATTTCAAGTTCATTGCTTTGGAGGATGTTGCACAGTTCAGTGCACAACCCTATGGGAATGTCTCCCTAAGGTCCCATAATTTTTCAGTGAAGGATGATTTCAGAAACAGCCACATGTAAAAAAAAATGCCTGCTCATCAGTCGGGAACTGAGAACAATTTCCAATTGATGGTCCAAATGTGCAGTTTGAAACATGCCTAGCCCCTATCTTTGTATCTGTTTAAAAATTACATACAAACTGTATATATTTCACACACATAGATATATATTTTAAACCTTTAGATGTATATAGTTGTACTTCTTCGTAATTACACACATTTTTTATGTAATGCAAGGTGAATAATGGAGCTCTACAATCCATTTTGAATTAAAGTTTGGGAATATTTTGGCTAGGTCAGTTACTTTAGAATTCCTGAATGGCTCGTTTAAATGATGACAACTTTAAATGTGACATTCGTATTTTGTATGAATTAGTGTTGATGTTAATGTGTTCTTGTTAAAAAATACTCATTTTTTTAATGTATTTATTATCTTCAGTACTGTTTCACTCATATAATTAGCTCTGTATTCCTGATTTAATTTCAGCTAGTGTTAAGGACTTCAGCAAATTGATTAACTAATCATACTATTCATTTACATTATTCACGTTTACATCAAGCGTTATGGACCGCCTTTATATAAAACATGTTTATTGTCGGATAGCCTGCACAAACTTATTCTGTTCAAAGGTTCAGTCAGATGCAATAAAATGCTTGTATGATTTTATATAAAAAAACTACAAATTTTGGAAAAAAAGAAAAATGGTATTGAAAGTTTCTTTCCTTGGAGTGGTACATGTTGGTAGATGTATGTTTTTGTGCCATTGTAAATATTTTGTTTGTTTGCAATGTTATTTGTTTGCACATGACTAGGCCATAAAAAGCTTTACCTAGTCACAAAAATATTCGCGACTTTGCAGAAAATTTACAAACATTTGTCACGATTTGTCACAATAATGGAGATCAATGATTGCAAGTAACACAGATTTACCTATAACTTACAGCCTGGGTATAAAGATGGTGATGGTAATAAACAAATTTCTGCCTGACTTTTATGCTGTATTATCTAGTGACCAAAATTATTTTTGAACTTCAAGATATTTTTTTTAAAGATCAAAAAGAAAAAAGAAAAGATTTAAGAAATATTGTGGCTGTTTTCACTGTTTTCTCAAAAAGTGGGCATCGTGTGGGACTGAAATTTTCACAGATGACTGTACTTTTGTTACTGTATCTACCGTGATATTTTTTGCCCATGAATCTGTATTTTTTGGACAAAAACTGAAGTTTGATATTACCTTTAATGAGTGGTGTTGTTATATATGCATAAAACAGTTAATGTTTGTGATCTCTATATCAGTATCTTTAAAGGGATTGCATACGTTTTGTAATTTGAGCCTATTGTTTGTTTCAAACCAATATAATTGTATATATATACCATAAAACTAACCTGTGAAAGTTTCAATTCAAAAGGTGGTAGCGTTTGTGAGATTTTGGCGACAAACTAGAGCGGTTATTTCACGCCAGATAAGGCCACATAAAAAAAAAAAATTGTTTAGCGTCCACCTCTTCCAAATTTTCTAGGTAGGGAGGGAGGTTTTTATTTTTATTTTTTATTTTAAGGATAGAATGGCAACATGCCTGTGGAAGAAAAGATACATGGTATTCATGGTCAGAAAACATGTTAGGAAGATACTGAAGACCCGCATAGAAGCTTTCAAGCTAGATATCTGACCATTGGAAATTTCAGTAGACTAGAGAAAGTATATGTAGACTTGACTCAAGTCGGGTTACGGTAGTTCTAGTCATGCGCTCGGCTGATATTCCTTCAGTCCGCCACATCGGTACAAATTTTCGGAACGTTGATTATCAAATGTCCCTTCCGCTTAAAATTTGTACATTTTTCGCATGCTGCGGCTTCTACCCCAGGTGGCCTTCATGATGTTTAGTCCGAAAATTACGGTAGATATTAGCGCACACTGCTTTTACATACAAGAAATAATTGTTTCCCCCAATATTTATTTTTTTTTGAGACAAATAAAAAATAAAAAAATAATACAGGTCGGGCTCATATCGGAGGTCGGGCGGGGACGCTAAACAAGTAATTTTTTTTATGTGGCCTAACAGTTAGTCAATAGCTGAGAAGCGTTACGGCCATAACGCTTCTCAGATTCATAATTTTTGGAGATAAAAAGTGACATATTTTTCCATAACCGCGGTACTTCGAATTGAACGTTTCTCAATATGCATTATACTATCCAAAGCAGCTGTACTTCTCACCAAGTAAGTTTTTATTACCATAAATTTTCAGAGTCATTACCAAACGTATGCAATGCCTTTAATGGGGAACTTTTATTTTGCCTTTTGTTGTTGTTTAAATGCCTTAGTTCAGTGTAGTTGTTTTGAAAGTTTTGAATGATGGTGTACAATCAATGGATCTGTGTGACACAATGTGTGAACCTCAACTGCCTCGACATTTCATATACTTTTCACTTTTTATAAGTCTGTACCTTTTTGTGCTTTTTAGTGCTTGATAAGCATTAGGCCTACTTTCATTTGAAAGAAAGAATAGACTGACATTTGAAATTTAAGATTTGTTTTCAAATATGTTGGGAAAGATGTGCTGAATCTGCTGATTTGATTTTAAATGGTTGAATTGTTAACAAACATACCCTGAGTAAATGCCCCAAAAAATATAGGCACTCAAACTATCCTTTATGCTAAATCATCCCCAAATAAAAATTACAATTTAAAAGACCGTACAGTAAACTGTTTACATTGAGGGGGAAATCCACTCTAAACCCTGCCTTCTATTTTTTATGTTGATATTTTGTTCCATGCAGGGCTTAGGTTTGGCAAAGTAATTTTCATTACATTTAGGTAATTTTTGTTACACTCTAACTTTCGTTACATATTTTGGTAGCTATGTTTTCCTATGTGGGTGCATCTTGGTATATTCCATTTTCTATTCTATTTGTCATACCTAGAAGGAGGAAAAACTAATTGACAGATTTCAAATCCAACTGATAAAAGTGTGATAAGAAAAATCCATGTTTTAGTAACTTATGTTATAGCTTGGAAGATCAACTTTAAAATTGTTAAATTAATAGTTATTTCGCTCGATATGAAAGGTGAATAAGTCCATTGAATACTGGTTTGAAAATGAAGCAAATGACTGGTTGTTATATTTGCACTATTTTACTACACAAAGGTTTTTTTTGGGGGGGGGGGTATCATCGAAGTAGGCCACTCATTTTTTTTATGATGGGAAAAGAATTTGACAAAAATTTTGTCAAATTATTCTTTTCGTGTTTAGTACAGTATGCGTGTGGTACGAAAAAAAAATCGCAGCCCGGTGAGCCCGCCCTCTGTTGACCGACATTACACTGGTACATGTACACTGTTACTAGGCCTCCTTACCGGTTTAGGTCTGCTTAAAATTACTTAGGCCCCTAGTACTTTTTAGAAATTCACGAATTTTGAGGGAATTTCACATCCACGTGGATGTTCTGTCAGTCACTAGCTCAGTAATGGTGTTTCATATACTTGGACGTTTCAGCTTTGGTCGACTAAGTTCCTATTCACCCGTGTTTCTACCCTGCCGACTGAACTTTTGCACCGGCATGGCTACGCCTACGGCACAGTCTGGAGTAATTCGTCAAGTCGGTCCGGCCAGGATCGTCTCCGATCGACACCTCGAAACTGGTGCGTGTTTTTAGGTGTTCGGGTTCAGTCGGAACACCTATTGTTATTGTTCGGGTTTTTCTTTTTCATTAATCTTCTTCCCAAACTTGTCAGCAGGACTAAGTTATGACTTCTAATTCTATGGGCCTACAAAGTATCGGATATTGACTTTGAAACTTGGTGGGAATTTCGGTCGGGATGCCAAGTTGTATTTAGAAGATTGACGTCATGATTACCTCATCGGGTATCAAATTACACGCGTTTTTAGAAAAAAATGTGGTGCTTTATAACTTGAGAAACACATGACCTACGATTTTGATATTGACATGTGTTACTCACCGCATGAATTTCAACAATTAATATATTCAGTGTTGTGTATAAACATGGAGGAAGGAATAGATGACCTTCACTTCCGGTGTTACCGGAAGTTAAAGTTTGACTCAAAATAACTCAAAAAGGAAGGATTTGGGCACATAAAACCTGAAGGTGAAAGATAGAGTAGTTCTTGGGCTTTTAGAAAACATAAACGATGACGTCATACAGGCTACATATATAGCGCCTCTACGGTTGATTAAAGATATACAGTGATTACGTAATCCAAAAGTAAACAATGGATTTCCGCCAAATTTGGTACATTTTGTGGAAAGAGGGCAGGGCTTTGATTTTTTGGGGTAAAAACGGTAACGAAGATATAATATTTCACAGCCGCACGGATGGCCGCAGACGAGAATAGTCTGGTTACATTTCCACGTTGACATTTTGAGGACTCTTGATCTGTTAGGTCTGAGCACTAGACTAATAAAACCATGACCAGACAAAAATGCCTCGATCAGTCAGGCTGTTTTTAAGCAAATAAATTTTTGCAAGAAGCGCATAAGAAAATTGCATTTTTACACTCAACCTGATCAAATGTTGCACACATTTATTTCAATCTAGGCTTTTAAAGAACCCAGGAACATTTTCCTTAAAGTCAAAAGTTTCATTTTTGAGGAGTAGAAGCTATTTAAGAGATCTAAAACAATCAATGGATTTTGGGGATCCCATCTTATCACAATACCCGGTAATAGTTTGCAAATTCCATTTTCACCCTTGTTTGTGTACAGCCAAGGGCTTTCTTTGTTTTGCTCAATAAAACTGAGTTTCAACAGTTTAACACCAATGAAAAACTGGTAGATCCATGCAGAAACCGGAGCCCTGGACACCGTGCTACAGGTTGGACCCAATAACGGGGGCACTGTACTTCCTTATAAAAATGTTGGGACTCAATTACCCCAAAATTAAAAATGGGAGTACAGCACCTAGTATAACTGAGTCTACAGGAGCTCTATAAAATTATTCTGTATTTTCAGCTGTTGGGGGAGATGAAGCTGCAGTGGTTTTCAATTTCATCTTCACTTGAACACTGGATAGTTAGCAGAGTCAATCTCTATTCTATTGATCATCCACCCAATGTCTTTAAATCCTTGTTCCTTATTCAGGTGATCCCTTACCACCATTGACAGATGGCTCTTTATTACGACTGTTCAGCATGCGACTGTCACCCTTTTCTCAGCGTGTGCGCATGGTGCTATTCGCAAAGGGAATCAGGTGATTAACTCTCAAAATTTGGAGTTAGGAGGGCCTGCCGTTTCGATCCTAGCATGATCTTTCTCCAAGGCTTAATAGGCTATTAAACCAAGGAATCTTAGAAAGGCAAAACTTATAAACACTGCACAAGCTGAGAACCCATGGCATAGAAAACATTTGTCTGTAAACAGGCTTTTGAAGGAAACCTCAGATAATTTGAATGTTACTGAGGGAAACTTACATCATCAAGTAGGAACTCCAGATTCAAAGTGGGGACTCATGAGTTGGAAATAGGGCTCCGCGCTCGAGCTATTCATAGAATACGCCCTTTGTTATCGACAGCTATAGTTACCCGGATGTTTGGACAAACATGACAACATTTACGTGTAAGTTAATGGGGCCACGTGCGATTTGTTTGTCCAAACTTCTGAATGTGACGTCACGCGCGCGGAACCCTATTGAGAAGAACCACTACTTCAACTTGATTGCCATCCTAGCTCCAATGATGGCACATGTTGTACACCAATGAAGTGGAATGACCCACTTGGAATTATATGTACATGTAAACCCCTTGGAACAAAACTGTCAGTTTGTAGACAGATTGTGTAATCAGCAGAAGATTGAACTAAGACTGTGTTTTATAAGTTATTTTGTCCTCCCAATGCACTGTATCACCTTTGCCCTTGTACGTGTACATTTTTTCTTCCTTGTATCCACAGAAAATATTCTGCTGAATATTTCCTGAACTCAGCTTAATATGAAGCAATGAGGACAGTACTAGCCAAAACGTTTTTGGAGCACCTAGGCAATGGTATGTGTTTTTGCTTACTACATACTCTTTTACTCCTTACAGACATGATGAGGTGAATTGTAACCTGAAGAAGAAGCCAGAGTTTCTTGTGGAACGCAATCCCATCGGTAGAGTCCCTGTCCTGGAAGTGGATGGCAACGTGATCACGGAATCCAATGTCATCTGCGAGCTGATCGAGGAGCTTTATCCAGATCCTCCGCTGTACCCAAGGGACCCCATTGCCAAGGCAAAGGACAGGACAGTTGTAGAAACCTACGTAGGCAAGGTAGGTTGGATTAAGCTGTTGGTTGTTGTTATTTGTTTGTTGTTACTTGATGCTTCTCCATCTCATAAACCCCTCTGCCCATTTTGTCTTTGAATACATTTTCAAGCAGAGGGTGGAATTAGAAAGTAACTGATAATCTATCTTGAATAAAGTAATGTTTTAAACTAGTAAACGCAAACATTTATTTTCTTAATATTCATCAATTTGTGTTTAGGCTTGGAAATACATGATCCCTGCTATGAGCTCTGCTGGCCAAGATAAGAAATCAGTCGGCAGAGTCTTTGACGGTCTTGCGGCATTTGAAAAGGAGCTCATCGCAAGAGGAACACCTTTCTTCGGTGGTAAGATCAGTGTAATGCAACTTAATGCCAGAAAACTAGGCTTGCATTCCCTGGCTTGGACTCCCAGCCTGACTCAGTGAATATCTCTTTTGGGAACGGGGAGCATGCTTTGAATATTTTTCAGAGAAGTAGTCTACCATAAACATTGCTCATGGTGTGCAAAAGTCATCAGTTTACAGTATTTGCAACTTGTTATAGCGACCTCTGTTGACAGAGTTAGTAATAATCACCCCATTTTTCTCTGGGTTGTGTTGAAGTTGTGCTAGACATCCCACTTATAAAAGAAAGCTCATAGACACTTTTAAGGATAACCAGCCTATATAGGATTTTGTGTTAAAAATTTGTTGGCATGAACTGTCCCATAGTTCATTTCTCATAATACCTTCACTGCACACTTCCTGCCTATCTGCGGAAAGGGTCCATGGGACCATTATTGAGACTGTTATGCAGGGTTTTGCTGAAGAAGCTGTTATCAGGGCTTGAATTTATTTGTTGATTTTTTTATTTATTTTGTTCTGTGAAGGAAACTGAAATACTCACCTAACATTGGAAGGGGTCATCAAAGGCAGAAGCCTTTATGAAGTTCTTGCGCCTGAAGTTTTTCTTATTATTATTTTATGTTTTTCTCTCACTTATAAACAAGGCCAAGAACCTAGGATGGTTGACTTCATGGTCTGGCCCTTCAACGAGCGCCTTCTATTCTCTGGTGAGATCTATGAATCTGTCAAGTCCAAAATGCCTGGCCTTGCAGCATACCTGGAACGTATGGAGTCCACCCCGGCCGTACAAGCCACCATCAACCCCAAGGACCACCACTTCAAATTCTTCATCGGACGGATGACGCAGAATTATGTATATGACTTTCCCGACAGCTCAGAATCAACCACTTCAAAACTCTAACAGGAGGAGGAGCACTTGCTTCTTTGTTCCTTGCTTTCCGTCATGGGTGGCATCAGGTTTCTGTTTATTCAGTGTGATTCCCATGGAATATGATGAAATGATGATAACTTCAGACCTCTGTGGCCAGAATAAGGACAGGCTGTCAGTGCTAATTGTTTCAGTTCCACAAAATTCATAAATTATTGTGTTGAATTACATGCTGTGCAACAGCCATTTATTTAGAATTCCTTTGTACCATACAATAAATATTATTATGGGTTTGTACTCATATTATACATGCAGCTATAGCTGTTACATACTGTGTAACAGAAATTTATTTAGAATTCCTTTGTACCATACAATTAATATTATTATGGGTTTGTAATCATAAATTATACATGCAGCTATAGCTGTTACATACTTTGTAACACAGCCATTTATTTAGAGTTCCTTTGTACCATACAATTAACATTATTATGGGTTTGTACTCATATACATGCAGCTATAGCTGTCGATGCATGGTTATCATTTTACCAGATGATCTTGCTGATAGAGTGCACTATATGACAGTTCTTTGCAATAACAACACAATATACATATCCCAAATATGTAGACCAATCCAACGGCACGATATACTGTCCGCCATTACTGCAGTGTTCCCGTCTGCCTTTTTGTCTGACAACATAAGAATTTACGCTCTGCTGCACTCTACAATTGCAGGGTGTGTGTCCCATGATTAGGGGACATACACCCTGAAGTACAGAGTGTGTCGGACGTAAATTCTTTTGTTGCCAATAATATTGAGCTGTTAAGCAAAAAATATTGATAAGCACATTTTGATAAGCACATGATTTGCAATTTTTGTTCTAAACAGGGACATGAAATTGGCCCCACTTTTGTGAATGAATTCTTTAATAACACTCTTGCATTCAGGGGGTTGTTGCAATATTTGTATTCAGGGGCGGATCTAGCTTTTTGCTGGAGGGGGGGGGGGGGTTTACACGGCCCGGATTGAAATTTTGTAGCGGGGGGTTGGGGGGGAGGTAAAGGTCTTTGGTAGGGACCTTTTTCAATTTTTTTTATTATTATTATTAGTAGTAGTATTTTTTTTTAGGGAGCCCAAGGGGAGGCTCCCCCCCCCCCAGCTACTGGTATTAGAAAATAAAATTCAGTGAAATGATTCACACCCAACCCAAAGACTAGATTAGAAGTGTACTTTACATGTAAATGTGTATTTTTCATGATTTAAGTTTGGTTAAGTATTTAAAACCAAACAGGTGTATCATATAATGAATTAAAAGACATGAGGTGTATGAAGAATACAGGGTATATTATTATTCTCTGTCTTGTCACTTTTTAAACTTTGTGCTTGTCATTACGTTTTACCATAAAATGCCAGTCAATGTTAGTGCAAGTGGATTCATCTAAAATAATTAATTCATTATTTTTTTTTTTTATTCATTATGCAATGCATGTCAGCATTAAAATCAACATCCAATGTGATTGCAATCCAAACTTTTTTGTGGCAGAAATATAATGGTTTTCATTTTTCGGTAAGCGGCAAATTTATTAAAAAGACGACCATGGCATGGGTGGGAATTGTGTGTGTTGCAAATTATGGGGTCCAGTATTATGAATTGATCAATATGTCTGCTTCATAAATAGTTATTTCCTATATCTTACCATGAGGTAATAGGAATTTCATGCCCTATCTATTACTCATTATAAAAGTTTGTAATTGCAGGGCTTAATTATTAAAAGCTTTATACAGCGCGCCATCGGTAGAGATCGCCCTTATTTGTTATATTTCCAATCCCCTTGAGCATGAGCACCAATTTATTTGTCTGATTAATATAACTACACCTTATAAATCGAAATAAATAACATCCTATCAGTTACTTTTCCTCAACAAGTTAAATTTAATCAGCAAAACAGCGGCGTTATGAAATAGATATGAATCAAAGATCACCGAGTAGATAAACAAAACAAAGCGTACACGTGACATGTGTCACATGACATCAATATTCGTCTGTACGCGTAATCTCGATCCCACTGTATGACGTATGCATCTCATTTTAGTCAAGATGGCGGACGATAGGCGAGGGGAGAGTGAACCGCTTTTAAGCAATTCAGATTGCAGCGAAAATGAAGCCCTTGCTCCCTCTGCACCATCCCTACCACCAATAAACTCAACAGGTAAACTTTCTGTCCATATTCAGCCAGTAAATTGACGCCATTTTAGTGGAATTGCAATGGACTTGCCCCTAGTTGAAGTTGGAATTCAACTTGTTGTATTTTGTGTCAACTCGCCCTTTATTTTTTTTT
The DNA here is from genome assembly GCA_963971285.1 of Astropecten irregularis. Lineage (NCBI taxonomy): Eukaryota > Metazoa > Echinodermata > Asteroidea > Paxillosida > Astropectinidae > Astropecten > Astropecten irregularis. Next base: position 18,220,382 of record OZ020246.1, on the reverse strand, counting down.
ATATGACTCATTGTATGTAAGAAGTTAGTCCGTTAGTTCCGTGTTTCGTTTTATTTGATGGGGGCATATTTGTGGAGTTTTTTTTGTATTGGATTGAGCATGCAGTGAGGGGCATGGCATGATTGAAGTGCTGTGACCCGTTTGGGCAAGTTTCGCAACTCAAAGTCATTTCATGTCATTATCAAATATCAGCAACAAACAAACAAAAATGTTTGCAAACCAGACAAGCATTTGCCATTGTCTGATCATGCTGATTGAGCAACATAAAATAAAAATGGTAACGGTGTACAAACAGGTCTGATATCTATAAAGGGAATAAAACAACTTTTTTATAAAGAAACTTGCCTAAATATACGTTCGTGGTGTCCTCTTCAATTATAAATTAGGCCCTAACAAGGTTACATTTGTCGAAAGAGGGCAGTGTTTTGATTTTTGAGGGAAATTATGGGGTAAAAACGATTAAGAAACTAAGTTGTTTTATTCCCTTTATAATTATTGGACCGGTTGGAAAGCATAATGACAGTTATTAAGTTTAAGTTATTAAGACCCTCCTGTGTTTTTATCACACGGCGAAACAATGGTGAATATGCACAGTGACAAATTTTTCCCATATGTACTGAAACAAGGATGGAAACAGTGCCATGTGTGACAAGCGCCACGCTGATTGATCAATGCGCAAGGCAGTGCTCATTACGCACGTATGGAGCAAGCATCACGTGATGTGCCTATGCATACATACACGGTGTACATCTCCGGCGATCATGCAATTCTATGCATATTCATGTGGCGCTCTCAGTATACTCAACCAATAGACCCAACACACGTTGCGATGAATATTCAACGACCTAACAATCACACTCAGACGGTGGCGGGGTTTCGCGGTAAAATGGCAACAAAAATAAAGCTGACCAAAGTTCAAATACGACCACGGAGTCCGTGAGTTCTAGAATTTTGTGATATCTTCCAGAACTTCGACAATTTCTGAACTTTTTAATGTCTTTCAGCACTTCGTAATTTAAAATAATGTTTTTTTTCTTTTGATTGATGTCAGAAATTCCACCAGTGCTGGGCAGTGATGTTCCTCCTCCCATTCAGCCGGGGGAGCTACCCCCTCCTTACTCCCCTTCGGTCACTGAAGCTGGTACCGGTGTTGGTGGTGTCCCCATGATCAACTGCCGAGTCTGTCAGGCTATGATCAACCTGGAAGGTCGGATGCACCAGCATGTTGTGAAATGTAGCATCTGTCATGAGGCCACGGTAAGGCAACAACAGACTTTTATACAGGAATCTCCATTTGATGTCAAAATACTGTTCAACATTCGCAGGTTCACAGATATGCTTAAAAATGAGACCGAAATTATAAAATGTAAACCCTGCCAGTTGCAGAGACAATTTTAAAGATGTATTATTGTGCCTGTACACATGTATACATTATATGTAAACATTGTAATTTTTATGAACTGCATTTATTGTCACTGCAAATAAGAGTGCTTACACTTGATGCCAGTCAAGCTAGTTTATCATGGTGATATGAAAATAGCAGCGGTACTGCTTAAAGGTAGTATCATACTTTGGTTTTTATCAAAGAAATACAGATTCATGGGCAAAAATATCAAGACAGATACAGTATTAACAGTCATCTGTGAAAATATCAGTCCCATACGGTGCCCATTTTTTTTCTATTAACAGTGAAAAACAGCCACAATATTTCTTAAGTCTTTTCTCTTTTATTTGTGATTTTTTAAAAGATCAAACAGATTTTTGGTCGATGTTTTACTAATTTCTGGATAAATTCACCATTTCAGGCGGAAAATGTTTAACGGTATGTTTCTTTCGCCACCATCTTTATTCCCTGAATGTTATACGTAAATCTGTGAAAATTTCTGTTTTGGTTTCTTGCCAAAGTATGATACTACCTTTAAAGTCATACTGTTTTTGTTTTAGTTCCCTAATTTCCCCAAATCCTTGTTGTGGTTTTGGAGAATTTTGCAGGATTTAACAGTGTCTGAACAGAGCTAACAGCAGCTGTTTCAATAGGCCTACCAGGCCACCACTTGACCGAACCGACCCCCAAAGTCATTTCCTTTAGATTTCAAATCATGTTACATGTATTCTTAATTTTATACAATTTTTCACCTTTGTGTGTTTTGAATTTGTGTAACCAACTGTGAAGTAGAATAATACTACATGTTTGTAATTGTTTACATGTTATGTACGTGTACACATACTGTATGCACATGTACTTACTGGATCATGGATATAATACATTGTATTACTGTACATGATGTTTGATCAAAGTCAGAAATTGTATAATTTTGTATAGTACAACACACACACAAGAATCCTGAAGGAAGATCTGTTTAATATTCATTTTGTAAGCACATATGGTTGTCAATGAAGCATAACAAAGCAGGTACATGTATAAAATCAATATGTGTCAGAGTTTAAACCATATCTACATCTGAATCTGTCATATTTACACAGAATCAGATACAGATAACAGGAGTGACTGGTAAAATATACATGTACACCGTGCATTACGTGTGCATGAGTTTTGTGTGTGTACAAACACACTGGGCAGAACATTTGTCGAGGTAACCGCAGTTGCCATAGGGCTCTTTCATTTGTTTCAGAGGACACGCCGATTTCTCTCACATAGAAATGATGTTTTTTGCCAAATTATGCAAAATGACCACTCCTTTAAGAGCAAAGTACCAGTACCTCATGCAAGGTGTAATAATATGTGTCCCGGGGCTTGCGTTTCTCATGAAACCTAACCCTTTACACATACCACAGAAGACAAGGGCTGTTTACCACACATTACCACAGTCTCCACAGGGGAACTGAATCATAAACAATACATTCCCACACATAGCACAATGTGGTGTATTGTGATGGTATTCAGGATGTCACACTTACATGTACATGAACATGTACCACAGGAAAAACCATGTGTGGTAAACTGTGGTATCTTTGTGGGTTAGGGCAAACATCTATCATGTATATTACTTTGCCTGTAATAAATAAAAGTTCATAAATACAGGCACCATTCTCCTGTCATCAGTTCTACATTGTACTCAAACCGATGTTTGGAAGACATTGTTCTACACAGCTGTCTCATACTAAAATCATTGCTCGTACAACATACATGTACAGTAGGTTATAATGTACTTCCTTTTTCCTGATCACGTCCTGTTCCTATATCAGTATTGTCCCGTCCATTAATTACATCTCCCGTTGTTTTATTCTGACTTGCACTGTCATTCCTTTTCCTCCTATCCCAACAGCCAATCAAGGAAGCCCCAACTGGCAAGAAGTACGTACGTTGTCCGTGCAACTGCCTGCTCATCTGCAAGCTGTCATCGAAGCGTATAGCATGCCCACGGGCCAATTGGTATGTTGTAATGGGCTGAATGCCAGAATCCCTGTTAATACAGGCCTCTTGTTGTACACTCATGACAGTGTGAGTCTAAGGTGGATGGAGTAATTTCCTCAGTAAAAATCCAGAACTAAACTGTACATGGGCCAATGTAAAGGACTTCCTTTCATTCTGTCTATCCACATGTAGTATACACCGATTCGACGACACGATATACTGTTCTCCATTACTGCAGTGTCCTTGCCTGCCTTTTGGCAACAAAAGAATGTACGCTCCGCTGCACTCTATAATTGCACGATGCTTGTCCCATGATTAGGGGACGTACACCCTGCAGTAGAGTGCAGCGTATGTAAATTTGTTTGTTGCCGGACAAACGGCGGACGGTGACACTGCAGTAATGGCGGGTGTTTCCTACCTCCATGGTCGCACCATTGTATCGGCGTAAATTGCACAATAAGCTACGTACATGAATGTGTCTGATACAGTGAGTTAGTATTATGTGTTGATACATGCTTGGTCACTCTCAGAGAAGCTAAAATAGGATGATTGAAGACCAGTCATCCTTCATTGCCTGAAAATTGTATTGCCATGTCCCATACTATACATAATTTGTACAAACTGAGGGACAAATAGCGCCCTCGTCTTCCATCTCAAGGTGTCATTTGTCTACTTACATGTATGTGTACACAACAACTGTATACGGTACATTACTTAGGTTGTAATGAATATCCCGCATTCTAAACTAAAATGAAACCAAAGAAAATGAAACACTTGAACTAGCTGTGTGTGGTCCCCTTACTATTCATGTATGATTGCGTATTGTCAGTACAGGAATACGGTAAACCAAGGATCTTGATACTTTGAACTTGCAAACAAACTCCTATACGTGCCTAATATAGCACACATACAAATTACTATAAGAGTACAATCACAGGCAGGGAGATAAGCCCCTTGTAGCCTTGATTAAAGTCTGATACATGTACTTGTACTTGTGTATTCATAGTGCACTGATCATTAATTTTGTGTACACCGATCCTTGTCAGCCTGGAGTCAAGGATATATACATAGGAGTTCATGTGAAAAAAAGATTTTAACTGATTACGATGCAGCATCAAAGGGAGCATATAGGGTTTGCAAAGATGTGCGTTTTGGCTGAATTCGGTACTTAAACAGAGGTGAAGGTCTTAAACTTCCTTACAGACGTTGTTTCGTGTACCTTTTTATGCTTTGTTCCTCTGGATAGCAGAAATATCGCCGAAATAATCTTGCCCCCTCCAAATCCTTCACGGTTACACCGACTTTCGAAATGCTAAATAGATCGTTAGGACAAACAATCTTTTTAAAAGGCACTAAATCTTGATTTCTTTGAAAAACCCAGCATCTGATTAACCAAGATTTCCCATGGTGACTGTTTGCACTGTTTACGAACTGTCGAGTCCATTTTCTGTCTCAAACTCAATAAATATTTTTTTGAGGCCTTGCAAATCCTGTACGGTGCCTTTAATGTCTGAGACAGAGCCATTGAATTAAAAAAGGGGGAAATAAGGGAATAGCCCATTTGAAATGGAACTGAATTAAATAATACCCAGTAAATTTGATACTGAAGAGGTGTTTAGAACATCAATGTTAAACAATAATATTTACATTATATATTATTTGCAAACACAATGTAGTGTTTATGTTCAACATGTACAGTATTTCAATTCAATTTACTGACTCCAGATATCTTTATTCATGCCATTAGGGCAAAACGATTGGAAATGATATACACATGCAGGAAGTATCATGCTCAGGTCTGTCGTTGTCAAAAGCATCTTGGGCAAGTAAGGATATGGAGCCATTGTGTTGATCAATACATGTAGCTTTGTCAGAGGGGATTCGTATCATGGCAAGGTCCTAGGCTAACATGCATGCAATCCTATGTCTGATTTGATCAACAGCAAGAGAATTATCAATCTTTCGCCGATGACCACTGTTGCAACTCCCTCCAACAGCAACACTCTGACTACAACTTCTGGATACCGTGTCGTGTGTGGACACTGCAATGAGAGATTCAGGGTATGTTCATGAACATGTTTGTGTGAACAAAACCTTGTGTTGGTAAATGTTTATTAGATCACTGCATAGGAATCTGATGTCAAGGTCTCTTAAAGGTAGCCATTAGTCAGGGCCACGAACCGTGCCTTTTGGACCGAGAGGTGCATTACATTTGCTAAGACATAGGATGCAACCTTTTTACACTCATTGAATGCGAAATCTGAAAAGACACCTAGTACATGTGTACGTGTGATGGCCTCCAGCCATGGAAGCCTCCATGATGATGTGGTCTGATTTGGCTACACAGTGATCTGTTTTCCACTTGATCCTGCAGTTGCCAAATTGGATTCAACATTTTCTGGATCAGAATCAGCAATTGCTGGATCAGAAAATTCAGAATATGTGATTGCTGGATCAGAACCAGCAATTGCTGGATCAGAATGGGTAATTGTAAGATCAGAATCAGCAACTGTATGCTGGATCAGATGATTGGAATTTAACCTGATCTGATAATTGCATTTGCCAGATTAGATCCAGCAATATCCAGATCAGATTAACAAAATGATCCAGCCAGATTAGCTTACCAGATTGAATCCGACAGTGAATGGATCTGCCCTGCAATTGCCAGATCAGATCCTGAAGATGAATCTTGTGTCAGGGCAGGGATAATGATGACATGTTTATTTCCTTTGTCATACAGTTTCCTCATCAGTCAACTCTAGCCAGATGCCCATACTGCAGAAGAGTGTAAGTCTACAATCCAACTCTTGTGAACACCCTTCAATGCTTTAACCTATTAGCTTTTGAAGTGCCTTTAAACACCATTCAGTATACTCCTTGCTTTTCTTTTGACAGTCCTGAACTTTTACACAGTTTAACACATTTATTCATTAGGCCTAAATAAAAGTGCAGTGAAATCTCAATAGTATGTGATCATAATAATGATGAAAATAATACTGGTGCTCATAAATATCATATACATGTATTGTGTAGCCAGTGGTCATTCAGGGCACAATACAACTTGTTATCAACCCTGATCATTGGGCCTTTAAGATATTTTTTAGACCAGCTCAGCCTGTAGAAGGTAGAAGCCTGAAGCAAATTTATGTTTTGTAAAGGTTCAAGTTTTCATTAAAAATGATGTTTCCTCCCTTTGGTAATTACATTTGAAGTGTGATTCCTTGCCATTGTGTTCAATTTACAGCGTTGTGCCAGTGACAAGTAAAACCCTTTTACACATAAGCACATAGTTTACCTACATCATAGCAGCTTCTATTTCAATGCCCCTACTTTTCTTGTATCTCATCTAGTCAGAATTTGTGACATGCTCGTCATTGCTAATATTGTTTTGAACTTGTAGATCATCCGTTGGTCGGGCCTATGCCAAGAATCGGTGCATCATCTACACTATCATTGGACTACTTTTCCTGGGAGCTGGAATTGGAGTGACGGTAAGAGACTGAACAATAATGCATTTTTGTGTTTTTAATTGGGTCGAACTTTTCATTTCACTAATCCTGTTGTTATTTTCCAGTATGTCGCTTGCTCCTTTTCCTTTTTAAAATTATTTTGAAGTGAAGTATTGCAAAATCCATCATATTTCAGGTTTTTGGGACATGCATCTGAGGCAGAGTAAATTTAATTGAGGCTTGATGGCTCAACATGTGTCATAGGGCTACTTCACTATTTGTAGATCTTGCTCAGGGCTCGGAACTCTTCCCTTACAACAGCTTTTAGATATTTCACAATTCGATCCTTGGATAAGGCATGGAGATTGGCCTTGCATGCCTTGCATCTATAGGCCTAGGTCTTTATTTCATTTATAAGCACTTGTTAAACACATGTTAATGCCAGGTTGTTTTAATTTTATTTAAAAAAAAAAATAATAATAAAATCCTGCTAAAATTGAAACCTCAGGTGCACCTAACTCCAAGCATTTATATATATTTCAGGTAATTTTTTTGGTTGATGGGCAGTTTGCAGCAGTTTATTAATTGTGCAGTGTAATGCTGTTGTAACGAACATTGCAGGATCCACAGAAATTGTCTGGTACAGCTGTAGTTCATTATGATGATTCTGAACAACAATATTCAATATATTTATATCTAAATGTTTGTTATAGTGGTGTGTGTCATCTAAGACTAGCAGCATTCCGCTGTATTGATTAATTTTTAAAATAATTTCCCTTGATTTTCCCCTTGGCCCAACACAGATTGGAACCTATTCCATTGCAAACGATCAAGGAGGTATCTACTTTGTATGGATCGGTAAGTCAAAAATTCTAAATCAAGTTTTATTCTGATAGGGCTTCGGTAATTTTATTCAGTCAATTTTTCTTTGTTCACTTTTCAATGATTTAAATTTCAGTCAGTTTCCCTTGTGGTTATTTGATGATATACAATAACCATCTACTTATAAATCACAGACACTGACACCCTTTTACTGGTTAAATTTGGTTGTCTAGCTAGTATGTGTGTACGGAATGGGGAAAGGAAATGTGCGCAAAGAATGCACATTTTTTGAAATATTTTGGTTCTTATCACAAGAACAGATAACAATGAATATTGCAGTATTATAGGAGATTAAGTATTGGAGATCTGCTTGTACTTTCCTGATGATAGGAAATATAGTGCACTAGCAATCTTTGACCTTTGAACCCAGATCACCCTACACGTATACATAGATACTGGTATATAAGAAAACTAGATGAGGCATTGGCTGTTTGTGTATGCGTCATTCACGGCGCCATTTTTTAACTCCTCACAAATCCGTTTTTATGGAACGGCGTAGCTATCTTCTTTAGATTGTTTGCTTCGGTAATTCCATCATTCAATTTGCCAAATTGAATGATGAAATTTGCGAACAGAATGACAAACTGAATGATGGAATTACAGAATGACAAAACGTCAAATAAAATGATGAAATTAGCAAATTAAATGATGGAATTACCGAAGCAAACAATTTAAGCCACTGGTTATAGCTATGGCGTTCCATCACGTTTCTGATGCATTGCGTAACGCGTAATGGCGCGGCTTGCGTGATCGTTATAAGCACCTGAACGTAGAGGTGCGGTATAACATGGCTGACTCATGTAACCCCCATTCGTTAATACACGGGTGGGTCATCTAGTTTTTTTATGTCAATGCATTAGACATAATGTAACCTTTGACACTCATTGTGCTGTGTGATATTTCCAGGTGCCTTTGTGGTGGGGATCTTGAATCTGATGAGAGCTGTGTATTATGGGGTCATGAAAGTCAGTAACCTGGAGACGGATTAAGGAATCTGGAGATCATACCGGAAATGAAACTGACTAAACCAACCGAATGACCATGCCGGGGGAACAAGGAAACAAGCAGTTATTACCAACTCGAACCGTCAAAATCTGCATCAGCCATAGATTATCTGCAGTATCATAGGGACTTGGAGTTGCTCAAATTACTGTGAAGGGCCCAGTCATCATAACTTTGTATTTAGTTTGTGTGGGTTCGGAAAGGTTCACAGCCAAATGATACGAGGATCATTAACAAAATGGAGAATCCGTTTTGTTTTTCCTTTCAGACGTGAAATAAATCACAGAGTTTTATTTTGTTATTAAATTTTGTACCGATTCTGTTTGAGAATGCTGCTCGGGCGTAATAACGGAGCATTTAGTCAGAGAAATTTAGATTTTGTTTTTTTATAATTTGTTGACTCTTTGTGACCCAGTGGTATTGAACAACTGCGAATTTCACTGGAAATTATAACTGTAATAATATTATAATATGATTATTATCATTGATTATTTTTTGGGAGGTTGGAAGGACACTTCAATCATGTAATATGTATTGATGATCAAACAATTAATATATTAATGTATTAATGCAGTCTGTATATCATTGTACATAGAACAGTTTCTGACAAACAAAAGAGAATTCCTGCTGTTATCATATCAATTTGTCAATTCAAAATTTTCTCATTTTGGCTTCTGCAAGAGAAATATCAACATCCGTAATGGGCAATTCCAGCGTAACAGACATGACACTAAGTGGCATTTGATGTCATGTCCGTTACGGTCACAAGAAGTGCATTTTCTCTTCAACCGTTCAATGAAATTACATAAAATTTACTACATATGTCACTGATAGTCAAATGTGTCTGATAAGCCTAATTAAAATTGTTTGCAAACTGCCAATCCTACTTTGTGATCCTCTGAATAAGGCAAAAAGTGTGTGATTGTCATGTCCGTTACGCTGGAATTTCCCTTATGTAACCTGGATTTAGCTTGAAAACAATTTAAAAACAGAACAAAAACAGCATGTTTAAATTGAGAGTGGACTGCTTTTTCAGAACCGCACATAACGTATTGGATTGTGAATCAGCGACTACCGATTTTAACATATGTACGTAGTAGTAGTTTTTTTCCATATTGTCATTAAGAATTAAGGCAGTGTATTTCCTGGATAGGGCTCCAGTTCCCGGTCAAGTCCAAGATTTTTGTAGTCCTGAAAGATATTTACCGGTACATGTTATGCAGTGCTGCACTTGTTTTTCAGGGGCCTGCATAATATTTGATTTTTGTATTGCTTTTTTATGGACACAGATTACATTGCGGAGTCCTGTTATGCTTTGGTGTTTAAGGTGACTTGAATGATCAATGCTTTGTCTGTGTTTAGTTCGAAAAAGGACCATAATTAATCACAAGACAATGTAAACAGCAAAAGTGTGGATATCTTTGAGTATGAAGATTGTTATACAGTGTGTCCCCCAACATTATGGCATGTATGGAAGGGAATTGTTAATTGTATGTTTTAAGCTACCGGTATTTGATTTTTACTTAGTCTGTTGCATTCAATATTTAAAGGCATAAAACATGATCGGTAAAGGTCACAGAACAGCACTCACACTTTGTCTGATCAAACATGTGGATGAAATATATGTAATGAGCCTGTGAAAATTTGAGCTCTGAAATTGGACATCTGAGTCACGGGCAAATTGCAAAAAACTTACTCAATTCTTCTTATAAAACACAAAGAATGGTTTTGATCTTACCCCGAGATCAAAACTGTTTTCAGGCTTTGTTTTACAACTTGTTTGATAAATATACCATTTCAGCGGAAGTATTTTAACGGTGTGTTTCTACCAGCACCATCTTCATACACTGAAAGTTATAGGGAAATCTGTGAACATTTGTTTGGGTATGTTACCAATCCCATACTGTACCTTTAAGTTGTGATCTTCAAATCCCCCCTCAAAATGCAAGACCCATCCAGACAATCAGTAATTGCTGAGTGATGCCTGATTGAATCGCATTGAAGTTGGGTAAGAACATGATCAGATACCGAATGCAATAGACTAAAAATCAAATAGCTGAAAACAAATAATTTCTTTTCATTTTTTTTTTTTAATTATGGGTATTACATTGTATACATAAGTAAGTGTACAGGTTTCAGTCTGGTATTCTATGACCTAATGTGCACGATTCACCTTGTTTAGGATATAGGGTTGTGTATAGTAGATTGGCAATAGAGGTGGCTGGGAAAGAAGGTTGGGTTCTTATTTTTTAAATTTGGAAGCTTTCAGACTCTGTGGAATACTCCCCCTCTTCCTTCTTCAAAGTTTCGTTTCAAAACAGAGAAATTGATCCACAAATGTCAGTTTTGATTCTCTGTGAATATATTCCCTCTCGCGTTTTGTGATGAATCAATATGTACATGTACAGTGGAAAGCCACTATAACGAACATTTGGCTATACCGAACATCATCCTTGGCTCCCAGTTTTTGTTGTACAATACATACTTGATATGGTTCTTTAAATCACTTCAACGAACGACCAGTATAACGGACAATATCTGTGCATCCCGCCATGTTCCTTATAGCAGCATTCCACTGTATATCATTTGCATGGTGTTTGAACAATGCTTTGTGGTATAGTACCTGCCTTTATGTGACCATTCTTGTACTGGAACTGCGCTGCCTGTAAATTATAATGTTAACCCATATATGTACAAAGATGAAACAAAGATGTACTTGGATGATCCAGATTTACATGTACATTCAAGATGTAGCTATCTCTATACATTATTATTAGGGTTGCTAATGAGCTAAATTACTACATGTATATCATAATTTATGAACACAATTTGGAAGCATTGCTAAACTTGTGTTATGGTTTCATAGCAGTACATGTATATTGAAATTATTTTATTTCCACTAGCACTAAGAAAAAACCTATATACAGCACCCAACTCTATAATGTGCATCTCCCTTAACACGCTCCCATCCACACAGAAAAAGGGAAAGGAACTCAGTGGGTTTTGTAATTTTCTTTTGAGGCTTTTAAAATACAATTGGAATATTTGGCTTTACTTGGAGATGCTATCGAGAAGTGAAATCCATGGTTTTATGCACACTATGTGTAGTGCTATCTAGTGCAGTATGACATTTTTATCTGGTAGGCCTATTCTCCTGCACGTAGCAAATTGGTTTGCACTGCACAGTGCAACTTCTGTATTGTGAAACTTATACATGTACTCTAACTATTCACAGGTTGAACTCATCAGCATATCCTGCCTGTGCAACCCAACACATCTTCAGTATATTCATCTCTATAAATTGTTTCACTTAAAGGAATGTAGATTTGGAAACAGAAAACCTGTAGGTTCAATCAATGACTAAATACTCATTATTTTAGTAAATGATGTAGAAATTGGTTAACAAGAATGGATATTCTCTTGAATCTAATTAACAAATAACCAGTAGAAGAGTTATGATAGTGAGACTAACTTAGGTCTTGGGTTCGAAGGCTGTTATAAATGGTGCTTAGTAAAAAAAAAACAAGTACAGAAAAATCATGGCAAAATGTTCAATACTCGACTGAGAGCCTGCTGTTGGGAAAACCTATATGATAACTTTTAGACTAGTAGGCCTATAGCTCAAACACTATACTATGCTTTCTCATAATCTTTCCATTGAAATCAGAAAATGTATATTTTGGAATGTATACTTTTTGTTACAGCTTTTAATTCTTATTTCACTTATTTGATTATTTCACCTTTCTTTTGTTTTAGTCCAATTTGAGAATTGATTTCAGGTTATGTAAAATTAATTTGCTTTTTGTAAAAGAACTAAATTTAATTTGTTGATATATATATGTATTCAATATTGAAGTCATACCATTTAACACATCTAAGTTCATACATGTAGCCAACTGCTTTTGAGTGAATACAATTTGTGTGTGTAATTTTCTTCAAGGAATGTTACTGTTCACTAGGTTTGTGTTGAGAATAAATTGTTCTTGTTTCTGTTTGTTGCTTATTTTTTATGTAAAATAATTCAGGAAATTTCACTTTGTGTTGGAAATTTAATTTGGATAAATTGGAATCACATAGTAATTTGAATGTATACAATACATAACTTTTTTGTATCAATTTAACTCATGCTGTGTAGAATCATTAAAGTAATTAACGCAATTTAATTTTTTTGTGTACAGAGTAAACATTATTTGGAATGTTGGTTGAATTCATGATACATAATTTTTTATATCTTACAAAAATGAAAATATTTAATTATCATTCAATAACCATCCCAGTTGGTCAGTTGGTTGGTCAGTTGGCTGGATAGCCGGTTGGCTGGTTGGACTTGCCTGGACTTGACTCGGCTCTAGCTCAACGCAGACTTGATTCAACTTCGTATCGTGATATTTTTGCTTCTTTATTTTTTTTAATATGCTATTTTCTAAGCAAATCTCCCCGCTATAGTTAGCACAAAAATTTGGGTATCATTAAGCTGCACTTTGTAAGAAATTGGCCACATGCATGAGGTGAAAATACTTAACTCCGAAACAACAGTGGAAGTGAGCAAAATCATTGACGTCACAGAATATGTATTTTTGATTAACTTTCTGATCACATAGGGGGCTTACTATTTTATTGCCAAGGATAAATACATTTTTCCTAACGTTTATCTCTTCCAGGTAACAGATAATTGTTTAAATCTTAATTGTTTAAATCTTACCATTAAAATAATGCCCATTATTACAGTTCTCCAGTCAACCGTTCTCCATTGTATAATAATACCAAACTTAAATTGAATTACAATATTTAAAGTGAATTCGTTTTATTTATTTTTTATTTATTTTTTTTAAAGATAATTGACTATCATTAGGGACACCACCACCATAGGGCTGGATAGCTCAGGCCGTGTCCGAAACGGGCTTCCAGAGCTACGGCTAGGTCTATTGTCTTGGTGTTTCCACGTATTTCCAATGGAGCGAAGACCTAGATCTAGCTCTAGACAACAGATTCGGATGCAGCCTTAGTTTTGAAAGCTAAATAGACATGGAGCAGCTGCGAACAACAGAGGGCGCGCTTGTACTAGCAACTCGCTAGCGTTGATATGAAACCCGACTTGGTACAAGTCTAGTCCGTACACAGCTGTTCGAGCAGTCACACATGAGATAACTGGGTTTCCCTTATTTATTGGAATTGAAATGGACACTCACAGTTAGCACTGTTCTTTTACCAAATATGCATATTATCTCTTCCAGCAAGTAAAAAGGCTACAGTACTCAGGTACCAGGCTACTTCTTGTTGATGTTGCGCATCAGTAACTGCACAATTCAAGGTATTTTGTAGGATGTAAAAATGTAAACAATGCCCTTCTTGTATTTTGCATACGGAAGTAATCTCCTCAGAGAAAGAATTCTCGTCAACAATCCTTCAGCTGTCTTTGCTGCTGTTGCTAAATTACCCGTGAGTACTATAACTTAGATTAATTAAAAATTATGAGTTAAATTAGGATTAGAAAAGATTCGAGTTTCATTCATAAATATGTGGACAACACTTGAATGAGTGACCATGGACATGATGGAGATAGTGACCATCATTCATGGTGACACACCCCCTGCACAGTGGTATAAATTATGTAGTAATGGGACTTGGACCAAGACCATGGAGGTATACCTCCATGATTATACCTTCGGGAAGATTTCCATACACGGACAATAAACCATATTTTTCAACCTTCCAATGTACACTTTGAGTTGACAGTTTAAGTTTAACCTGTGAAACTGGGAATTAAGCATGCATGGAGAAAACACTTACTGACTTAAGGCTGGTTTATACTTGCTCCGTTAACGCACTTAACGCACATTATACTCTTTCAAGGTATGAAATTCGAAACGCAGCAATAGTCTGCATTTGAATGCGGAAAAGCGCAAACGGTACAGTTCATACTTTCAAAAATGTGTGATGCGCCGAAGTGCAGTCCTACTAGTACTATACTCCGATTCCGTGAATTCATTGATAAATGGAGAGAGTAGACGGGAATATTCTTTTGTCATTATTGTGGAACGCACACCGTCTAAATTATGCTAGATCTGAAAGAAATTGCTTGCCGATTTTGCCCCATCTTTAAAAATTCTACTGAGTGTACGCATCCGGCGAATGTTGAAATATTTCAACTTGTCGCACAAAGACGCGCACTTTTAGTACGCAGTGCGTGTTCTTACACGCAGAGCAGACACTTCGAAATGGAACAACGCGCTACGTACACAGTGGATACGCAGCGAGTATGAATCGGCCTTTAGTCTTCCAGCAATTAAACAGAACCCAAATCAGCATTAAGTGCTTTATAGCCTAGGGCCTATTGTCATTGAATCATAAATTGTCACCTGGCACCCAAGAAGTTGCTGAATGAATTGTTAATTTGCCGATTAACTTCCCTAATGGAAGCCAATTGAATTTAATAGTCTCGAAAAGCATCACAAATTATGGAATAATAATAAAAAATCTCTACACCTGTAAAGTTCTTAGTCATGTTTTAGCTTGATATCATTTTCTTTAATTTCCAGCAATTTTCAAAAAAGTATTTTTAAATAATTTGTTTATTTGTTTGTTGTTTTCTTTGCTGAAAGAACTACAAGTTGCAATTCAGTATCCAGTCAAACTGGAGTGCTGATATAAATGACTGGAGGTGCAGGGGCGGAGTGGCTACCATTGTACAATCTGAAGGGGATGAGGTGTGGGGCGTGGTCTGGAAACTTAAGGAATCTGACCAAGCCAATCTTGATAGGTGAGCAGTAGAGCAAGTTGGAGTGGTTACTGTTAAATGCGTAGCTGTGATTGGCTCTGGTTTGTACACACTCAGATGGGTCTGAGGAGAGGATGTTACAGGCCTGCAGTGACTCTGCATCAATCAAAACTCTTGTATGCATAGGAGGATCCGTCTAACCAAGGCCTTTCATAAGTAGCAGTCTGCAGTCTCTCCTATCTCCTGACAATGACTCTTAGACCTGGTTCTTAGACCTCAGTGTAGTATTGTGGATCAGGGTCTGACCTCAGTGTTGTATTGTGGATCAGGGCCTTAGACCTCAGCGTAGTATTGTGGATCAGGGTCTGACCTCAGCGTAGTATTGTGGATCAGGGTCTGACTTCAGTGTAGTATTGTGGATCAGGGTCTGACTTCAGTGTAGTATATGTGAATCAGGGTCTGACTTCAGTATAGTATTGTGGATCAGGGTCTGACTTCAGTGTAGTATTGTGGATCAGGGCCTTAGACCTCAGTGTAGTATTGTGGATCAGGGTCCTAGACCTCAGTGTAGTATTGTGGATCAGGGCCTTAGACTTCAGTGTAGTATTGTGGATCAGGGTCCTAGACCTCAGTGTAGTATTGTGGATCAGGGTCTGACCTCAGTGTAGTATTGTGGATCAGGGTCTGACCTCAGTGTAGTATTGTGGATCAGGGTCTTAGACCTCAGTGTAGTATTGTGGATCATATGGCCTTACCTCAGTGTACTATTGTGGATCAGGGTCTGACTTCAGTGTAGTATTGTGGATCAGGGCCTTAGACCTCAGTGCAGTATTGTGGATCAGGGTCTGACTTCAGTGTAGTGTTGTTGATCAGGGCCTTAGACCTCAGTGTAGTATTGTGGATCAGGGTCTGACCTCAGTGTGGTATTTTGGATCAGGGTCTGACCTCAGTGTAGTATTGTGGATCAGGGTCTGACCTCAGTGTAGTATTGTGGATCAGGGTCTTAGACCTCAGTGTAGTATTGTGGATCAGGGTCTGACTTCAGTGTAGTGTTGTTGATCAGGGCCTTTGACCTCAGTGTAGTATTGTGGATCAGGGTCTGACCTCAGTGTGGTATTGTGGATCAGGGCCTGACTTCAGTGTAGTATTGGGGATCAGGGTCTGACCTCAGTGTAGTATTGTGGATCAGGGTCTGACCTCAGTGTAGTATTGTGGATGAGGGTCTGACCTCAGCGTAGTATTGTGGATCAGGGTCTGACTTCAGTGTAGTATTGTGGATCAGGGTCTGACTTCAGTGTAGTATTGTGGATCAGGGTCTGACTTCAGTGTAGAATTGTGGATCAGGGTCTGACCTGAGTGTAGTATTGTGGATCAGGGTCTGACCTCAGTGTAGTATATTGTATCAGGGTCTTGGGCCTCAGTGTAGTATTGTGGATCTGGGTCTTAGACCTCAGTGTAGTATTGTTGATCAGGGTCTGACCTGAGTGTAGTATTGTGGATCAGGGTCTGACCTCAGTGTAGTATATTGTATCAGGGTCTTGGGCCTCAGTGTAGTATTGTGGATCTGGGTCTTAGACCTCAGTGTAGTATTGTTGATCAGGACCTTAGACCTCAGTTACATAGTACTGTGGATCATTCTGACAGTTTCACTTTGTTTGATTTGTTCACAATTCAGGCAGGAGTGCTTGCACACTGGTCTATACCGGCGTCTAGATTCCATGACTGTCACTACTGCAGAGGATGCATCAAGAAGCATAGACTGCATCACATACCAGTTACTGGATCCAGTATTCACTCCACCATCACCTCACTATCTCAAGGAGATACAAACAGGTGCTTTACAGCACAACCTCCCAGTGGAATACCGTCAATTACTGGACTCTATCCAGCATAATGGATATGAAGGCCCACTGCCATTATTTGATGAAGTCATGAAGAATGTCAAGTTGTGAATACTTTCTCATTTAGTGTCATTCCGTGTCAATGCAACAAGACAACTGCTCAGCAGGGAGAAAATATGGATGACAATTCTGCGGACCATTCAACCACATGGCCTTAACATCCAGGAAGCAAATGACTAATATAATTGTTTTATTGTCTCCTAGTACAGGTACATGTACCCTCAACCCCCTGTTTTTTTGTACATCACCTCCTTCTCCATCTTCCCTAATTCTCTAGTTACCTTAATTGTTAATCCCAACTACCCCAGCCCCATTCTTCTCCACCTCTTTCTTGATGTTCACCTTTGATCTCACCCACTCCCATTCTCCCTACATCCCTCATTTTGCCCCAATCCTCTAATCTATATTGTGTAATAGTTATGTAGGCATTTAGCTGGCTGGCAGGGCTGCATGTTTTCCAGCAAAGTTTCAAAAGATGCCTTGCAAAGCAGATGCAGACGGAAACGATAATGTGACATCCTTGTACAGTATATCAGTCATCACACTCGGAAAGCGCAAGCGGTTTCATAATTTGCAAACAGTTGAACCCTTGACCTATTTTGTAAGCTCAATTATGTGTTGCCGTGGCAACCGAAATGAGAAGTGTACCAATTGAGTTGATTTGTCACCGTTTTCAAAAAGCATCATTCTATGGACTGGTTCTAATTTTATAATTACATGAATAGCTGATGAATCACACTTTTGTTTACATTATGCAAAATCACTTTTTATGGAGCCATTGGGAAACCAACGTCCACTGATCACCACTGGAAAGCCCACACGTAAGCAAAGTGTGGCTATGCCAATGAAACTTGCATGATTCTTGGGCAAAGTCTACATAATGTTCATTTGAATAGTGAAATAAGGCATTAATCTGAACATGCAATGCATTATTCATGAGTATTGTAATCAGCTTGTGTTCTATCCAGCTTTTAAAACACAAACAAACTGAAGGTAGTGTCATACTTTGGTAGGAAACCAAAACAGAAATGTTCACAGATTTAGCTATAACTTACAGGGCATTAAGATGAGGCTGATAGAAACATACCGTTAAAATGTATCCGCCTGAAATGCTGTATTTATTTAGAAATTAGTAAAAGCAACGACCAAAAATATTTATCTTTAAAAGATAAAAAATAACGGTGAAAAGATTAAAAAAATTCCGTGAACGTTTTTCACTGTTTTCTCAAAAAGTCGGCACCGTATGGGACTGGGAATTTCACAGATGACTTTTGGTGTATCTTTCTTAATATTTTTGCCCATGAATCTAAATTTCTTTGACAAATACCAAAGTATGATATTACCTTTAATACTAGTGGCAAGAATAGCCAAATATCTCTTGTAATATCTCTCAAATCATGTTATCATTACTGGATGGTGGATGTACAATTCAAGATGAGAGATAGTAAGATAAGCCTTCCATTTAACTTTGAGTGGACTAAAAAATTTTAACACAGCCTTAAATTATGACTTTAGTAACAATATTTAAAGTCGACTTAATTTTAAAACTGTCTAATTTCATATTTAACATTAAAATCTATTTAGTAACTTGACCTAAAATATAAAGTTGTGTGTTGATTAATTAATACTTTTGTGCTATTAACTTTTTTTGCAAGAGATTGCAATGGCTCAATCCATTTCTTGTGACTTTATTCTAATAAACAGAAGGTGAGCAATAATGGAAAAAGAATTATATATTGTTATTCATTCATGTGTGAAACAAAGAACCAGTAAATTAATAAATACATCATTTTTTTTTTCGGTAAAAAAGTCAAAAGACAACAGTGATTTTTTTTCCTAAACCAAGACGATGTTGAGTTTGATGTTTGAAAATGGTCAATTGCCTGTTAGACATCAAAATATATGTCATATCAATGAAATCGGGAAAACTTAAATTCTTCTGATGTTATTTCAACCTTCCTAATAAACATCAACGAATATATTTCCAACAGTATATCAATTTAGCGTTCTCAATTATAGTATATAGCATGCAAGTTTAAAAATACAGTACAGGATTGATAACATACCCGAACAAAATGTTTGTTTTACAGATTTATGTCTTAATTTTATAACTTTCAGGGTATGAAAAAACATGGTTAAAATGTTTTTTGCCTGAAATGGTGTATTTATCCAGAAATTATAGTCAAACAAAGACCAAAAACAATTTTGATCTCAGGGTAAGATCAAAACCATTCCTTATGTTTTACAAGAAAAATTGAGTCTGGTTTTTACTATTTTCTCGTGACTCAGTCTACGCCGGTCATACTAATTACCGGAAAACACTGGAAAACACTGGAAAACACCGGAAAACTACAGGAAAACTACAGTAAAACACATTGCCAAACACGCAATCTCAATAGAATCATGGCCCTATGCATTCAGCTGATGCGTCAGTGTTGTTTATTGTAATTTTTGGGACTTGAATGAACTAGGCCAAAGTGCTGGCATATTTATCAGTAGAGGAGTGGGATATACCAGGGGTAAACAAATTAACCTGAGAGGGATAAAAACAGAACAGAAAAATTTTAACCGTAAGCGGGAGGAGGAAAAACATACAATGGCCTATCTACCTTAAAAATAAAATCATAAAATCTTTCACTTAAATTTAAGATATTGATTGTATACTGTGTGCAAATACGATGATGTTTTGTAGCTTCTTTGTATTCTGTCTTTGTAAACAAATCTATAGGATTGTCGTCCTCTTGTGGAATCTAAAGGAATAATTAATACTATGATCATTATTAGTCATTACGCTTGAAACGTGAACGAAACGAGTCTATAATGTGCACTTAGATATTAATGGCAGAGCTATAGAACCTTGATTCACTATCAGTTTTATGTGCTTAGGTAATACAGAAAATACTTTTAGGTGGTTGGGCTTTTGGTTTATGTGTTGGTTGGTCAATGAGTTAGTCATTCGGTTGGTCTGTCATTAGATGGGTCAAAATGGTCAGCCGGCAGGTGCTTCGGGCTCCATGTCTGTGGATGGGTCATTTGGGTTAGTCGGTCACTCTGTGTATTATACAAATTTCACAATTGACAATTTTCAGGAAATAAATAATGCGAACAATGAAATTAATTAATATAGGTTTTCCCGGTCATTTTCGGCAAATGAGCGGCCAATTTCATTTTCACGCATTCGTGTTGACGTGATTTTGCCTCCTCGGTTGAAACCGTCACTCGATTTCACTTTGATGCATCCGTATTTATATAGCATTGCATTCAATTAAATTCAACTGTCGTTCAGTTTAGCCATGCAAAATCGGCATTCAATTTAGCAGAGTAACCGCAAACAACGATTTATACAGATCGTTACTTACGTTTTCGTTTTGAGACAACCAATTTCGCAAAATGAGCAAACAAATGCAAACCCCTTTATTGCAGTGTATTGCAATGGTGTCGCATCTCATCATCCATTTTGAAATGAATAGCCCCTCCTCCGACCAACCTCGCTCTTCGTCCGGATCTCAAATACGTTGCAAACACATGCAAACCCTTTTACACCTGTTTATTTCTTTGTATCTTGTGTCATTTTCCCTTTCCATGAATTTCTATATTTCTTAGATTTGTTATTTGTTTATTCTCAAGAGAGGATTGGTGCCATGGATGTGTATTGAAAATCATGGTGTTGATGTTCAAATTGACTGCAAGCTCAATGTAATCTAAATCATTCGAATGCATCAATCAACCGTCAACATTAGATATTCTCTCGTACAGCGACCGAAAGCTGCCATTATTTTCGAGGATTAGATATTCTCTCGTACAGCGACCGAAAGCTGCCATTATTTTCGAGGATTTTTCAATTACAAACAATTGTCGTCAGGGGACATCACATAAGTGGTTTCCATACAAGAAGTGAACCATTCTATACCCTTTTTATTCTTGCGGTACATTCATAATTTCAGACAGAACGCTAACTTTGCTGAACAATTCACAGAAATGCCTGCCCCAAAACGAATTCGAATGACTAAGCGCACGCTGCCAAAAGCCGTTGCGAATTTGAATGCTGTTTGAATGGAATTTTTTATTGAAAGGCGATTCTATTTAATCGCCTGACCCTTGTGAACATTTGCTTGCACATAAAATGAAATCGAATGACTATTTTGAGGTGCCTTGCAGTTTCACGCGAAATGGAATGACGCAGCGTTTAAATTGTCCGCTCATTTGCCGAAAATAACCGGGAAAACCTATAGTATATAATTAATAGCCTTATAGCCTAAAATTATCTCTCTAAAGATTTTGGTTATAAAAGTTAAATTAATAAAAAAAAAGTAATATACAAACTGCAGAGACAACACTTGCTACTGGTAAGGCCGCTCTGATTTGCATTCTGGTCAATTTAATTAAGATTGAGGTGATCACCACATGGATAGTCACGATATACTTAATATATATCGATTAATTGTTGAATACCTTTTATTGTATGTGTCAAGGGATGATACGGAATGATTAAAGGTAAAACCAGCTGCTCAGTCTGATATCTGACTCATTTTTTATTTCTTAGGTTCCGCGTGCTCCGGCATTATTTAAATTCATGTAATCGTTTTACGCAGTTTTTTTTTTCGGTGTCCCACACGAAGGCGCAGTATTCCTATCTGGGCTTTGTATGTAGTTGCCTTGAGCAATTTTGGCGACAGCTGTACAGGTTTCTAAGCAGTCGTCAGCGAAAAGACGTACTTCACGGGATTCAATTCCCTGAGGGAGATCACTTATATCAAGTATGAACAGTAATTATGGGGCCAGGACGGTGGCCTGTGGGACACCCGTGTCACGAGCTCAGGTGACACCGGCCTAGTAATACAAAAAGTAGAAGTATTCTTTTATTTAAAATGTGAGTTTTCGAGATATATTTTTTAAAATGCCTATGAATTTATTTCTATTTCTTTGACAAAACCAAAGTGTGATAATTATTACCTTTAAACGTTTTTGTCGTTGCCTTTGTATCATGTTTAAAAATCAGATATGTATGTAACAAAAAAGGGGGAGAAAGCTCAAAGTGACCATCCAAGTTTCTGAGACTCCGAGATAATTATCTCGAAAAGACGTCTGTCTGAGATATCGCACCTCGGAAACACGTCTTTCCGTGAAGGGAAATTGGCGTTCTTTATGCACTCGTTGGTTTGAATGCGTCAATATCCATCTACTTAAAACTTAGTCTTGGTCCAAGACTGTAAAGCTCGATAACGGACCCTATCGTGCCATTGCGCCCTCTCGTGACTTCATTTGACCCAGCTGCTCGCATTACGTTATCTTGGACCAAGACTAGTTCAAGCCTGATGAAATAAATTAAACTTTCAAACTCCGCTTTGCAGAAACGCCGATCTGTCGTTGCATTTTGGAGATATCGATAATTATGTTTAGTCTGGTGACGTTGTGGTCCTTTCAACAGTAATTGTCTACATAGCGCATATCCGTCTGGAGGACAATCTCGAAAGAATCACACATGAACTTATTTCTTTACAGTGGGATAACCCCCTTATAGCGCTCCGCACTTGCGCTAAAAATAGCACCGGATCTCAGCCGAACATTGCAACCATGCAAACGTGTGTGTGTGCACGTGCATGTACACTACGTGTGTGAGACAATGTTTGTCTGACATCCGGGGATTTTGTGACGTCGTTAGTGCGGAGCGCTATTATCCGTTGCGGGGACGATTTGCGGCACGTACAATAAAAGGAATTTGCATTGTTGAAAACATTAGGATATACCTGTTATAACAATGAGCATTATTATAGTCACTGTTTGTATAAATTTGCTAATTTACAATTCCTTCTGCAAGCACTGCCGAGAGAGGCGCATTCCCTTGGTCGTATATGCGCTATTCACGGTGGTCAGTCGGGTGGAAATTCACGACGTGCTTAAAATGGTTGCAATTGACTAACTCGATATGCGGTAAGTAGTATACAGTCATGTAGTATAAGGTTGCAGAGTTGTAGGTTAATGGTGTATAGGTCTCGCCCTTTTTTCTGACTTGATATGGGATGCTGACCGGCAATAGGTCCTACCTCCACCGCAGGCTTAGAACACACCTACTCACCTTCGTTGCATTTGACTACTTTGGCTGTGGCCGCCCGGTATCGTACCGGATGGCGAACCGCTCTGAATTGAAATAACTGCAATGTCTGGTTGGCTGCGTGTAGGGGGAGTAACTATACGGCAACTGGATACATCAGCGAGTCCCGGGCAGCGATGAATCTTGGTTGAGGTGGTGACATTGGACTCCCCACTGTCGAGACCCGAGTCCAATCGAGCGGCGGTATTCCCCCATTAAGGTAAGGGTTACTTTAAAGGATAAAGACAATAAAAACAACTTTTTGTAAAGAGACGTGGGCCTTCCTAAACATACGTTTACATGGTGTCACCTACATTATGAGTAAGGTTAAATTTGTGGAAAGAGGGCAGGGCTTTGATTTTTGAGGGAAATTATGGAATAAATACGGTAACGAAGATGCCATTTTTTCGGATGCACGGATAGATGGCCGAAGACGAGAATAACAGCCTACTAATAGCCTTGTTTCTGCTCAAAATGTTACGTTGACATGTGTTTGTAAACTTGAAATGGGCCCACTTAGTGTAGTATGTGATGATTTATAGATCATGGTGCGTCGTTCCCTGTGTATTATGAATATGGCAGCGCGCTGTCAAGTCGTACAATCTCATCACAATCTTTTCATTCTACCTTCAGAATTCTAGGGCAAAATGAGCAAAATTCCAAATACACGAGTCTTTTTATTTTTGCTGCATCGTTCTCTTACACGCGCTGTAAAATCCTATATTTTAAACACAATCTTTGCAATCTGCCTGCTAGTTTCTAGGGGGGCAACCTGAGGAAAATTCCAATTACACGAGTCTTTTTATTTTCAGTCTAGATCGGAGATCTGAATTTTTCAACCTGAAGTCGCCCTGCGTAGCGAAATCGTTAATGATTTATATATCGTGTTAATACGCTCTACACTATAATGTGTATCATATTTGGCAGCGCGCGGCCAAGTCCTATATTTTGACCACGATCTTTGAAATCCGGCTGCTCATTTCTGGAGCAAACTCAGGAAAAACAAAATTACACGTGTCTTTTTATTTTCAGTCTAGATCATAGATCTGAATTTTTGAACCTGAAGTCGCCCTGCTTAGCGAATTCTGTGATGATTTATAAATCATGTTATGACGTTCTACACTGTACTTTTATCATATATGACAGCGCGCTGTCCAATCTTATATTTTGAACACGATCTTTGAAATCTGCCTGCTCGTTTCTGGGGCAAACTCAGGAAAAAGAAAATTACACGTGTCTTTTTATTTTCAGTCTAGATCATATATCTGAATATTTGAGCCTGAAGTTGCCCTGCGTAGCGAAATCTATAATGATTTATATATCATATTATGACGTTCTGCACTGTATGTGTATTATATATGGCAGCGCGCGGTCATATCCTATATTTTGAACACGATCTTTGAAATCTGGCTGCTCTTTTTCGGGGCAAACTCAGGAAAAAAAATTACATCATAGATCTGAATCTTTGAAACTGAAGTGAAATATGAGATAATTTATATATCACGCTGCATCGTTCTCTTACACGCGCTGTAAAATCCTATATTTTGAACACAATCTTTGCAATCTGCCTGCTAGTTTCTAGGGGGGCAACCTGAGGAAAATTCCAATTACACGAGTCTTTTTATTTTCAGTCTAGATCGGAGATCTGAATTTTTCAACCTGAAGTCGCCCTGCGTAGCGAAATCGTTAATGATTTATATATCGTGTTAATACGCTCTACACTATAATGTGTATCATATTTGGCAGCGCGCGGCCAAGTCCTATATTTTGACCACGATCTTTGAAATCTGGCTGCTCATTTCTGGAGCAAACTCAGGAAAAACAAAATTACACGTGTCTTTTTATTTTCAGTCTAGATCATAGATCTGAATTTTTGAACCTGAAGTCGCCCTGCTTAGCGAATTATGTAATGATTTATATATAATGTTATGACGTTCTACACTGTACGTTTATCATGACAGCGCGCTGTCCAATCCTATATTTTGAACACGATCTTTGAAATCTGCCTGCTCGTTTCTGGGGTAAACTCAGGAAAACGAAAATTACACGTGTCTTTTTATTTTCAGTCTAGATCATAGATCTGAATATTTGAGCCTGAAGTCGCCCTGCGTAGCGAAATCTATAATGATTTATATATCATATTATGACGTTCTACACTGTATGTGTATTATGGCAGCGCGCGGTCATATCCTATATTTTGAACACGATCTTTGAAATCAGGCTGCTCTTTTTTGGGGCAAACTCAGGAAAAAAAAATTACATCATAGATCTGAATCTTTGAAACTGAAGTCGCCCTGCGTAGCGAAATCCTCCCCCTAAAAAAAATCCTAACGCGCTTTAGCAATGAGCCCATGTATATTGGGGAACTTGACCATAAAAAAATTATGTCACTGACTATGCCAGACGACTGGCGCATGCCAGGCTTATAGGCAAGCCCGTAGAGCCTGCGTGGACAAAAATGAGTTGTGACATGAAATGGTCCTGGACTATGTTTGTCATAGTCAGTAAGATTCGGCCTAGTTCCCACCTTCGTGCATAGGTTTGTGCATGGGACCATTGTTAAAGCGCATGAGGATTTTTCAAATCCTATATTTTGAACACGATCTTTGACATCTGGCTGCTCATTTCTTGGGCAAACTCAGGAAAAACAAAATTACACGTGTCTTTTTATTTTCACTGTAGATCATATATCTGAATTTTTGAACCTGAAGTCGCCCTGCTTAGCGAAATCTGCAATGATTTATAAATCACGTTTTGACGTGCTACACTGTATGTGTATTATATATGGCAGCACGCAGTCTAATCCTATATTTTGAACACGATCTTTGAAAACTGCCTGCTCACTTCTGGGGAAAATTCAGGGAAAACAAAATTACACGTGTCTTTTTATTTTCAGTGTAGATCATATATCTGAATTTTTGAACCTGAAGTCGCCCTGCTTAGCGAAATCTGCAATGATTTATAAATCACGTTATGACGTGCTACACTGTATGTGTATTATATATGACAGCGCGCTGTCCAATCCTATATTTTGAACACGATCTTTGAAATCTGCCTGCTCATTTCTGGGTCAAACTCAGGAAAAACAAAATTACACGTGTCTTTTTATTTTCAGTGTAGATCATCAATCTGAATTTTTCAACCTGAAGGCGCCCTGCTCAGCGAATGCTGTGATGATTTATAAATCATGTTATGACGTTCTACACTGTACTTTTATCATATATGACAGCGCGCTGTCCAATCCTATATTTTGAACACGATCTTTGAAATCTGCCTGCTCGTTTCTGGGGCAAACTCAGGAAAAAGAAAATTACACGTGTCTTTTTATTTTCAGTCTAGATCATATATCTGAATATTTGAACCTGAAGTTGCCCTGCGTAGCGAAATCTATAATGATTTATATATCATATTATGACGTTCTGCACTGTATGTGTATTATATATGGCAGCGCGCGGTCATATCCTATATTTTGAACACGATCTTTGAAATCTGGCTGCTTTTTGGGGGGCAAACTCAGGAAAAAAATTACATCATAGATCTGAATCTTTGAAACTGAAGTCGCCCTGCGTAGCGAAATCCTCCCCCTAAAAAAAAATCCTAACGCGCTTTAGCGATGAGCCCATGTACAAACCATATTACGAAGGCTGGGAACTTGACCATACGTCACTGACTATGCCAGACGACTGGCGCATGCCAGGCTTATAGGCAAGCCCGTAGAGCCTGCGAGGACAAAAATGAGTTGTGACATGAAATGGTCATGGACTATGTTTGTCATAGTCAGTAACATTCGGCCTAGTTCCCACCTTCGTGCATAGGTTTGTGCATGGGACCATTGTTAAAGCGCATGAGGATTTTTCAAATCCTATATTTTGAACACGATCTTTGACATCTGGCTGCTCATTTCTGGGTCAAACTCAGGAAAAACAAAATTACACGCGTCTTTTTATTTTCAGTGTAGATCATATATCTGAATTTTTGAACCTGAAGTCGCCCTGCTTAGCGAAATCTGCAATGATTTATAAATCACGTTATGACGTGCTACACTGTATGTGTATTATATATGACAGCGCGCTGTCCAATCCTATATTTTGAACACGATCTTTGAAATCTGCCTGCTTATTTCTGGGGATAATTCAGGGAAAACAAAATTACACGTGTCTTTTTATTTTCAGTCTAGATCATATATATGAATTTTTGAACCTGAAGTCGCCCTGCTTACCGAATTCTGTGATGATTTATAAATCATGTTATGACGTTCTACACTGTACTTTTATCATATATGACAGCGCGCTGTCCAATCCTATATTTTGAACACGATCTTTGAAATCTGCCTGCTCGTTTCTGAGGCAAACTCAGGAAAAAGAAAATTACACGTGTCTTTTTATTTTCAGTCTAGATCATATATCTGAATATTTGAACCTGAAGTTGCCCTGCGTAGCGAAATCTATAATGATTTATATATCATATTATGACGTTCTGCACTGTATGTGTATTATATATGGCAGCGCGCGGTCATATCCTATATTTTGAACACGATCTTTGAAATCTGGCTGCTTTTTTGGGGGCAAACTCAGGAAAAAAAAATTACATCATAGATCTGAATCTTTGAAACTGAAGTCGCCCTGCGTAGCGAAATCCTCCCCCTAAAAAAAAATCCTAACGCGCTTTAGCAATGAGCCCATGTACAAACCATATTACGAAGGCTGGGAACTTGACCATATGTCACTGACTATGCCAGACGACTGGCGCATGCCAGGCTTATAGGCAAGCCCGTAGAGCCTGCGTGGACAAAAATGAGTTGTGCCATGAAATGGTCATGGACTATGTTTGTCATAGTCAGTAAGATTCGGCCTAGTTCCCACCTTCGTGCATAGGTTTGTGCATGGGACCATTGTTAAAGCGCATGAGGATTTTTCAAATCCTATATTTTGAACACGATCTTTGACATCTGGCTGCTCATTTCTTGGGCAAACTCAGGAAAAACAAAATTACACGTGTCTTTTTATTTTCACTGTAGATCATATATCTGAATTTTTGAACCTGAAGTCGCCCTGCTTAGCGAAATCTGCAATGATTTATAAATCACGTTTTGACGTGCTACACTGTATGTGTATTATATATGGCAGCACGCAGTCTAATCCTATATTTTGAACACGATCTTTGAAAACTGCCTGCTCACTTCTGGGGAAAATTCAGGGAAAACAAAATTACACGTGTCTTTTTATTTTCAGTGTAGATCATATATCTGAATTTTTGAACCTGAAGTCGCCCTGCTTAGCGAAATCTGCAATGATTTATAAATCACGTTATGACGTGCTACACTGTATGTGTATTATATATGACAGCGCGCTGTCCAATCCTATATTTTGAACACGATCTTTGAAATCTGCCTGCTCATTTATGGGTCAAACTCAGGAAAAACAAAATTACACGTGTCTTTTTATTTTCAGTGTAGATCATCAATCTGAATTTTTCAACCTGAAGGCGCCCTGCTTAGCGAAATCTGCAATGATTTATAAATAACGTTATGACGTGCTACACTGTATGTGTATTATATATGGCAGCACGCAGTCTAATCCTATATTTTGAACACGATCTTTGAAAACTGCCTGCTCATTTCTTGGGCAAACTCAGGAAAAACAAAATTACACGTGTCTTTTTATTTTCAGTCTAGATCATAGATCTGAATTTTTGAACCTGAAGTCGCCCTGCTTAGCGAATTCTGTGATGATTTATAAATCATGTTATGACGTTCTACACTGTACTTTTATCATATATGACAGCGCGCTGTCCAATCTTATATTTTGAACACGATCTTTGAAATCTGCCTGCTCGTTTCTGGGGCAAACTCAGGAAAAAGAAAATTACACGTGTCTTTTTATTTTCAGTCTAGATCATATATCTGAATATTTGAGCCTGAAGTTGCCCTGCGTAGCGAAATCTATAACCATTTATATATCATATTATGACGTTCTGCATATCCTATATTTTGAACACGATCTTTGAAATCTGGCTGCTTTTTGGGGGGCAAACTCATGAAAAAAAAATTACATCATAGATCTGAATCTTTGAAACTGAAGTCGCCCTGCGTAGCAAAATTCTCCCCCTAAAAAGAATCCTAACGCGCTTTAGCAATGAGCCCATGTACAAACCATATTACGAAGGCTGGGAACTTGACCATATGTCACTGACTATGCCAGACGACTGGCGCATGCCAGGCTTATAGGCAAGCCCGTAGAGCCTGCGTGGACAAAAATGAGTTGTGACATGAAATGGTCCTGGACTATGTTTGTCATAGTCAGTAAGATTCGGCCTAGTTCCCACCTTCGTGCATAGGTTTGTGCATGGGACCATTGTTAAAGCGCATGAGGATTTTTCAAATCCTATATTTTGAACACGATCTTTGACATCTGGCTGCTCATTTCTGGGACAAACTCAGGAAAAACAAAATGACACGTGTCTTTTTATTTTCAGTGTAGATCATATATCTGAATTTTTGAACCTGAAGTCGCCCTGCTTAGCGAAATCTGCAATGATTTATAAATCACGTTTTGACGTGCTACACTGTATGTGTATTATATATGGCAGCACGCAGTCGAATCCTATATTTTGAACACGATCTTTGAAAACTGCCTGCTCATTTCTGGGGAAAATTCAGGAAAAACAAAATTACACGTGTCTTTTTATTTTCAATGTAGATCATATATCTGAATTTTTGAACCTGAAGTCGCCCTGCTTAGCGAAATCTGCAATGATTTATAAATCACGTTATGACGTGCTACACTGTATGTGTATTATATATGACAGCGCGCTGTCCAATCCTATATTTTGAACACGATCTTTGAAATCTGCCTGCTCATTTCTGGGGAAAATTCAGGGAAAACAAAATTACACGTGTCTTTTTATTTTCAGTCTAGATCATAGATCTGAATTTTTGAACCTGAAGTCGCCCTGCTTAGCGAATTCTGTGATGATTTATAAATCATGTTATGACGTTCTACACTGTACTTTTATCATATATGACAGCGCGCTGTCCAATCCTATATTTTGAACACGATCTTTGAAATCTGCCTGCTCGTTTCTGGGGCAAACTCAGGAAAAAGAAAATTACACGTGTCTTTTTATTTTCAGTCTAGATCATATATCTGAATATTTGAACCTGAAGTTGCCTTGCTTAGCGAAATCTATAATGATTTATATATCATATTATGACGTTCTGCACTGTATGTGTATTATATATGGCAGCGCGCGGTCATATCCTATATTTTGAACACGACTGGCTGCTTTTTGGGGGGCAAACTCAGAAAAAAAAAAATTACATCATAGATCTGAATCTTTGAAACTGAAGTCGCCCTGCGTAGCGAAATCCTCCCCCTAAAAAAAAATCCTAACGCGCTTTAGCAATGAGCCCATCTACAAACCATATTACGAAGGCTGGGAACTTGACCATATGTCACTGACTATGCCAGACGACTGGCGCATGCCAGGCTTATAGGCAAGCCCGTAGAGCCTGCGTGGACAAAAATGAGTTGTGACATGAAATGGTCATGGACTATGTTTGTCATAGTCAGTAAGATTCGGCCTAGTTCCCACCTTTGTGCATAGGTTTGTGCATGGCACCATTGTTAAAGCGCATGAGGATTTTTCAAATCCTATATTTTGAACACGATCTTTGACATCTGGCTGCTCATTTCTTGGGCAAACTCAGGAAAAACAAAATTACACGTGTCTTTTTATTTTCACTGTAGATCATATATCTGAATTTTTGAACCTGAAGTCGCCCTGCTTAGCGAAATCTGCAATGATTTATAAATCACGTTTTGACGTGCTACACTGTATGTGTATTATATATGGCAGCACGCAGTCTAATCCTATATTTTGAACACGATCTTTGAAAACTGCCTGCTCACTTCTGGGGAAAATTCAGGGAAAACAAAATTACACGTGTCTTTTTATTTTCAGTGTAGATCATATATCTGAATTTTTGAACCTGAAGTCGCCCTGCTTAGCGAAATCTGCAATGATTTATAAATCACGTTATGACGTGCTACACTGTATGTGTATTATATATGGCAGCACGCAGTCTAATCCTATATTTTGAACACGATCTTTGAAAACTGCCTGCTCATTTCTTGGGCAAACTCAGGAAAAACAAAATTACACGTGTCTTTTTATTTTCAGTGTAGATCATATATCTGAATTTTTGAACCTGAAGTCGCCCTGCTTAGCGAAATCTGCAATGATTTATAAATCACGTTTTGACGTGCTACACTGTATGTGTATTATATATGGCAGCACGCAGTCGAATCCTGTATTTTGAACACGATCTTTGAAAACTGCCTGCTCATTTCTGGGGAAAATTCAGGGAAAACAAAATTACACGGGTCTTTTTATTTTCAGTGTAGATCATATATCTAAATTTTTGAACCTGAAGTCGCCCTGCTTAGCAAAATCTGCAATGATTTATAAATCACGTTATGACGTGCTACACTGTATGTGTAATATATAAGACAGCGCGCTGTCCAATCCTATATTATGAACACCTTTTTTGAAATCTGCCTAATCATTTCTGGGTCAAACTCAGGAAAAACGAAATTACACGTGTCTTTTTATTTTCAGTGTAGATCATCAATCTGAATTTTTGAACCTGAAGGCGCCCTGCTTAGCGAAATCTGCAATGATTTATAAATCACGTTATGACGTGCTACACTGTATGTGTATTATATATGGCAGCACGCAGTCTAATCCTATATTTTGAACACGATCTTTGAAAACTTCCTGCTCATTTCTGGGGAAAATTCAGGAAAAACAAAATTACACGTGTCTTTTTATTTTCAGTGTAGATCATATATCTGAATTTTTGAACCTGAAGTCACCCTGCTTAGCGAAATCTGCAATGATTTATAAATCACGTTATGACGTGCTACACTGTATGTGTATTATATATGACAGCGCGCTGTCCAATCCTATATTTTGAACACGATCTTTGAAATCTGCCTGCTCATTTCTGTGGAAAATTCAGGGAAAACAAAATTACACGTATCTTTTTATTTTCAGTCTAGATCATAGATCTGAATTTTTGAACCTGAAGTCGCCCTGCTTAGCGAATTCTGTGATGATTTATAAATCATGTTATGACGTTCTACACTGTACTTTTATCATATATGACAGCGCGCTGTCCAATCCTATATTTTGAACACGATCTTTGAAATCTGCCTGCTCGTTTCTGGGGCAAACTCAGGACAAAGAAAATTACACGTGTCTTTTTATTTTCAGTCTAGATCATATATCTGAATATTTGAACCTGAAGTTGCCCTGCGTAGCGAAATCTATAATGATTTATAAATCATATTATGACGTTCTGCACTGTATGTGTATTATATATGGCAGCGCGCGGTCATATCCTATATTTTGAACACGATCTTTGAAATCTGGCTGCTTTTTGGGGGGCAAACTCAGGAAAAAAAATTACATCATAGATCTGAATCTTTGAAACTGAAGTCGCTCTGCGTAGCGAAATCCTCCCCCTAAAAAAAATCCTAACGCGCTTTAGCAATGAGCCCATGTACAAACCATATTACGAAGGCTGGGAACTTGACCATATGTCACTGACTATGCCAGACGACTGGCGCATGCCAGGCTTATAGGCAAGCCCGTAGAGCCTGCGTGGACAAAAATGAGTTGTGACATGAAATGGTCATGGACTATGTTTGTCATAGTCAGTAAGATTCGGCCTAGTTCCCACCTTCGTGCATAGGTTTGTGCATGGGACCATTGTTAAAGCGCATGAGGATTTTTCAAATCCTATATTTTGAACACGATCTTTGACATCTGGCTGCTCATTTCTGGGTCAAACTCAGGAAAAACTAAATTACACGTGTGTCTTTTTATTTTCAGTGTAGATCATATATCTGAATTTTTGAACCTGAAGTCGCCCTGCTTAGCGAAATCTGCAATGATTTATAAATCACGTTTTGACGTGCTACACTGTATGTGTATTATATATGGCAGCACGCAGTCGAATCCTATATTTTGAACACGATCTTTGAAAACTGCCTGCTCATTTCTGGGGAAAATTCAGGGAAAACAAAATTTCACGTGTCTTTTAATTTTCAATGTAGATCATATATCTGAATTTTTGAACCTGAAGTCGCCCTGCTTAGCGAATTCTTTGATGATTTATAAATCATGTTATGACGTTCTACACTGTACTTTTATCATATATGACAGCGCGCTGTCCAATCCTATATTTTGAACACGATCTTTGAAATCTGCCTGCTCGTTTCTGGGGCAAACTCAGGAAAAAGAAAATTACACGTGTCTTTTTATTTTCAGTCTAGATCATATATCTGAATATTTGAACCTGAAGTTGCCCTGCGTAGCGAAATCTATAATGATTTATAAATCATATTATGACGTTCTGCACTGTATGTGTATTATATATGGCAGCGCGCGGTCATATCCTATATTTTGAACACGATCTTTGAAATCTGGCTGCTTTTTTGGGGGCAAACTCAGAAAAAAAAAATTACATCATAGATCTGAGTCTTTGAAACTGAAGTCGCCCTGCGTAGCGAAATCCTCCCCCTAAAAAAAAATCCTAACGCGCTTTAGTAATGAGCCCATGTACAAACCATATTACGAAGGCTGGGAACTTGACCATATGTCACTGACTATGCCAGACGACTGGCGCATGCCAGGCTCATAGGCAAGCCCGTAGAGCCTGCGTGGACAAAAATGAGTTGTGACATGAAATGGTCATGGACTATGTTTGTCATAGTCAGTAAGATTCGGCCTAGTTCCCACCTTCGTGCATAGGTTTGTGCATGGGACCATTGTTAAAGCGCATGAGGATTTTTCAAATCCTATATTTTGAACACGATCTTTGACATCTGGCTGCTCATTTCTTGGGCAAACTCAGGAAAAACAAAATTACACGTGTCTTTTTATTTTCAGTGTAGATCATATATCTGAATTTTTGAACCTGAAGTCGCCATGCTTAGCGAAATTAGTGCAATGATTTATAAATCACGTTTTGACGTGCTACACTGTATGTGTATTATATATAGCAGCACGCAGTTTAATCCTATATTTTGAACACGATCTTTGAAAACTGCCTGCTCACTTCTGGGGAAAATTCAGGGAAAACAAAATTACACGTGTCTTTTTATTTTCAGTGTAGATCATATATCTGAATTTTTGAACCTGAAGTCGCCCTGCTTAGCGAAATCTGCAATGATTTATAAATTACGTTTTGACGTGCTACACTGTATGTGTATTATATATGGCAGCACGCAGTCTAATCCTATATTTTGAACACGATCTTTGAAAACTGCCTGCTCACTTCTGGGGAAAATTCAGGGAAAACAAAATTACACGTGTCTTTTTATTTTCAGTGTAGATCATGTATCTGAATTTTTGAACCTGAAGTCGCCCTGCTTAGCGAAATCTGCAATGATTTATAAATCACGTTATGACGTGCTACACTGTATGTGTATTATATATGACAGCGCGCTGTCCAATCCTATATTTTGAACACGATCTTTGAAATCTGCCTGCTCATTTCTGGGTCAAACTCAGGAAAAACAAAATTACACGTGTCTTTTTATTTTCAGTGTAGATCATCAATCTGAATTTTTCAACCTGAAGGCGCCCTGCTTAGCGAAATCTGCAATGATTTATAAATCACGTTATGACGTGCTACACTGTATGTGTATTATATATGGCAGCACACAGTCTAATCCTATATTTTGAACACGATCTTTGAAAACTGCCTGCTCATTTCTTGGGCAAACTCAGGAAAAACAAAATTACACGTGTCTTTTTATTTTCAGTGTAGATCATATATCTGAATTTTTGAACCTGAAGTCGCCCTGCTTAGCGAAATCTGCAATGATTTATAAATCACGTTTTGACGTGCTACACTGTATGTGTATTATATATGGCAGCACGCAGTCGAATCCTATATTTTGAACACGATCTATGAAAACTGCCTGCTCATTTCTGGGGAAAATTCAGGGAAAACAAAATTACACGGGTCTTTTTATTTTCAGTGTAGATCATATATCTAAATTTTTGAACCTGAACTCGCCCTGCTTAGCAAAATCTGCAATGATTTATAAATCACGTTATGACGTGCTACACTGTATGTGTATTATATATGACAGCGCGCTGTCCAATCCTATATTTTGAACACGATCTTTGAAATCTGCCTGCTCATTTCTGGGTCAAACTCAGGAAAAACAAAATTACACGTGTCTTTTTATTTTCAGTGTAGATTATCAATCTGAATTTTTGAACCTTAAGGCGCCCTGCTTAGCGAAATCTGCAATGATTTATAAATCACGTTATGACGTGCTACACTGTATGTGTATTATATATGGCAGCACACAGTCTAATCCTATATTTTGAACACGATCTTTGAAAACTGCCTGCTCATTTCTTGGGCAAACTCAGGAAAAACAAAATTACACGTGTCTTTTTATTTTCAGTGTAGATCATATATCTGAATTTTTGAACCTGAAGTCGCCCTGCTTAGCGAAATCTGCAATGATTTATAAATCACGTTTTGACGTGCTACACTGTATGTGTATTATATATGGCAGCACGCAGTCGAATCCTATATTTTGAACACGATCTTTGAAAACTGCCTGCTCATTTCTGGGGAAAATTCAGGGAAAACAAAATTACACGGGTCTTTTTATTTTCAGTGTAGATCATATATCTGAATTTTTGAACCTGAAGTCGCCCTGCTTAGCGAAATCTGCAATGATTTATAAATCACGTTTTGACGTGCTACACTGTATGTGTATTATATATGGCAGCACGCAGTCGAATCCTATATTTTGAACACGATCTTTGAAAACTGCCTGCTCATTTCTGGGTCAAACTCAGGAAAAACAAAATTACACGTGTCTTTTTATTTTCAGTGTAGATCATCAATCTGAATTTTTGAACCTGAAGGCGCCCTGCTTAGCGAAATCTGCAATGATTTATAAATCATGTTATGACGTTCTACACTGTACTTTTATCATATATGACAGCGCGCTGTCCAATCCTATATTTTGAACACGATCTTTGAAATCTGCCTGCTCGTTTCTGGGGCAAACTCAGGACAAAGAAAATTACACGTGTCTTTTTATTTTCAGTCTAGATCATATATCTGAATATTTGAACCTGAAGTTGCCCTGCGTAGCGAAATCTATAATGATTTATAAATCATATTATGACGTTCTGCACTGTATGTGTATTATATATGGCAGCGCGCGGTCATATCCTATATTTTGAACACGATCTTTGAAATCTGGCTGCTTTTTGGGGGGCAAACTCAGGAAAAAAAATTACATCATAGATCTGAATCTTTGAAACTGAAGTCGCTCTGCGTAGCGAAATCCTCCCCCTAAAAAAAATCCTAACGCGCTTTAGCAATGAGCCCATGTACAAACCATATTACGAAGGCTGGGAACTTGACCATATGTCACTGACTATGCCAGACGACTGGCGCATGCCAGGCTTATAGGCAAGCCCGTAGAGCCTGCGTGGACAAAAATGAGTTGTGACATGAAATGGTCATGGACTATGTTTGTCATAGTCAGTAAGATTCGGCCTAGTTCCCACCTTCGTGCATAGGTTTGTGCATGGGACCATTGTTAAAGCGCATGAGGATTTTTCAAATCCTATATTTTGAACACGATCTTTGACATCTGGCTGCTCATTTCTGGGTCAAACTCAGGAAAAACTAAATTACACGTGTGTCTTTTTATTTTCAGTGTAGATCATATATCTGAATTTTTGAACCTGAAGTCGCCCTGCTTAGCGAAATCTGCAATGATTTATAAATCACGTTTTGACGTGCTACACTGTATGTGTATTATATATGGCAGCACGCAGTCGAATCCTATATTTTGAACACGATCTTTGAAAACTGCCTGCTCATTTCTGGGGAAAATTCAGGGAAAACAAAATTTCACGTGTCTTTTAATTTTCAATGTAGATCATATATCTGAATTTTTGAACCTGAAGTCGCCCTGCTTAGCGAATTCTTTGATGATTTATAAATCATGTTATGACGTTCTACACTGTACTTTTATCATATATGACAGCGCGCTGTCCAATCCTATATTTTGAACACGATCTTTGAAATCTGCCTGCTCGTTTCTGGGGCAAACTCAGGAAAAAGAAAATTACACGTGTCTTTTTATTTTCAGTCTAGATCATATATCTGAATATTTGAACCTGAAGTTGCCCTGCGTAGCGAAATCTATAATGATTTATAAATCATATTATGACGTTCTGCACTGTATGTGTATTATATATGGCAGCGCGCGGTCATATCCTATATTTTGAACACGATCTTTGAAATCTGGCTGCTTTTTTGGGGGCAAACTCAGAAAAAAAAAATTACATCATAGATCTGAGTCTTTGAAACTGAAGTCGCCCTGCGTAGCGAAATCCTCCCCCTAAAAAAAAATCCTAACGCGCTTTAGTAATGAGCCCATGTACAAACCATATTACGAAGGCTGGGAACTTGACCATATGTCACTGACTATGCCAGACGACTGGCGCATGCCAGGCTCATAGGCAAGCCCGTAGAGCCTGCGTGGACAAAAATGAGTTGTGACATGAAATGGTCATGGACTATGTTTGTCATAGTCAGTAAGATTCGGCCTAGTTCCCACCTTCGTGCATAGGTTTGTGCATGGGACCATTGTTAAAGCGCATGAGGATTTTTCAAATCCTATATTTTGAACACGATCTTTGACATCTGGCTGCTCATTTCTTGGGCAAACTCAGGAAAAACAAAATTACACGTGTCTTTTTATTTTCAGTGTAGATCATATATCTGAATTTTTGAACCTGAAGTCGCCATGCTTAGCGAAATTAGTGCAATGATTTATAAATCACGTTTTGACGTGCTACACTGTATGTGTATTATATATAGCAGCACGCAGTTTAATCCTATATTTTGAACACGATCTTTGAAAACTGCCTGCTCACTTCTGGGGAAAATTCAGGGAAAACAAAATTACACGTGTCTTTTTATTTTCAGTGTAGATCATATATCTGAATTTTTGAACCTGAAGTCGCCCTGCTTAGCGAAATCTGCAATGATTTATAAATTACGTTTTGACGTGCTACACTGTATGTGTATTATATATGGCAGCACGCAGTCTAATCCTATATTTTGAACACGATCTTTGAAAACTGCCTGCTCACTTCTGGGGAAAATTCAGGGAAAACAAAATTACACGTGTCTTTTTATTTTCAGTGTAGATCATGTATCTGAATTTTTGAACCTGAAGTCGCCCTGCTTAGCGAAATCTGCAATGATTTATAAATCACGTTATGACGTGCTACACTGTATGTGTATTATATATGACAGCGCGCTGTCCAATCCTATATTTTGAACACGATCTTTGAAATCTGCCTGCTCATTTCTGGGTCAAACTCAGGAAAAACAAAATTACACGTGTCTTTTTATTTTCAGTGTAGATCATCAATCTGAATTTTTCAACCTGAAGGCGCCCTGCTTAGCGAAATCTGCAATGATTTATAAATCACGTTATGACGTGCTACACTGTATGTGTATTATATATGGCAGCACACAGTCTAATCCTATATTTTGAACACGATCTTTGAAAACTGCCTGCTCATTTCTTGGGCAAACTCAGGAAAAACAAAATTACACGTGTCTTTTTATTTTCAGTGTAGATCATATATCTGAATTTTTGAACCTGAAGTCGCCCTGCTTAGCGAAATCTGCAATGATTTATAAATCACGTTTTGACGTGCTACACTGTATGTGTATTATATATGGCAGCACGCAGTCGAATCCTATATTTTGAACACGATCTATGAAAACTGCCTGCTCATTTCTGGGGAAAATTCAGGGAAAACAAAATTACACGGGTCTTTTTATTTTCAGTGTAGATCATATATCTAAATTTTTGAACCTGAACTCGCCCTGCTTAGCAAAATCTGCAATGATTTATAAATCACGTTATGACGTGCTACACTGTATGTGTATTATATATGACAGCGCGCTGTCCAATCCTATATTTTGAACACGATCTTTGAAATCTGCCTGCTCATTTCTGGGTCAAACTCAGGAAAAACAAAATTACACGTGTCTTTTTATTTTCAGTGTAGATTATCAATCTGAATTTTTGAACCTTAAGGCGCCCTGCTTAGCGAAATCTGCAATGATTTATAAATCACGTTATGACGTGCTACACTGTATGTGTATTATATATGGCAGCACACAGTCTAATCCTATATTTTGAACACGATCTTTGAAAACTGCCTGCTCATTTCTTGGGCAAACTCAGGAAAAACAAAATTACACGTGTCTTTTTATTTTCAGTGTAGATCATATATCTGAATTTTTGAACCTGAAGTCGCCCTGCTTAGCGAAATCTGCAATGATTTATAAATCACGTTTTGACGTGCTACACTGTATGTGTATTATATATGGCAGCACGCAGTCGAATCCTATATTTTGAACACGATCTTTGAAAACTGCCTGCTCATTTCTGGGGAAAATTCAGGGAAAACAAAATTACACGGGTCTTTTTATTTTCAGTGTAGATCATATATCTGAATTTTTGAACCTGAAGTCGCCCTGCTTAGCGAAATCTGCAATGATTTATAAATCACGTTTTGACGTGCTACACTGTATGTGTATTATATATGGCAGCACGCAGTCGAATCCTATATTTTGAACACGATCTTTGAAAACTGCCTGCTCATTTCTGGGTCAAACTCAGGAAAAACAAAATTACACGTGTCTTTTTATTTTCAGTGTAGATCATCAATCTGAATTTTTGAACCTGAAGGCGCCCTGCTTAGCGAAATCTGCAATGATTTATAAATCACGTTATGACGTGCTACACTGTATGTGTATTATATATGGCAGCACGCAGTCTAATCCTATATTTTGAACACGATCTTTGAAAACTGCCTGCTCACTTCTGGGGAAAATTCAGGGAAAACAAAATTACACGTGTCTTTTTATTTTCAGTGTAGATCATATATCTGAATTTTTGAACCTGAAGTCGCCCTGCTTAGCGAAATCTGCAATGATTTATAAATTACGTTTTGACGTGCTACACTGTATGTGTATTATATATGGCAGCACGCAGTCTAATCCTATATTTTGAACACGATCTTTGAAAACTGCCTGCTCACTTCTGGGGAAAATTCAGGGAAAACAAAATTACACGTGTCTTTTTATTTTCAGTGTAGATCATATATCTGAATTTTTGAACCTGAAGTCGCCCTGCTTAGCGAAATCTGCAATGATTTATAAATCACGTTATGACGTGCTACACTGTATGTGTATTATATATGACAGCGCGCTGTCCAATCCTATATTTTGAACACGATCTTTGAAATCTGCCTGCTCATTTCTGGGTCAAACTCAGGAAAAACAAAATTACACGTGTCTTTTTATTTTCAGTGTAGATCATCAATCTGAATTTTTCAACCTGAAGGCGCCCTGCTTAGCGAAATCTGCAATGATTTATAAATCACGTTATGACGTGCTACACTGTATGTGTATTATATATGGCAGCACACAGTCTAATCCTATATTTTGAACACGATCTTTGTAAACTGCCTGCTCATTTCTTGGGCAAACTCAGGAAAAACAAAATTACACGTGTCTTTTTATTTTCAGTGTAGATCATATATCTGAATTTTTGAACCTGAAGTCGCCCTGCTTAGCGAAATCTGCAATGATTTATAAATCACGTTTTGACGTGCTACACTGTATGTGTATTATATATGGCAGCACGCAGTCGAATCCTATATTTTGAACACGATCTTTGAAAACTGCCTGCTCATTTCTGGGGAAAATTCAGGGAAAACAAAATTACACGGGTCTTTTTATTTTAAGTGTAGATCATATATCTAAATTTTTGAACCTGAACTCGCCCTGCTTAGCAAAATCTGCAATGATTTATAAATCACGTTATGACGTGCTACACTGTATGTGTATTATATATGACAGCGCGCTGTCCAATCCTATATTTTGAACACGATCTTTGAAATCTGCCTGCTCATTTCTGGGTCAAACTCAGGAAAAACAAAATTACACGTGTCTTTTTATTTTCAGTGTAGATCATCAATCTGAATTTTTGAACCTTAAGGCGCCCTGCTTAGCGAAATCTGCAATGATTTATAAATCACGTTATGACGTGCTACACTGTATGTGTATTATATATGGCAGCACACAGTCTAATCCTATATTTTGAACACGATCTTTGAAAACTGCCTGCTCATTTCTTGGGCAAACTCAGGAAAAACAAAATTACACGTGTCTTTTTATTTTCAGTGTAGATCATATATCTGAATTT
This sequence comes from Astropecten irregularis, assembly GCA_963971285.1. Lineage (NCBI taxonomy): Eukaryota > Metazoa > Echinodermata > Asteroidea > Paxillosida > Astropectinidae > Astropecten > Astropecten irregularis. Next base: position 18,178,607 of record OZ020246.1, on the reverse strand, counting down.
TTGAACCTGAAGTCGCCCTGCTTAGCGAAATCTGCAATGATTTATAAATCACGTTTTGACGTGCTACACTGTATGTGTATTATATATGGCAGCACGCAGTCGAATCCTATATTTTGAACACGATCTTTGAAAACTGCCTGCTCATTTCTGGGGAAAATTCAGGGAAAACAAAATTACACGGGTCTTTTTATTTTCAGTGTAGATCATATATCTAAATTTTTGAACCTGAACTCGCCCTGCTTAGCAAAATCTGCAATGATTTATAAATCACGTTATGACGTGCTACACTGTATGTGTATTATATATGACAGCGCGCTGTCCAATCCTATATTTTGAACACGATCTTTGAAATCTGCCTGCTCATTTCTGGGTCAAACTCAGGAAAAACAAAATTACACGTGTCTTTTTATTTTCAGTGTAGATCATCAATCTGAATTTTTGAACCTTAAGGCGCCCTGCTTAGCGAAATCTGCAATGATTTATAAATCACGTTATGACGTGCTACACTGTATGTGTATTATATATGGCAGCACGCAGTCTAATCCTATATTTTGAACACGATCTTTGAAAACTGCCTGCTCATTTCTTGGGCAAACTCAGGAAAAACAAAATTACACGTGTCTTTTTATTTTCAGTGTAGATCATATATCTGAATTTTTGAACCTGAAGTCGCCCTGCTTAGCGAAATCTGCAATGATTTATAAATCACGTTATGACGTGCTACACTGTATGTGTATTATATATGGCAGCACGCAGTCGAATCCTATATTTTGAACACGATCTTTGAAAACTGCCTGCTCATTTCTGGGGAAAATTCAGGGAAAACAAAATTACACGGGTCTTTTTATTTTATGTGTAGATCATATATCTAAATTTTTGAACCTGAACTCGCCCTGCTTAGCAAAATCTGGAATGATTTATAAATCACGTTATGACGTGCTACACTGTATGTGTATTATATATGACAGCGCACTGTCCAATCCTATATTTTGAACACGATCTTTGAAATCTGCCTGCTCATTTCTGGGTCAAACTCAGGAAAAACAAAATTACACGTGTCTTTTTATTTTCAGTGTAGATCATCAATCTGAATTTTTGAACCTTAAGGCGCCCTGCTTAGCGAAATCTGCAATGATTTATAAATCACGTTATGACGTGCTACACTGTATGTGTATTATATATGGCAGCACACAGTCTAATCCTATATTTTGAACACGATCTTTGAAAACTGCCTGCTCATTTCTGGGGAAAATTCAGGGAAAACAAAATTACACGGGTCTTTTTATTTTCAGTGTAGATCATATATCTAAATTTTTGAACCTGAACTCGCCCTGCTTAGCAAAATCTGCAATGATTTATAAATCACGTTATGACGTGCTACACTGTATGTGTATTATATATGACAGCGCGCTGTCCAATCCTATATTTTGAACACGATCTTTGAAATCTGCCTGATCATTTCTGGGTCAAACTCAGGAAAAACAAAATTACACGTGTCTTTTTATTTTCAGTGTAGATCATCAATCTGAATTTTTGAACCTTAAGGCGCCCTGCTTAGCGAAATCTGCAATGATTTATAAATCACGTTATGACGTGCTACACTGTATGTGTATTATATATGGCAGCACGCAGTCTAATCCTATATTTTGAACACGATCTTTGAAAACTGCCTGCTCACTTCTGGGGAAAATTCAGGGAAAACAAAATTACACGTGTCTTTTTATTTTCAGTGTAGATCATATATCTGAATTTTTGAACCTGAAGTCGCCCTGCTTAGCGAAATCTGCAATGATTTATAAATCACGTTTTGACGTGCTACACTGTATGTGTATTATATATGGCAGCACGCAGTCTAATCCTATATTTTGAACACGATCTTTGAAAACTGCCTGCTCACTTCTGGGGAAAATTCAGGGAAAACAAAATTACACGTGTCTTTTTATTTTCAGTGTAGATCATATATCTGAATTTTTGAACCTGAAGTCGCCCTGCTTAGCGAAATCTGCAATGATTTATAAATCACGTTATGACGTGCTACACTGTATGTGTATTATATATGACAGCGCGCTGTCCAATCCTATATTTTGAACACGATCTTTGAAATCTGCCTGCTCATTTCTGGGTCAAACTCAGGAAAAACAAAATTACACCTGTCTTTTTATTTTCAGTGTAGATCATCAATCTGAATTTTTGAACCTTAAGGCGCCCTGCTTAGCGAAATCTGCAATGATTTATAAATCACGTTATGACGTGCTACACTGTATGTGTATTATATATGGCAGCACACAGTCTAATCCTATATTTTGAACACGATCTTTGAAAACTGCCTGCTCATTTCTGGGTCAAACTCAGGAAAAACAAAATTACACGTGTCTTTTTATTTTCAGTGTAGATCATCAATCTGAATTTTTCAACCTGAAGGCGCCCTGCTTAGCGAAATCTGCAATGATTTATAAATCACGTTATGACGTGCTACACTGTATGTGTATTATATATGGCAGCACGCAGTCTAATCCTATATTTTGAACACGATCTTTGAAAACTGCCTGCTCATTTCTGGGGAAAATTCAGGAAAAACAAAATTACACGTGTCTTTTTATTTTCAGTGTAGATCATCAATCTGAATTTTTGAACCTTAAGGCGCCCTGCTTAGCGAAATCTGCAATGATTTATAAATCACGTTATGACGTGCTACACTGTATGTGTATTATATATGGCAGCACGCAGTCTAATCCTATATTTTGAACACGATCTTTGAAAACTGCCTGCTCATTTCTGGGGAAAATTCAGGAAAAACAAAATTACACGTGTCTTTTTATTTTCAGTGTAGATCATAAATCTGAATTTTTGAACCTGAAGTCGCCCTGCTTAGCGAAATCTGCAATGATTTATAAATCACGTAATGACGTGCTACACTGTATGTGTATTATATATGACAGCGCGCTGTCCAATCCTATATTTTGAACACGATCTTTGAAATCTGGCTGCTTTTTTGGGGGCAAACTCAGGAAAAAAAAAATTACATCATAGATCTGAATCTTTGAAACTGAAGTCGCCCTGCGTAGCGAAATCCTCCCCCTAAAAAAAATCCTAACGCGCTTTAGCAATGAGCCCATGTACAAACCATATTACGAAGGCTGGGAACTTGACCATATGTCACTGACTATGCCAGACGACTGGCGCATGCCAGGCTTATAGGCAAGCCCGTAGAGCCTGCGTGGACAAAAATGAGTTGTGACATGAAATGGTCATGGACTATGTTTGTCATAGTCAGTAAGATTCGGCCTAGTTCCCACCTTCGTGCATAGGTTTGTGCATGGGACCATTGTTAAAGCGCATGAGGATTTTTCAAATCCTATATTTTGAACACGATCTTTGACATCTGGCTGCTCATTTCTTGGGCAAACTCAGGAAAAACAAAATTACACGTGTCTTTTTATTTTCAGTGTAGATCATATATCTGAATTTTTGAACCTGAAGTCGCCCTGCTTAGCGAAATCTGCAATGATTTATAAATCACGTTATAACGTGCTACACTGTATGTGTATTATATATGACAGCGCGCTGTCCAATCCTATATTTTGAACACGATCTTTGAAATCTGCCTGCTCATTTCTGGGTCAAACTCAGGAAAAACAAAATTACACGTGTCTTTTTATTTTCAGTGTAGATCATCAATCTGAATTTTTGAACCTTAAGGCGCCCTGCTTAGCGAAATCTGCAATGATTTATGAATCACGTTATGACGTGCTACACTGTATGTGTATTATATATGGCAGCACGCAGTCTATTCCTATATTTTGAACACGATCTTTGAAAACTGCCTGCTCACTTCTGGGGAAAATTCAGGGAAAACAAAATTACACGTGTCTTTTTATTTTCAGTGTAGATCATATATCTGAATTTTTGAACCTGAAGTCGCCCTGCTTAGCGAAATCTGCAATGATTTATAAATCACGTTATGACGTGCTACACTGTATGTGTATTATATATGACAGCGCGCTGTCCAATCCTATATTTTGAACACGATCTTTGAAATCTGCCTGCTCATTTCTGGGTCAAACTCAGGAAAAACAAAATTACACCTGTCTTTTTGTTTTCAGTGTAGATCATCAATCTGAATTTTTCAACCTGAAGGCGCCCTGCTTAGCGAAATCTGCAATGATTTATAAATCACGTTATGACGTGCTACACTGTATGTGTATTATATATGGCAGCACGCAGTCTATTCCTATATTTTGAACACGATCTTTGAAAACTGCCTGCTCACTTCTGGGGAAAATTCAGGGAAAACAAAATTACACGTGTCTTTTTATTTTCAGTGTAGATCATATATCTGAATTTTTGAACCTGAAGTCGCCCTGCTTAGCGAAATCTGCAATGATTTATAAATCACGTTATGACGTGCTACACTGTATGTGTATTATATATGACAGCGCGCTGTCCAATCCTATATTTTGAACACGATCTTTGAAATCTGCCTGCTCATTTCTGGGTCAAACTCAGGAAAAACAAAATTACACCTGTCTTTTTATTTTCAGTGTAGATCATCAATCTGAATTTTTCAACCTGAAGGCGCCCTGCTTAGCGAAATCTGCAATGATTTATAAATCACGTTATGACGTGCTACACTGTTTGTGTATTATATATGGCAGCACACAGTCTAATCCTATATTTTGAACACGATCTTTGAAAACTGCCTGCTCATTTCTTGGGCAAACTCAGGAAAAACAAAATTACACGTGTGTTTTAATTTCAGTGTAGATCATATATCTGAATTTTTGAACCTGAATTCGCCCTGCTTAGCGAAATCTGCAATGATTTATAAATCACGTTTTGACGTGCTACACTGTATGTGTATTATATATGGCAGCACGCAGTCGAATCCTATATTTTGAACACGATCTTTGAAAACTGCCTGCTCATTTCTGGGGAAAATTCAGGGAAAACAAAATTACACGGGTCTTTTTATTTTCAGTGTAGATCATATATCTAAATTTTTGAACCTGAAGTCGCCCTGCTTAGCAAAATCTGCAATGATTTATAAATCACGTTATGACGTGCTACACTGTATGTGTAATATATAAGACAGCGCGCTGTCCAATCCTATATTATGAACACGATCTTTGAAATCTGCCTGCTCATTTCTGGGTCAAACTCAGGAAAAACAAAATTACACCTGTCTTTTTATTTTCAGTGTAGATCATCAATCTGAATTTTTCAACCTGAAGGCGCCCTGCTTAGCGAAATCTGCAATGATTTATAAATCACGTTATGACGTGCTACACTGTATGTGTATTATATATGACAGCGCGCTGTCCAATCCTATATTTTGAACACGATCTTTGAAATCTGCCTGCTCATTTCTGGGTCAAACTCAGGAAAAACAAAATTACACCTGTCTTTTTATTTTCAGTGTAGATCATCAATCTGAATTTTTCAACCTGAAGGCGCCCTGCTTAGCGAAATCTGCAATGATTTATAAATCACGTTATGACGTGCTACACTGTTTGTGTATTATATATGGCAGCACACAGTCTAATCCTATATTTTGAACACGATCTTTGAAAACTGCCTGCTCATTTCTTGGGCAAACTCAGGAAAAACAAAATTACACGTGTGTTTTAATTTCAGTGTAGATCATATATCTGAATTTTTGAACCTGAATTCGCCCTGCTTAGCGAAATCTGCAATGATTTATAAATCACGTTTTGACGTGCTACACTGTATGTGTATTATATATGGCAGCACGCAGTCGAATCCTATATTTTGAACACGATCTTTGAAAACTGCCTGCTCATTTCTGGGGAAAATTCAGGGAAAACAAAATTACACGGGTCTTTTTATTTTCAGTGTAGATCATATATCTAAATTTTTGAACCTGAAGTCGCCCTGCTTAGCAAAATCTGCAATGATTTATAAATCACGTTATGACGTGCTACACTGTATGTGTAATATATAAGACAGCGCGCTGTCCAATCCTATATTATGAACACGATCTTTGAAATCTGCCTGCTCATTTCTGGGTCAAACTCAGGAAAAACAAAATTACACGTGTCTTTTTATTTTCAGTGTAGATCATCAATCTGAATTTTTGAACCTTAAGGCGCCCTGCTTAGCGAAATCTGCAATGATTTATAAATCACGTTATGACGTGCTACACTGTATGTGTATTATATATGGCAGCACGCAGTCTAATCCTATATTTTGAACACGATCTTTGAAAACTGCCTGCTCATTTCTGGGGAAAATTCAGGAAAAACAAAATTACACGTGTCTTTTTATTTTCAGTGTAGATCATATATCTGAATTTTTGAACCTGAAGTCGCCCTGCTTAGCGAAATCTGCAATGATTTATAAATCACGTAATGACGTGCTACACTGTATGTGTATTATATATGACAGCGCGCTGTCCAATCCTATATTTTGAACACGATCTTTGAAATCTGGCTGCTTTTTTGGGGGCAAACTCAGGAAAAAAAAAATTACATCATAGATCTGAATCTTTGAAACTGAAGTCGCCCTGCGTAGCGAAATCCTCCCCCTAAAAAAAATCCTAACGCGCTTTAGCAATGAGCCCATGTACAAACCATATTACGAAGGCTGGGAACTTGGGCCATATGTCACTGACTATGCCAGACGACTGGCGCATGCCAGGCTTATAGGCAAGCCCGTAGAGCCTGCGTGGACAAAAATGAGTTGTGACATGAAATGGTCATGGACTATGTTTGTCATAGTCAGTAAGATTCGGCCTAGTTCCCACCTTCGTGCATAGGTTTGTGCATGGGACCATTGTTAAAGCGCATGAGGATGTTTCAAATCCTATATTTTAAACACGATCTTTGACATCTGGCTGCTCATTTCTTGGGCAAACTCAGGAAAAACAAAATTACACGTGTCTTTTTATTTTCAGTGTAGATCATATATCTAAATTTTTGAACCTGAAGTCGCCCTGCTTAGCGAAATCTGCAATGATTTATAAATCACGTTATAACGTGCTACACTGTATGTGTATTATATATGACAGCGCGCTGTCCAATCCTATATTTTGAACACGATCTTTGAAATCTGCCTGCTCATTTCTGGGTCAAACTCAGGAAAAACAAAATTACACGTGTCTTTTTATTTTCAGTGTAGATCATCAATCTGAATTTTTGAACCTTAAGGCGCCCTGCTTAGCGAAATCTGCAATGATTTATGAATCACGTTATGACGTGCTACACTGTATGTGTATTATATATGGCAGCACGCAGTCTATTCCTATATTTTGAACACGATCTTTGAAAACTGCCTGCTCACTTCTGGGGAAAATTCAGGGAAAACAAAATTACACGTGTCTTTTTATTTTCAGTGTAGATCATATATCTGAATTTTTGAACCTGAAGTCGCCCTGCTTAGCGAAATCTGCAATGATTTATAAATCACGTTATGACGTGCTACACTGTATGTGTATTATATATGACAGCGCGCTGTCCAATCCTATATTTTGAACACGATCTTTGAAATCTGCCTGCTCATTTCTGGGTCAAACTCAGGAAAAACAAAATTACACCTGTCTTTTTGTTTTCAGTGTAGATCATCAATCTGAATTTTTCAACCTGAAGGCGCCCTGCTTAGCGAAATCTGCAATGATTTATAAATCACGTTATGACGTGCTACACTGTATGTGTATTATATATGGCAGCACGCAGTCTATTCCTATATTTTGAACACGATCTTTGAAAACTGCCTGCTCACTTCTGGGGAAAATTCAGGGAAAACAAAATTACACGTGTCTTTTTATTTTCAGTGTAGATCATATATCTGAATTTTTGAACCTGAAGTCGCCCTGCTTAGCGAAATCTGCAATGATTTATAAATCACGTTATGACGTGCTACACTGTATGTGTATTATATATGACAGCGCGCTGTCCAATCCTATATTTTGAACACGATCTTTGAAATCTGCCTGCTCATTTCTGGGTCAAACTCAGGAAAAACAAAATTACACCTGTCTTTTTATTTTCAGTGTAGATCATCAATCTGAATTTTTCAACCTGAAGGCGCCCTGCTTAGCGAAATCTGCAATGATTTATAAATCACGTTATGACGTGCTACACTGTTTGTGTATTATATATGGCAGCACACAGTCTAATCCTATATTTTGAACACGATCTTTGAAAACTGCCTGCTCATTTCTTGGGCAAACTCAGGAAAAACAAAATTACACGTGTGTTTTAATTTCAGTGTAGATCATATATCTGAATTTTTGAACCTGAATTCGCCCTGCTTAGCGAAATCTGCAATGATTTATAAATCACGTTTTGACGTGCTACACTGTATGTGTATTATATATGGCAGCACGCAGTCGAATCCTATATTTTGAACACGATCTTTGAAAACTGCCTGCTCATTTCTGGGGAAAATTCAGGGAAAACAAAATTACACGGGTCTTTTTATTTTCAGTGTAGATCATATATCTAAATTTTTGAACCTGAAGTCGCCCTGCTTAGCAAAATCTGCAATGATTTATAAATCACGTTATGACGTGCTACACTGTATGTGTAATATATAAGACAGCGCGCTGTCCAATCCTATATTATGAACACGATCTTTGAAATCTGCCTGCTCATTTCTGGGTCAAACTCAGGAAAAACAAAATTACACCTGTCTTTTTATTTTCAGTGTAGATCATCAATCTGAATTTTTCAACCTGAAGGCGCCCTGCTTAGCGAAATCTGCAATGATTTATAAATCACGTTATGACGTGCTACACTGTTTGTGTATTATATATGGCAGCACACAGTCTAATCCTATATTTTGAACACGATCTTTGAAAACTGCCTGCTCATTTCTTGGGCAAACTCAGGAAAAACAAAATTACACGTGTGTTTTAATTTCAGTGTAGATCATATATCTGAATTTTTGAACCTGAATTCGCCCTGCTTAGCGAAATCTGCAATGATTTATAAATCACGTTTTGACGTGCTACACTGTATGTGTATTATATATGGCAGCACGCAGTCGAATCCTATATTTTGAACACGATCTTTGAAAACTGCCTGCTCATTTCTGGGGAAAATTCAGGGAAAACAAAATTACACGGGTCTTTTTATTTTCAGTGTAGATCATATATCTAAATTTTTGAACCTGAAGTCGCCCTGCTTAGCAAAATCTGCAATGATTTATAAATCACGTTATGACGTGCTACACTGTATGTGTAATATATAAGACAGCGCGCTGTCCAATCCTATATTATGAACACGATCTTTGAAATCTGCCTGCTCATTTCTGGGTCAAACTCAGGAAAAACAAAATTACACGTGTCTTTTTATTTTCAGTGTAGATCATCAATCTGAATTTTTGAACCTGAAGGCGCCCTGCTTAGCGAAATCTGCAATGATTTATAAATCACGTTATGACGTGCTACACTGTATGTGTATTATATATGGCAGCACGCAGTCTAATCCTATATTTTGAACACGATCTTTGAAAACTGCCTGCTCATTTCTGGGGAAAATTCAGGAAAAACAAAATTACACGTGTCTTTTTATTTTCAGTGTAGATCATCAATCTGAATTTTTGAACCTTAAGGCGCCCTGCTTAGCGAAATCTGCAATGATTTATAAATCACGTTATGACGTGCTACACTGTATGTGTATTATATATGGCAGCACGCAGTCTAATCCTATATTTTGAACACGATCTTTGAAAACTGCCTGCTCATTTCTGGGGAAAATTCAGGAAAAACAAAATTACACGTGTCTTTTTATTTTCAGTGTAGATCATATATCTGAATTTTTGAACCTGAAGTCGCCCTGCTTAGCGAAATCTGCAATGATTTATAAATCACGTAATGACGTGCTACACTGTATGTGTATTATATATGACAGCGCGCTGTCCAATCCTATATTTTGAACACGATCTTTGAAATCTGGCTGCTTTTTTGGGGGCAAACTCAGGAAAAAAAAAATTACATCATAGATCTGAATCTTTGAAACTGAAGTCGCCCTGCGTAGCGAAATCCTCCCCCTAAAAAAAATCCTAACGCGCTTTAGCAATGAGCCCATGTACAAACCATATTACGAAGGCTTGGAACTTGACCATATGTCACTGACTATGCCAGACGACTGGCGCATGCCAGGCTTATAGGCAAGCCCGTAGAGCCTGCGTGGACAAAAATGAGTTGTGACATGAAATGGTCATGGACTATGTTTGTCATAGTCAGTAAGATTCGGCCTAGTTCCCACCTTCGTGCATAGGTTTGTGCATGGGACCATTGTTAAAGCGCATGAGGATGTTTCAAATCCTATATTTTAAACACGATCTTTGACATCTGGCTGCTCATTTCTTGGGCAAACTCAGGAAAAACAAAATTACACGTGTCTTTTTATTTTCAGTGTAGATCATATATCTGAATTTTTGAACCTGAAGTCGCCCTGCTTAGCGAAATCTGCAATGATTTATAAATCACGTTATAACGTGCTACACTGTATGTGTATTATATATGACAGCGCGCTGTCCAATCCTATATTTTGAACACGATCTTTGAAATCTGCCTGCTCATTTCTGGGTCAAACTCAGGAAAAACAAAATTACACGTGTCTTTTTATTTTCAGTGTAGATCATCAATCTGAATTTTTGAACCTTAAGGCGCCCTGCTTAGCGAAATCTGCAATGATTTATAAATCACGTTATGACGTGCTACACTGTATGTGTATTATATATGGCAGCACGCAGTCTATTCCTATATTTTGAACACGATCTTTGAAAACTGCCTGCTCACTTCTGGGGAAAATTCAGGGAAAACAAAATTACACGTGTCTTTTTATTTTCAGTGTAGATCATATATCTGAATTTTTGAACCTGAAGTCGCCCTGCTTAGCGAAATCTGCAATGATTTATAAATCACGTTATGACGTGCTACACTGTATGTGTATTATATATGACAGCGCGCTGTCCAATCCTATATTTTGAACACGATCTTTGAAATCTGCCTGCTCATTTCTGGGTCAAACTCAGGAAAAACAAAATTACACCTGTCTTTTTATTTTCAGTGTAGATCATCAATCTGAATTTTTGAACCTGAATTCGCCCTGCTTAGCGAAATCTGCAATGATTTATAAATCACGTTTTGACGTGCTACACTGTATGTGTATTATATATGGCAGCACGCAGTCGAATCCTATATTTTGAACACGATCTTTGAAAACTGCCTGCTCATTTCTGGGGAAAATTCAGGAAAAACTAAATTACACGTGTCTTTTTATTTTCAGTGTAGATCATCAATCTGAATTTTTGAACCTTAAGGCGCCCTGCTTAGCGAAATCTGCAATGATTTATAAATCACGTTATGACGTGCTACACTGTATGTGTATTATATATGGCAGCACGCAGTCTAATCCTATATTTTGAACACGATCTTTGAAAACTGCCTGCTCATTTCTGGGGAAAATTCAGGAAAAACAAAATTACACGTGTCTTTTTATTTTCAGTGTAGATCATATATCTGAATTTTTGAACCTGAAGTCGCCCTGCTTAGCGAAATCTGCAATGATTTATAAATCACGTAATGACGTGCTACACTGTATGTGTATTATATATGACAGCGCGCTGTCCAATCCTATATTTTGAACACGATCTTTGAAATCTGGCTGCTTTTTGGGGGGCAAACTCAGGAAAAAAAAAATTACATCATAGATCTGAATCTTTGAAACTGAAGTCGCCCTGCGTAGCGAAATCCTCCCCCTAAAAAAAATCCTAACGCGCTTTAGCAATGAGCCCATGTACAAACCATATTACGAAGGCTGGGAACTTGACCATATGTCACTGACTATGCCAGACGACTGGCGCATGCCAGGCTTATAGGCAAGCCCGTAGAGCCTGCGTGGACAAAAATGAGTTGTGACATGAAATGGTCATGGACTATGTTTGTCATAGTCAGTAAGATTCGGCCTAGTTCCCACCTTCGTGCATAGGTTTGTGCATGGGACCATTGTTAAAGCGCATGAGGATTTTTCAAATCCTATATTTTGAACACGATCTTTGACATCTGGCTGCTCATTTCTTGGGCAAACTCAGGAAAAACAAAATTACACGTGTCTTTTTATTTTCAGTGTAGATCATATATCTGAATTTTTGAACCTGAAGTCGCCCTGCTTAGCGAAATCTGCAATGATTTATAAATCACGTTATAACGTGCTACACTGTATGTGTATTATATATGACAGCGCGCTGTCCAATCCTATATTTTGAACACGATCTTTGAAATCTGCCTGCTCATTTCTGGGTCAAACTCAGGAAAAACAAAATTACACGTGTCTTTTTATTTTCAGTGTAGATCATATATCTGAATTTTTGAACCTGAAGTCGCCCTGCTTAGCGAAATCTGCAATGATTTATAAATCACGTTATGACGTGCTACACTGTATGTGTATTATATATGACAGCGCGCTGTCCAATCCTATATTTTGAACACGATCTTTGAAATCTGCCTGCTCATTTCTGGGTCAAACTCAGGAAAAACAAAATTACACCTGTCTTTTTATTTTCAGTGTAGATCATCAATCTGAATTTTTCAACCTGAAGGCCCCTGCTTAGCGAAATCTGCAATGATTTATAAATCACGTTATGACGTGCTACACTGTTTGTGTATTATATATGGCAGCACACAGTCTAATCCTATATTTTGAACACGATCTTTGAAAACTGCCTGCTCATTTCTTGGGCAAACTCAGGAAAAACAAAATTACACGTGTGTTTTAATTTCAGTGTAGATCATATATCTGAATTTTTGAACCTGAATTCGCCCTGCTTAGCGAAATCTGCAATGATTTATAAATCACGTTTTGACGTGCTACACTGTATGTGTATTATATATGGCAGCACGCAGTCGAATCCTATATTTTGAACACGATCTTTGAAAACTGCCTGCTCATTTCTGGGGAAAATTCAGGAAAAACAAAATTACAAGTGTCTTTTTATTTTCAGTGTAGATCATCAATCTGAATTTTTGAACCTTAAGGCGCCCTGCTTAGCGAAATCTGCAATGATTTATAAATCACGTTATGACGTGCTACACTGTATGTGTATTATATATGGCAGCACGCAGTCTAATCCTATATTTTGAACACGATCTTTGAAAACTACCTGCTCATTTCTGGGGAAAATTCAGGAAAAACAAAATTACACGTGTCTTTTTATTTTCAGTGTAGATCATATATCTGAATTTTTGAACCTGAAGTCGCCCTGCTTAGCGAAATCTGCAATGATTTATAAATCACGTAATGACGTGCTACACTGTATGTGTATTATATATGACAGCGCGCTGTCCAATCCTATATTTTGAACACGATCTTTGAAATCTGGCTGCTTTTTGGGGGGCAAACTCAGGAAAAAAAAAATTACATCATAGATCTGAATCTTTGAAACTGAAGTCGCCCTGCGTAGCGAAATCCTCCCCCTAAAAAAAATCCTAACGCGCTTTAGCAATGAGCCCATGTACAAACCATATTACGAAGGCTGGGAACTTGACCATATGTCACTGACTATGCCAGACGACTGGCGCATGCCAGGCTTATAGGCAAGCCCGTAGAGCCTGCGTGGACAAAAATGAGTTGTGACATGAAATGGTCATGGACTATGTTTGTCATAGTCAGTAAGATTCGGCCTAGTTCCCACCTTCGTGCATAGGTTTGTGCATGGGACCATTGTTAAAGCGCATGAGGATTTTTCAAATCCTATATTTTGAACACGATCTTTGACATCTGGCTGCTCATTTCTTGGGCAAACTCAGGAAAAACAAAATTACACGTGTCTTTTTATTTTCAGTGTAGATCATATATCTGAATTTTTGAACCTGAAGTCGCCCTGCTTAGCGAAATCTGCAATGATTTATAAATCACGTTATAACGTGCTACACTGTATGTGTATTATATATGACAGCGCGCTGTCCAATCCTATATTTTGAACACGATCTTTGAAATCTGCCTGCTCATTTCTGGGTCAAACTCAGGAAAAACAAAATTACACGTGTCTTTTTATTTTCAGTGTAGATCATCAATCTGAATTTTTGAACCTTAAGGCGCCCTGCTTAGCGAAATCTGCAATGATTTATAAATCACGTTATGACGTGCTACACTGTATGTGTATTATATATGGCAGCACGCAGTCTATTCCTATATTTTGAACACGATCTTTGAAAACTGCCTGCTCACTTCTGGGGAAAATTCAGGGAAAACAAAATTACACGTGTCTTTTTATTTTCAGTGTAGATCATATATCTGAATTTTTGAACCTGAAGTCGCCCTGCTTAGCGAAATCTGCAATGATTTATAAATCACGTTATGACGTGCTACACTGTATGTGTATTATATATGACAGCGCGCTGTCCAATCCTATATTTTGAACACGATCTTTGAAATCTGCCTGCTCATTTCTGGGTCAAACTCAGGAAAAACAAAATTACACCTGTCTTTTTATTTTCAGTGTAGATCATCAATCTGAATTTTTCAACCTGAAGGCGCCCTGCTTAGCGAAATCTGCAATGATTTATAAATCACGTTATGACGTGCTACACTGTTTGTGTATTATATATGGCAGCACACAGTCTAATCCTATATTTTGAACACGATCTTTGAAAACTGCCTGCTCATTTCTTGGGCAAACTCAGGAAAAACAAAATTACACGTGTGTTTTAATTTCAGTGTAGATCATATATCTGAATTTTTGAACCTGAATTCGCCCTGCTTAGCGAAATCTGCAATGATTTATAAATCACGTTTTGACGTGCTACACTGTATGTGTATTATATATGGCAGCACGCAGTCGAATCCTATATTTTGAACACGATCTTTGAAAACTGCCTGCTCATTTCTGGGGAAAATTCAGGGAAAACAAAATTACACGGGTCTTTTTATTTTCAGTGTAGATCATATATCTAAATTTTTGAACCTGAAGTCGCCCTGCTTAGCAAAATCTGCAATGATTTATAAATCACGTTTTGACGTGCTACACTGTATGTGTATTATATATGGCAGCACGCAGTCGAATCCTATATTTTGAACACGATCTTTGAAAACTGCCTGCTCATTTCTGGGGAAAATTCAGGAAAAACAAAATTACACGTGTCTTTTTATTTTCAGTGTAGATCATCAATCTGAATTTTTGAACCTTAAGGCGCCCTGCTTAGCGAAATCTGCAATGATTTATAAATCACGTTATGACGTGCTACACTGTATGTGTATTATATATGGCAGCACGCAGTCTAATCCTATATTTTGAACACGATCTTTGAAAACTGCCTGCTCATTTCTGGGGAAAATTCAGGAAAAACAAAATTACACGTGTCTTTTTATTTTCAGTGTAGATCATATATCTGAATTTTTGAACCTGAAGTCGCCCTGCTTAGCGAAATCTGCAATGATTTATAAATCACGTAATGACGTGCTACACTGTATGTGTATTATATATGACAGCGCGCTGTCCAATCCTATATTTTGAACACGATCTTTGAAATCTGGCTGCTTTTTTGGGGGCAAACTCAGGAAAAAAAAAATTACATCATAGATCTGAATCTTTGAAACTGAAGTCGCCCTGCGTAGCGAAATCCTCCCCCTAAAAAAAATTCTAACGCGCTTTAGCAATGAGCCCATGTACAAACCATATTACGAAGGCTGGGAACTTGACCATATGTCACTGACTATGCCAGACAACTGGCGCATGCCAGGCTTATAGGCAAGCCCGTAGAGCCTGCGTGGACAAAAATGAGTTGTGACATGAAATGGTCATGGACTATGTTTGTCATAGTCAGTAAGATTCGGCCTAGTTCCCACCTTCGTGCATAGGTTTGTGCATGGGACCATTGTTAAAGCGCATGAGGATTTTTCAAATCCTATATTTTGAACACGATCTTTGACATCTGGCTGCTCATTTCTTGGGCAAACTCAGGAAAAACAAAATTACACGTGTCTTTTTATTTTCAGTGTAGATCATATATCTGAATTTTTGAACCTGAAGTCGCCCTGCTTAGCGAAATCTGCAATGATTTATAAATCACGTTATAACGTGCTACACTGTATGTGTATTATATATGACAGCGCGCTGTCCAATCCTATATTTTGAACACGATCTTTGAAATCTGCCTGCTCATTTCTGGGTCAAACTCAGGAAAAACAAAATTACACGTGTCTTTTTATTTTCAGTGTAGATCATATATCTGAATTTTTGAACCTGAAGTCGCCCTGCTTAGCGAAATCTGCAATGATTTATAAATCACGTTATGACGTGCTACACTGTATGTGTATTATATATGACAGCGCGCTGTCCAATCCTATATTTTGAACACGATCTTTGAAATCTGCCTGCTCATTTCTGGGTCAAACTCAGGAAAAACAAAATTACACCTGTCTTTTTATTTTCAGTGTAGATCATCAATCTGAATTTTTCAACCTGAAGGCCCCTGCTTAGCGAAATCTGCAATGATTTATAAATCACGTTATGACGTGCTACACTGTTTGTGTATTATATATGGCAGCACACAGTCTAATCCTATATTTTGAACACGATCTTTGAAAACTGCCTGCTCATTTCTTGGGCAAACTCAGGAAAAACAAAATTACACGTGTGTTTTAATTTCAGTGTAGATCATATATCTGAATTTTTGAACCTGAATTCGCCCTGCTTAGCGAAATCTGCAATGATTTATAAATCACGTTTTGACGTGCTACACTGTATGTGTATTATATATGGCAGCACGCAGTCGAATCCTATATTTTGAACACGATCTTTGAAAACTGCCTGCTCATTTCTGGGGAAAATTCAGGAAAAACAAAATTACACGTGTCTTTTTATTTTCAGTGTAGATCATCAATCTGAATTTTTGAACCTTAAGGCGCCCTGCTTAGCGAAATCTGCAATGATTTATAAATCACGTTATGACGTGCTACACTGTATGTGTATTATATATGGCAGCACGCAGTCTAATCCTATATTTTGAACACGATCTTTGAAAACTGCCTGCTCATTTCTGGGGAAAATTCAGGAAAAACAAAATTACACGTGTCTTTTTATTTTCAGGGTAGATCATATATCTGAATTTTTGAACCTGAAGTCGCCCTGCTTAGCGAAATCTGCAATGATTTATAAATCACGTAATGACGTGCTACACTGTATGTGTATTATATATGACAGCGCGCTGTCCAATCCTATATTTTGAACACGATCTTTGAAATCTGGCTGCTTTTTGGGGGGCAAACTCAGGAAAAAAAAAATTACATCATAGATCTGAATCTTTGAAACTGAAGTCGCCCTGCGTAGCGAAATCCTCCCCCTAAAAAAAATCCTAACGCGCTTTAGCAATGAGCCCATGTACAAACCATATTACGAAGGCTGGGAACTTGACCATATGTCACTGACTATGCCAGACGACTGGCGCATGCCAGGCTTATAGGCAAGCCCGTAGAGCCTGCGTGGACAAAAATGAGTTGTGACATGAAATGGTCATGGACTATGTTTGTCATAGTCAGTAAGATTCGGCCTAGTTCCCACCTTCGTGCATAGGTTTGTGCATGGGACCATTGTTAAAGCGCATGAGGATTTTTCAAATCCTATATTTTGAACACGATCTTTGACATCTGGCTGCTCATTTCTTGGGCAAACTCAGGAAAAACAAAATTACACGTGTCTTTTTATTTTCAGTGTAGATCATATATCTGAATTTTTGAACCTGAAGTCGCCCTGCTTAGCGAAATCTGCAATGATTTATAAATCACGTTATAACGTGCTACACTGTATGTGTATTATATATGACAGCGCGCTGTCCAATCCTATATTTTGAACACGATCTTTGAAATCTGCCTGCTCATTTCTGGGTCAAACTCAGGAAAAACAAAATTACACGTGTCTTTTTATTTTCAGTGTAGATCATCAATCTGAATTTTTGAACCTTAAGGCGCCCTGCTTAGCGAAATCTGCAATGATTTATAAATCACGTTATGACGTGCTACACTGTATGTGTATTATATATGGCAGCACGCAGTCTATTCCTATATTTTGAACACGATCTTTGAAAACTGCCTGCTCACTTCTGGGGAAAATTCAGGGAAAACAAAATTACACGTGTCTTTTTATTTTCAGTGTAGATCATATATCTGAATTTTTGAACCTGAAGTCGCCCTGCTTAGCGAAATCTGCAATGATTTATAAATCACGTTATGACGTGCTACACTGTATGTGTATTATATATGACAGCGCGCTGTCCAATCCTATATTTTGAACACGATCTTTGAAATCTGCCTGCTCATTTCTGGGTCAAACTCAGGAAAAACAAAATTACACCTGTCTTTTTATTTTCAGTGTAGATCATCAATCTGAATTTTTCAACCTGAAGGCGCCCTGCTTAGCGAAATCTGCAATGATTTATAAATCACGTTATGACGTGCTACACTGTTTGTGTATTATATATGGCAGCACACAGTCTAATCCTATATTTTGAACACGATCTTTGAAAACTGCCTGCTCATTTCTTGGGCAAACTCAGGAAAAACAAAATTACACGTGTGTTTTAATTTCAGTGTAGATCATATATCTGAATTTTTGAACCTGAATTCGCCCTGCTTAGCGAAATCTGCAATGATTTATAAATCACGTTTTGACGTGCTACACTGTATGTGTATTATATATGGCAGCACGCAGTCGAATCCTATATTTTGAACACGATCTTTGAAAACTGCCTGCTCATTTCTGGGGAAAATTCAGGGAAAACAAAATTACACGGGTCTTTTTATTTTCAGTGTAGATCATATATCTAAATTTTTGAACCTGAAGTCGCCCTGCTTAGCAAAATCTGCAATGATTTATAAATCACGTTTTGACGTGCTACACTGTATGTGTATTATATATGGCAGCACGCAGTCGAATCCTATATTTTGAACACGATCTTTGAAAACTGCCTGCTCATTTCTGGGGAAAATTCAGGAAAAACAAAATTACACGTGTCTTTTTATTTTCAGTGTAGATCATCAATCTGAATTTTTGAACCTTAAGGCGCCCTGCTTAGCGAAATCTGCAATGATTTATAAATCACGTTATGACGTGCTACACTGTATGTGTATTATATATGGCAGCACGCAGTCTAATCCTATATTTTGAACACGATCTTTGAAAACTGCCTGCTCATTTCTGGGGAAAATTCAGGAAAAACAAAATTACACGTGTCTTTTTATTTTCAGTGTAGATCATATATCTGAATTTTTGAACCTGAAGTCGCCCTGCTTAGCGAAATCTGCAATGATTTATAAATCACGTAATGACGTGCTACACTGTATGTTTATTATATATGACAGCGCGCTGTCCAATCCTATATTTTGAACACGATCTTTGAAATCTGGCTGCTTTTTTGGGGGCAAACTCAGGAAAAAAAAAATTACATCATAGATCTGAATCTTTGAAACTGAAGTCGCCCTGCGTAGCGAAATCCTCCCCCTAAAAAAAATTCTAACGCGCTTTAGCAATGAGCCCATGTACAAACCATATTACGAAGGCTGGGAACTTGACCATATGTCACTGACTATGCCAGACGACTGGCGCATGCCAGGCTTATAGGCAAGCCCGTAGAGCCTGCGTGGACAAAAATGAGTTGTGACATGAAATGGTCATGGACTATGTTTGTCATAGTCAGTAAGATTCGGCCTAGTTCCCACCTTCGTGCATAGGTTTGTGCATGGGACCATTGTTAAAGCGCATGAGGATTTTTCAAATCCTATATTTTGAACACGATCTTTGACATCTGGCTGCTCATTTCTTGGGCAAACTCAGGAAAAACAAAATTACACGTGTCTTTTTATTTTCAGTGTAGATCATATATCTGAATTTTTGAACCTGAAGTCGCCCTGCTTAGCGAAATCTGCAATGATTTATAAATCACGTTATAACGTGCTACACTGTATGTGTATTATATATGACAGCGCGCTGTCCAATCCTATATTTTGAACACGATCTTTGAAATCTGCCTGCTCATTTCTGGGTCAAACTCAGGAAAAACAAAATTACACGTGTCTTTTTATTTTCAGTGTAGATCATCAATCTGAATTTTTGAACCTTAAGGCGCCCTGCTTAGCGAAATCTGCAATGATTTATAAATCACGTTATGACGTGCTACACTGTATGTGTATTATATATGGCAGCACGCAGTCTATTCCTATATTTTGAACACGATCTTTGAAAACTGCCTGCTCACTTCTGGGGAAAATTCAGGGAAAACAAAATTACACGTGTCTTTTTATTTTCAGTGTAGATCATATATCTGAATTTTTGAACCTGAATTCGCCCTGCTTAGCGAAATCTGCAATGATTTATAAATCACGTTTTGACGTGCTACACTGTATGTGTATTATATATGGCAGCACGCAGTCGAATCCTATATTTTGAACACGATCTTTGAAAACTGCCTGCTCATTTCTGGGGAAAATTCAGGGAAAACAAAATTACACGGGTCTTTTTATTTTCAGTGTAGATCATATATCTGAATTTTTGAACCTGAAGTCGCCCTGCTTAGCAAAATCTGCAATGATTTATAAATCACGTTATGACGTGCTACACTGTATGTGTAATATATAAGACAGCGCGCTGTCCAATCCTATATTATGAACACGATCTTTGAAATCTGCCTGCTCATTTCTGGGTCAAACTCAGGAAAAACAAAATTACACCTGTCTTTTTATTTTCAGTGTAGATCATCAATCTGAATTTTTCAACCTGAAGGCGCCCTGCTTAGCGAAATCTGCAATGATTTATAAATCACGTTATGACGTGCTACACTGTATGTGTATTATATATGACAGCGCGCTGTCCAATCCTATATTTTGAACACGATCTTTGAAATCTGCCTGCTCATTTCTGGGTCAAACTCAGGAAAAACAAAATTACACCTGTCTTTTTATTTTCAGTGTAGATCATCAATCTGAATTTTTCAACCTGAAGGCGCCCTGCTTAGCGAAATCTGCAATGATTTATAAATCACGTTATGACGTGCTACACTGTTTGTGTATTATATATGGCAGCACACAGTCTAATCCTATATTTTGAACACGATCTTTGAAAACTGCCTGCTCATTTCTTTGGCAAACTCAGGAAAAACAAAATTACACGTGTGTTTTAATTTCAGTGTAGATCATATATCTGAATTTTTGAACCTGAATTCGCCCTGCTTAGCGAAATCTGCAATGATTTATAAATCACGTTTTGACGTGCTACACTGTATGTGTATTATATATGGCAGCACGCAGTCGAATCCTATATTTTGAACACGATCTTTGAAAACTGCCTGCTCATTTCTGGGGAAAATTCAGGGAAAATAAAATTACACGGGTCTTTTTATTTTCAGTGTAGATCATATATCTAAATTTTTGAACCTGAAGTCGCCCTGCTTAGCAAAATCTGCAATGATTTATAAATCACGTTATGACGTGCTACACTGTATGTGTAATATATAAGACAGCGTGCTGTCCAATCCTATATTATGAACACGATCTTTGAAATCTGCCTGCTCATTTCTGGGTCAAACTCAGGAAAAACAAAATTACACGTGTCTTTTTATTTTCAGTGTAGATCATCAATCTGAATTTTTGAACCTGAAGGCGCCCTGCTTAGCGAAATCTGCAATGATTTATAAATCACGTTATGACGTGCTACACTGTATGTGTATTATATATGGCAGCACGCAGTCTAATCCTATATTTTGAACACGATCTTTGAAAACTGCCTGCTCATTTCTGGGGAAAATTCAGGAAAAACAAAATTACACGTGTCTTTTTATTTTCAGTGTAGATCATCAATCTGAATTTTTGAACCTTAAGGCGCCCTGCTTAGCGAAATCTGCAATGATTTATAAATCACGTTATGACGTGCTACACTGTATGTGTATTATATATGGCAGCACGCAGTCTAATCCTATATTTTGAACACGATCTTTGAAATCTGGCTGCTTTTTTGGGGGCAAACTCAGGAAAAAAAAAATTACATCATAGATCTGAATCTTTGAAACTGAAGTCGCCCTGCGTAGCGAAATCCTCCCCCTAAAAAAAATCCTAACGCGCTTTAGCAATGAGCCCATGTACAAACCATATTACGAAGGCTTGGAACTTGACCATATGTCACTGACTATGCCAGACGACTGGCGCATGCCAGGCTTATAGGCAAGCCCGTAGAGCCTGCGTGGACAAAAATGAGTTGTGACATGAAATGGTCATGGACTATGTTTGTCATAGTCAGTAAGATTCGGCCTAGTTCCCACCTTCGTGCATAGGTTTGTGCATGGGACCATTGTTAAAGCGCATGAGGATGTTTCAAATCCTATATTTTAAACACGATCTTTGACATCTGGCTGCTCATTTCTTGGGCAAACTCAGGAAAAACAAAATTACACGTGTCTTTTTATTTTCAGTGTAGATCATATATCTGAATTTTTGAACCTGAAGTCGCCCTGCTTAGCGAAATCTGCAATGATTTATAAATCACGTTATAACGTGCTACACTGTATGTGTATTATATATGACAGCGCGCTGTCCAATCCTATATTTTGAACACGATCTTTGAAATCTGCCTGCTCATTTCTGGGTCAAACTCAGGAAAAACAAAATTACACGTGTCTTTTTATTTTCAGTGTAGATCATCAATCTGAATTTTTGAACCTTAAGGCGCCCTGCTTAGCGAAATCTGCAATGATTTATAAATCACGTTATGACGTGCTACACTGTATGTGTATTATATATGGCAGCACGCAGTCTATTCCTATATTTTGAACACGATCTTTGAAAACTGCCTGCTCACTTCTGGGGAAAATTCAGGGAAAACAAAATTACACGTGTCTTTTTATTTTCAGTGTAGATCATATATCTGAATTTTTGAACCTGAAGTCGCCCTGCTTAGCGAAATCTGCAATGATTTATAAATCACGTTATGACGTGCTACACTGTATGTGTATTATATATGACAGCGCGCTGTCCAATCCTATATTTTGAACACGATCTTTGAAATCTGCCTGCTCATTTCTGGGTCAAACTCAGGAAAAACAAAATTACACCTGTCTTTTTATTTTCAGTGTAGATCATCAATCTGAATTTTTCAACCTGAAGGCCCCTGCTTAGCGAAATCTGCAATGATTTATAAATCACGTTATGACGTGCTACACTGTTTGTGTATTATATATGGCAGCACACAGTCTAATCCTATATTTTGAACACGATCTTTGAAAACTGCCTGCTCATTTCTTGGGCAAACTCAGGAAAAACAAAATTACACGTGTGTTTTAATTTCAGTGTAGATCATATATCTGAATTTTTGAACCTGAATTCGCCCTGCTTAGCGAAATCTGCAATGATTTATAAATCACGTTTTGACGTGCTACACTGTATGTGTATTATATATGGCAGCACGCAGTCGAATCCTATATTTTGAACACGATCTTTGAAAACTGCCTGCTCATTTCTGGGGAAAATTCAGGAAAAACTAAATTACACGTGTCTTTTTATTTTCAGTGTAGATCATCAATCTGAATTTTTGAACCTTAAGGCGCCCTGCTTAGCGAAATCTGCAATGATTTATAAATCACGTTATGACGTGCTACACTGTATGTGTATAATATATGGCAGCACGGAGTCTAATCCTATATTTTGAACACGATCTTTGAAAACTGCCTGCTCATTTCTGGGGAAAATTCAGGAAAAACAAAATTACACGTGTCTTTTTATTTTCAGTGTAGATCATATATCTGAATTTTTGAACCTGAAGTCGCCCTGCTTAGCGAAATCTGCAATGATTTATAAATCACGTAATGACGTGCTACACTGTATGTGTATTATATATGACAGCGCGCTGTCCAATCCTATATTTTGAACACGATCTTTGAAATCTGGCTGCTTTTTGGGGGGCAAACTCAGGAAAAAAAAAATTACATCATAGATCTGAATCTTTGAAACTGAAGTCGCCCTGCGTAGCGAAATCCTCCCCCTAAAAAAAATCCTAACGCGCTTTAGCAATGAGCCCATGTACAAACCATATTACGAAGGCTGGGAACTTGACCATATGTCACTGACTATGCCAGACGACTGGCGCATGCCAGGCTTATAGGCAAGCCCGTAGAGCCTGCGTGGACAAAAATGAGTTGTGACATGAAATGGTCATGGACTATGTTTGTCATAGTCAGTAAGATTCGGCCTAGTTCCCACCTTCGTGCATAGGTTTGTGCATGGGACCATTGTTAAAGCGCATGAGGATTTTTCAAATCCTATATTTTGAACACGATCTTTGACATCTGGCTGCTCATTTCTTGGGCAAACTCAGGAAAAACAAAATTACACGTGTCTTTTTATTTTCAGTGTAGATCATATATCTGAATTTTTGAACCTGAAGTCGCCCTGCTTAGCGAAATCTGCAATGATTTATAAATCACGTTATAACGTGCTACACTGTATGTGTATTATATATGACAGCGCGCTGTCCAATCCTATATTTTGAACACGATCTTTGAAATCTGCCTGCTCATTTCTGGGTCAAACTCAGGAAAAACAAAATTACACGTGTCTTTTTATTTTCAGTGTAGATCATATATCTGAATTTTTGAACCTGAAGTCGCCCTGCTTAGCGAAATCTGCAATGATTTATAAATCACGTTATGACGTGCTACACTGTATGTGTATTATATATGACAGCGCGCTGTCCAATCCTATATTTTGAACACGATCTTTGAAATCTGCCTGCTCATTTCTGGGTCAAACTCAGGAAAAACAAAATTACACCTGTCTTTTTATTTTCAGTGTAGATCATCAATCTGAATTTTTCAACCTGAAGGCGCCCTGCTTAGCGAAATCTGCAATGATTTATAAATCACGTTATGACGTGCTACACTGTTTGTGTATTATATATGGCAGCACACAGTCTAATCCTATATTTTGAACACGATCTTTGAAAACTGCCTGCTCATTTCTTTGGCAAACTCAGGAAAAACAAAATTACACGTGTGTTTTAATTTCAGTGTAGATCATATATCTGAATTTTTGAACCTGAATTCGCCCTGCTTAGCGAAATCTGCAATGATTTATAAATCACGTTTTGACGTGCTACACTGTATGTGTATTATATATGGCAGCACGCAGTCGAATCCTATATTTTGAACACGATCTTTGAAAACTGCCTGCTCATTTCTGGGGAAAATTCAGGGAAAATAAAATTACACGGGTCTTTTTATTTTCAGTGTAGATCATATATCTAAATTTTTGAACCTGAAGTCGCCCTGCTTAGCAAAATCTGCAATGATTTATAAATCACGTTATGACGTGCTACACTGTATGTGTAATATATAAGACAGCGTGCTGTCCAATCCTATATTATGAACACGATCTTTGAAATCTGCCTGCTCATTTCTGGGTCAAACTCAGGAAAAACAAAATTACACGTGTCTTTTTATTTTCAGTGTAGATCATCAATCTGAATTTTTGAACCTGAAGGCGCCCTGCTTAGCGAAATCTGCAATGATTTATAAATCACGTTATGACGTGCTACACTGTATGTGTATTATATATGGCAGCACGCAGTCTAATCCTATATTTTGAACACGATCTTTGAAAACTGCCTGCTCATTTCTGGGGAAAATTCAGGAAAAACAAAATTACACGTGTCTTTTTATTTTCAGTGTAGATCATCAATCTGAATTTTTGAACCTTAAGGCGCCCTGCTTAGCGAAATCTGCAATGATTTATAAATCACGTTATGACGTGCTACACTGTATGTGTATTATATATGGCAGCACGCAGTCTAATCCTATATTTTGAACACGATGTTTGAAAACTGCCTGCTCATTTCTGGGGAAAATTCAGGAAAAACAAAATTACACGTGTCTTTTTATTTTCAGTGTAGATCATATATCTGAATTTTTGAACCTGAAGTCGCCCTGCTTAGCGAAATCTGCAATGATTTATAAATCACGTAATGACGTGCTACACTGTATGTGTATTATATATGACAGCGCGCTGTCCAATCCTATATTTTGAACACGATCTTTGAAATCTGGCTGCTTTTTTGGGGGCAAACTCAGGAAAAAAAAAATTACATCATAGATCTGAATCTTTGAAACTGAAGTCGCCCTGCGTAGCGAAATCCTCCCCCTAAAAAAAATCCTAACGCGCTTTAGCAATGAGCCCATGTACAAACCATATTACGAAGGCTTGGAACTTGACCATATGTCACTGACTATGCCAGACGACTGGCGCATGCCAGGCTTATAGGCAAGCCCTTAGAGCCTGCGTGGACAAAAATGAGTTGTGACATGAAATGGTCATGGACTATGTTTGTCATAGTCAGTAAGATTCGGCCTAGTTCCCACCTTCGTGCATAGGTTTGTGCATGGGACCATTGTTAAAGCGCATGAGGATGTTTCAAATCCTATATTTTAAACACGATCTTTGACATCTGGCTGCTCATTTCTTGGGCAAACTCAGGAAAAACAAAATTACACGTGTCTTTTTATTTTCAGTGTAGATCATATATCTGAATTTTTGAACCTGAAGTCGCCCTGCTTAGCGAAATCTGCAATGATTTATAAATCACGTTATAACGTGCTACACTGTATGTGTATTATATATGACAGCGCGCTGTCCAATCCTATATTTTGAACACGATCTTTGAAATCTGCCTGCTCATTTCTGGGTCAAACTCAGGAAAAACAAAATTACACGTGTCTTTTTATTTTCAGTGTAGATCATCAATCTGAATTTTTGAACCTTAAGGCGCCCTGCTTAGCGAAATCTGCAATGATTTATAAATCACGTTATGACGTGCTACACTGTATGTGTATTATATATGGCAGCACGCAGTCTATTCCTATATTTTGAACACGATCTTTGAAAACTGCCTGCTCACTTCTGGGGAAAATTCAGGGAAAACAAAATTACACGTGTCTTTTTATTTTCAGTGTAGATCATATATCTGAATTTTTGAACCTGAAGTCGCCCTGCTTAGCGAAATCTGCAATGATTTATAAATCACGTTATGACGTGCTACACTGTATGTGTATTATATATGACAGCGCGCTGTCCAATCCTATATTTTGAACACGATCTTTGAAATCTGCCTGCTCATTTCTGGGTCAAACTCAGGAAAAACAAAATTACACCTGTCTTTTTATTTTCAGTGTAGATCATCAATCTGAATTTTTCAACCTGAAGGCCCCTGCTTAGCGAAATCTGCAATGATTTATAAATCACGTTATGACGTGCTACACTGTTTGTGTATTATATATGGCAGCACACAGTCTAATCCTATATTTTGAACACGATCTTTGAAAACTGCCTGCTCATTTCTTGGGCAAACTCAGGAAAAACAAAATTACACGTGTGTTTTAATTTCAGTGTAGATCATATATCTGAATTTTTGAACCTGAATTCGCCCTGCTTAGCGAAATCTGCAATGATTTATAAATCACGTTTTGACGTGCTACACTGTATGTGTATTATATATGGCAGCACGCAGTCGAATCCTATATTTTGAACACGATCTTTGAAAACTGCCTGCTCATTTCTGGGGAAAATTCAGGAAAAACAAAATTACACGTGTCTTTTTATTTTCAGTGTAGATCATATATCTGAATTTTTGAACCTGAAGTCGCCCTGCTTAGCGAAATCTGCAATGATTTATAAATCACGTAATGACGTGCTACACTGTATGTGTATTATATATGACAGCGCGCTGTCCAATCCTATATTTTGAACACGATCTTTGAAATCTGGCTGCTTTTTTGGGGGCAAACTCAGGAAAAAAAAATTACATCATAGATCTGAATCTTTGAAACTGAAGTCGCCCTGCGTAGCGAAATCCTCCCCCTAAAAAAAATCCTAACGCGCTTTAGCAATGAGCCCATGTACAAACCATATTACGAAGGCTGGGAACTTGACCATATGTCACTGACTATGCCAGACGACTGGCGCATGCCAGGCTTATAGGCAAGCCCGTAGAGCCTGCGTGGACAAAAATGAGTTGTGACATGAAATGGTCATGGACTATGTTTGTCATAGTCAGTAAGATTCGGCCTAGTTCCCACCTTCGTGCATAGGTTTGTGCATGGGACCATTGTTAAAGCGCATGAGGATTTTTCAAATCCTATATTTTGAACACGATCTTTGACATCTGGCTGCTCATTTCTTGGGCAAACTCAGAAAAAACAAAATTACACGTGTCTTTTTATTTTCAGTGTAGATCATATATCTGAATTTTTGAACCTGAAGTCGCCCTGCTTAGCGAAATCTGCAATGATTTATAAATCACGTTATAACGTGCTACACTGTATGTGTATTATATATGGCAGCACGCAGTCTCATCCTATATTTTGAACACGATCTTTGAAAACTGCCTGCTCATTTCTGGGTCAAACTCAGGAAAAACAAAATTACACGTGTCTTTTTATTTTCAGTGTAGATCATCAATCTGAATTTTTGAACCTGAAGGCGCCCTGCTTAGCGAAATCTGCAATGATTTATAAATCACGTTATGACGTGCTACACTGTATGTGTATTATATATGGCAGCACGCAGTCTAATCCTATATTTTGAACACGATCTTTGAAAACTGCCTGCTCATTTCTGGGGAAAATTCAGGAAAAACAAAATTACACGTGTCTTTTTATTTTCAGTGTAGATCATATATCTGAATTTTTGAACCTGAAGTCGCCCTGCTTAGCGAAATCTGCAATGATTTATAAATCACGTTATGACGTGCTACACTGTATGTGTATTATATATGACAGCGCGCTGTCCAATCCTATATTTTGAACACGATCTTTGAAATCTGGCTGATTTTTTGGGGGCAAACTCAGGAAAAAAAAATTACATCATAGATCTGAATCTTTGAACCTGAAGTCGCCCTGCTTAGCGAAATCTGCAATGATTTATAAATCACGTTATGACGTGCTACACTGTATGTGTATTATATATGGCAGCACGCAGTCTAATCCTATATTTTGAACACGATCTTTGAAAACTGCCTGCTCACTTCTGGGGAAAATTCAGGGAAAACAAAATTACACGTGTCTTTTTATTTTCAGTGTAGATCATATATCTGAATTTTTGAACCTGAAGTCGCCCTGCTTAGCGAAATCTGCAATGATTTATAAATCACGTTATGACGTGCTACACTGTATGTGTATTATATATGACAGCGCGCTGTCCAATCCTATATTTTGAACACGATCTTTGAAATCTGCCTGCTCATTTCTGGGTCAAACTCAGGAAAAACAAAATTACACGTGTCTTTTTATTTTCAGTGTAGATCATCAATCTGAATTTTTGAACCTTAAGGCGCCCTGCTTAGCGAAATCTGCAATGATTTATAAATCACGTTATGACGTGCTACACTGTATGTGTATTATATATGGCAGCACACAGTCTAATCCTATATTTTGAACACGATCTTTGAAAACTGCCTGCTCATTTCTTGGGCAAACTCAGGAAAAACAAAATTACACGTGTGTTTTAATTTCAGTGTAGATCATATATCTGAATTTTTGAACCTGAATTCGCCCTGCTTAGCGAAATCTGCAATGATTTATAAATCACGTTTTGACGTGCTACACTGTATGTGTATTATATATGGCAGCACGCAGTCGAATCCTATATTTTGAACACGATCTTTGAAAACTGCCTGCTCATTTCTGGGGAAAATTCAGGGAAAACAAAATTACACGGGTCTTTTTATTTTCAGTGTAGATCATATATCTAAATTTTTGAAACTGAAGTCGCCCTGCTTAGCGAAATCTGCAATGATTTATAAATCACGTAATGACGTGCTACACTGTATGTGTATTATATATGACAGCGCGCTGTCCAATCCTATATTTTGAACACGATCTTTGAAATCTGGCTGCTTTTTTGGGGGCAAACTCAGGAAAAAAAAAATTACATCATAGATCTGAATCTTTGAAACTGAAGTCGCCCTGCGTAGCGAAATCCTCCCCCTAAAAAAAATCCTAACGCGCTTTAGCAATGAGCCCATGTACAAACCATATTACGAAGGCTGGGAACTTGACCATATGTCACTGACTATGCCAGACGACTGGCGCATGCCAGGCTTATAGGCAAGCCCGTAGAGCCTGCGTGGACAAAAATGAGTTGTGACATGAAATGGTCATGGACTATGTTTGTCATAGTCAGTAAGATTCGGCCTAGTTCCCACCTTCGTGCATAGGTTTGTGCATGGGACCATTGTTAAAGCGCATGAGGATTTTTCAAATCCTATATTTTGAACACGATCTTTGACATCTGGCTGCTCATTTCTTGGGCAAACTCAGGAAAAACAAAATTACACGTGTCTTTTTATTTTCAGTGTAGATCATATATCTGAATTTTTGAACCTGAAGTCGCCCTGCTTAGCGAAATCTGCAATGATTTATAAATCACGTTATAACGTGCTACACTGTATGTGTATTATATATGACAGCGCGCTGTCCAATCCTATATTTTGAACACGATCTTTGAAATCTGCCTGCTCATTTCTGGGTCAAACTCAGGAAAAACAAAATTACACGTGTCTTTTTATTTTCAGTGTAGATCATCAATCTGAATTTTTGAACCTTAAGGCGCCCTGCTTAGCGAAATCTGCAATGATTTATAAATCACGTTATGACGTGCTACACTGTATGTGTATTATATATGGCAGCACGCAGTCTATTCCTATATTTTGAACACGATCTTTGAAAACTGCCTGCTCACTTCTGGGGAAAATTCAGGGAAAACAAAATTACACGTGTCTTTTTATTTTCAGTGTAGATCATATATCTGAATTTTTGAACCTGAAGTCGCCCTGCTTAGCGAAATCTGCAATGATTTATAAATCACGTTATGACGTGCTACACTGTATGTGTATTATATATGACAGCGCGCTGTCCAATCCTATATTTTGAACACGATCTTTGAAATCTGCCTGCTCATTTCTGGGTCAAACTCAGGAAAAACAAAATTACACCTGTCTTTTTATTTTCAGTGTAGATCATCAATCTGAATTTTTCAACCTGAAGGCCCCTGCTTAGCGAAATCTGCAATGATTTATAAATCACGTTATGACGTGCTACACTGTTGGTGTATTATATATGGCAGCACACAGTCTAATCCTATATTTTGAACACGATCTTTGAAAACTGCCTGCTCATTTCTTGGGCAAACTCAGGAAAAACAAAATTACACGTGTGTTTTAATTTCAGTGTAGATCATATATCTGAATTTTTGAACCTGAATTCGCCCTGCTTAGCGAAATCTGCAATGATTTATAAATCACGTTTTGACGTGCTACACTGTATGTGTATTATATATGGCAGCACGCAGTCGAATCCTATATTTTGAACACGATCTTTGAAAACTGCCTGCTCATTTCTGGGGAAAATTCAGGGAAAACAAAATTACACGGGTCTTTTTATTTTCAGTGTAGATCATATATCTAAATTTTTGAACCTGAAGTCGCCCTGCTTAGCAAAATCTGCAATGATTTATAAATCACGTTATGACGTGCTACACTGTATGTGTAATATATAAGACAGCGCGCTGTCCAATCCTATATTATGAACACGATCTTTGAAATCTGCCTGCTCATTTCTGGGTCAAACTCAGGAAAAACAAAATTACACCTGTCTTTTTATTTTCAGTGTAGATCATCAATCTGAATTTTTCAACCTGAAGGCGCCCTGCTTAGCGAAATCTGCAATGATTTATAAATCACGTTATGACGTGCTACACTGTATGTGTATTATATATGGCAGCACGCAGTCTAATCCTATATTTTGAACACGATCTTTGAAAACTGCCTGCTCATTTCTGGGGAAAATTCAGGAAAAACAAAATTACACGTGTCTTTTTATTTTCAGTGTAGATCATCAATCTGAATTTTTGAACCTTAAGGCGCCCTGCTTAGCGAAATCTGCAATGATTTATAAATCACGTTATGACGTGCTACACTGTATGTGTATTATATATGGCAGCACGCAGTCTAATCCTATATTTTGAACACGATCTTTGAAAACTGCCTGCTCATTTCTGGGGAAAATTCAGGAAAAACAAAATTACACGTGTCTTTTTATTTTCAGTGTAGATCATATATCTAAATTTTTGAACCTGAAGTCGCCCTGCTTAGCAAAATCTGCAATGATTTATAAATCACGTTATGACGTGCTACACTGTATGTGTAATATATAAGACAGCGCGCTGTCCAATCCTATATTATGAACACGATCTTTGAAATCTGCCTGCTCATTTCTGGGTCAAACTCAGGAAAAACAAAATTACACGTGTCTTTTTATTTTCAGTGTAGATCATCAATCTGAATTTTTGAAACTGAAGGCGCCCTGCTTAGCGAAATCTGCAATGATTTATAAATCACGTTATGACGTGCTACACTGTATGTGTATTATATATGGCAGCACGCAGTCTAATCCTATATTTTGAACACGATCTTTGAAAACTGCCTGCTCATTTCTGGGGAAAATTCAGGAAAAACAAAATTACACGTGTCTTTTTATTTTCAGTGTAGATCATCAATCTGAATTTTGAACCTTAAGGCGCCCTGCTTAGCGAAATCTGCAATGATTTATAAATCACGTTATGACGTGCTACACTGTATGTGTATTATATATGGCAGCACGCAGTCTAATCCTATATTTTGAACACGATCTTTGAAAACTGCCTGCTCATTTCTGGGGAAAATTCAGGAAAAACAAAATTACACGTGTCTTTTTATTTTCAGTGTAGATCATATATCTGAATTTTTGAACCTGAAGTCGCCCTGCTTAGCGAAATCTGCAATGATTTATAAATCACGTAATGACGTGCTACACTGTATGTGTATTATATATGACAGCGCGCTGTCCAATCCTATATTTTGAACACGATCTTTGAAATCTGGCTGCTTTTTTGGGGGCAAACTCAGGAAAAAAAAATTACATCATAGATCTGAATCTTTGAAACTGAAGTCGCCCTGCGTAGCGAAATCCTCCCCCTAAAAAAAATCCTAACGCGCTTTAGCAATGAGCCCATGTACAAACCATATTACGAAGGCTGGGAACTTGACCATATGTCACTGACTATGCCAGACGACTGGCGCATGCCAGGCTTATAGGCAAGCCCGTAGAGCCTGCGTGGACAAAAATGAGTTGTGACATGAAATGGTCATGGACTATGTTTGTCATAGTCAGTAAGATTCGGCCTAGTTCCCACCTTCGTGCATAGGTTTGTGCATGGGACCATTGTTAAAGCGCATGAGGATTTTTCAAATCCTATATTTTGAACACGATCTTTGACATCTGGCTGCTCATTTCTTTGGCAAACTCAGAAAAAACAAAATTACACGTGTCTTTTTATTTTCAGTGTAGATCATATATCTGAATTTTTGAACCTGAAGTCGCCCTGCTTAGCGAAATCTGCAATGATTTATAAATCACGTTATAACGTGCTACACTGTATGTGTATTATATATGGCAGCACGCAGTCTCATCCTATATTTTGAACACGATCTTTGAAAACTGCCTGCTCATTTCTGGGTCAAACTCAGGAAAAACAAAATTACACGTGTCTTTTTATTTTCAGTGTAGATCATCAATCTGAATTTTTGAACCTGAAGGCGCCCTGCTTAGCGAAATCTGCAATGATTTATAAATCACGTTATGACGTGCTACACTGTATGTGTATTATATATGGCAGCACGCAGTCTAATCCTATATTTTGAACACGATCTTTGAAAACTGCCTGCTCATTTCTGGGGAAAATTCAGGAAAAACAAAATTACACGTGTCTTTTTATTTTCAGTGTAGATCATATATCTGAATTTTTGAACCTGAAGTCGCCCTGCTTAGCGAAATCTGCAATGATTTATAAATCACGTTATGACGTGCTACACTGTATGTGTATTATATATGACAGCGCGCTGTCCAATCCTATATTTTGAACACGATCTTTGAAATCTGGCTGATTTTTTGGGGGCAAACTCAGGAAAAAAAAATTACATCATAGATCTGAATCTTTGAACCTGAAGTCGCCCTGCTTAGCGAAATCTGCAATGATTTATAAATCACGTTATGACGTGCTACACTGTATGTGTATTATATATGGCAGCACGCAGTCTAATCCTATATTTTGAACACGATCTTTGAAAACTGCCTGCTCACTTCTGGGGAAAATTCAGGGAAAACAAAATTACACGTGTCTTTTTATTTTCAGTGTAGATCATATATCTGAATTTTTGAACCTGAAGTCGCCCTGCTTAGCGAAATCTGCAATGATTTATAAATCACGTTATGACGTGCTACACTGTATGTGTATTATATATGACAGCGCGCTGTCCAATCCTATATTTTGAACACGATCTTTGAAATCTGCCTGCTCATTTCTGGGTCAAACTCAGGAAAAACAAAATTACACGTGTCTTTTTATTTTCAGTGTAGATCATCAATCTGAATTTTTGAACCTTAAGGCGCCCTGCTTAGCGAAATCTGCAATGATTTATAAATCACGTTATGACGTGCTACACTGTATGTGTATTATATATGGCAGCACACAGTCTAATCCTATATTTTGAACACGATCTTTGAAAACTGCCTGCTCATTTCTTGGGCAAACTCAGGAAAAACAAAATTACACGTGTGTTTTAATTTCAGTGTAGATCATATATCTGAATTTTTGAACCTGAATTCGCCCTGCTTAGCGAAATCTGCAATGATTTATAAATCACGTTTTGACGTGCTACACTGTATGTGTATTATATATGGCAGCACGCAGTCGAATCCTATATTTTGAACACGATCTTTGAAAACTGCCTGCTCACTTCTGGGGAAAATTCAGGGAAAACAAAATTACACGTGTCTTTTTATTTTCAGTGTAGATCATATATCTGAATTTTTGAACCTGAAGTCGCCCTGCTTAGCGAAATCTGCAATGATTTATAAATCACGTTATGACGTGCTACACTGTATGTGTATTATATATGACAGCGCGCTGTCCAATCCTATATTTTGAACACGATCTTTGAAATCTGCCTGCTCATTTCTGGGTCAAACTCAGGAAAAACAAAATTACACGTGTCTTTTTATTTTCAGTGTAGATCATCAATCTGAATTTTTGAACCTTAAGGCGCCCTGCTTAGCGAAATCTGCAATGATTTATAAATCACGTTATGACGTGCTACACTGTATGTGTATTATATATGGCAGCACACAGTCTAATCCTATATTTTGAACACGATCTTTGAAAACTGCCTGCTCATTTCTTGGGCAAACTCAGGAAAAACAAAATTACACGTGTGTTTTAATTTCAGTGTAGATCATATATCTGAATTTTTGAACCTGAATTCGCCCTGCTTAGCGAAATCTGCAATGATTTATAAATCACGTTTTGACGTGCTACACTGTATGTGTATTATATATGGCAGCACGCAGTCGAATCCTATATTTTGAACACGATCTTTGAAAACTGCCTGCTCATTTCTGGGGAAAATTCAGGGAAAACAAAATTACACGGGTCTTTTTATTTTCAGTGTAGATCATATATCTAAATTTTTGAAACTGAAGTCGCCCTGCTTAGCAAAATCTGCAATGATTTATAAATCACGTTATGACGTGCTACACTGTATGTGTAATATATAAGACAGCGCGCTGTCCAATCCTATATTATGAACACGATCTTTGAAATCTGCCTGCTCATTTCTGGGTCAAACTCAGGAAAAACAAAATTACACCTGTCTTTTTATTTTCAGTGTAGATCATCAATCTGAATTTTTCAACCTGAAGGCGCCCTGCTTAGCGAAATCTGCAATGATTTATAAATCACGTTATGACGTGCTACACTGTATGTGTATTATATATGACAGCGCGCTGTCCAATCCTATATTTTGAACACGATCTTTGAAATCTGCCTGCTCATTTCTGGGTCAAACTCAGGAAAAACAAAATTACACCTGTCTTTTTATTTTCAGTGTAGATCATCAATCTGAATTTTTCAACCTGAAGGCGCCCTGCTTAGCGAAATCTGCAATGATTTATAAATCACGTTATGACGTGCTACACTGTTTGTGTATTATATATGGCAGCACACAGTCTAATCCTATATTTTGAACACGATCTTTGAAAACTGCCTGCTCATTTCTGGGGAAAATTCAGGAAAAACAAAATTACACGTGTCTTTTTATTTTCAGTGTAGATCATCAATCTGAATTTTGAACCTTAAGGCGCCCTGCTTAGCGAAATCTGCAATGATTTATAAATCACGTTATGACGTGCTACACTGTATGTGTATTATATATGGCAGCACGCAGTCTAATCCTATATTTTGAACACGATCTTTGAAAACTGCCTGCTCATTTCTGGGGAAAATTCAGGAAAAACAAAATTACACGTGTCTTTTTATTTTCAGTGTAGATCATATATCTGAATTTTTGAACCTGAAGTCGCCCTGCTTAGCGAAATCTGCAATGATTTATAAATCACGTAATGACGTGCTACACTGTATGTGTATTATATATGACAGCGCGCTGTCCAATCCTATATTTTGAACACGATCTTTGAAATCTGGCTGCTTTTTTGGGGGCAAACTCAGGAAAAAAAAATTACATCATAGATCTGAATCTTTGAAACTGAAGTCGCCCTGCGTAGCGAAATCCTCCCCCTAAAAAAAATCCTAACGCGCTTTAGCAATGAGCCCATGTACAAACCATATTACGAAGGCTGGGAACTTGACCATATGTCACTGACTATGCCAGACGACTGGCGCATGCCAGGCTTATAGGCAAGCCCGTAGAGCCTGCGTGGACAAAAATGAGTTGTGACATGAAATGGTCATGGACTATGTTTGTCATAGTCAGTAAGATTCGGCCTAGTTCCCACCTTCGTGCATAGGTTTGTGCATGGGACCATTGTTAAAGCGCATGAGGATTTTTCAAATCCTATATTTTGAACACGATCTTTGACATCTGGCTGCTCATTTCTTGGGCAAACTCAGAAAAAACAAAATTACACGTGTCTTTTTATTTTCAGTGTAGATCATATATCTGAATTTTTGAACCTGAAGTCGCCCTGCTTAGCGAAATCTGCAATGATTTATAAATCACGTTATAACGTGCTACACTGTATGTGTATTATATATGGCAGCACGCAGTCTCATCCTATATTTTGAACACGATCTTTGAAAACTGCCTGCTCATTTCTGGGTCAAACTCAGGAAAAACAAAATTACACGTGTCTTTTTATTTTCAGTGTAGATCATCAATCTGAATTTTTGAACCTGAAGGCGCCCTGCTTAGCGAAATCTGCAATGATTTATAAATCACGTTATGACGTGCTACACTGTATGTGTATTATATATGGCAGCACGCAGTCTAATCCTATATTTTGAACACGATCTTTGAAAACTGCCTGCTCATTTCTGGGGAAAATTCAGGAAAAACAAAATTACACGTGTCTTTTTATTTTCAGTGTAGATCATATATCTGAATTTTTGAACCTGAAGTCGCCCTGCTTAGCGAAATCTGCAATGATTTATAAATCACGTTATGACGTGCTACACTGTATGTGTATTATATATGACAGCGCGCTGTCCAATCCTATATTTTGAACACGATCTTTGAAATCTGGCTGATTTTTTGGGGGCAAACTCAGGAAAAAAAAATTACATCATAGATCTGAATCTTTGAACCTGAAGTCGCCCTGCTTAGCGAAATCTGCAATGATTTATAAATCACGTTATGACGTGCTACACTGTATGTGTATTATATATGGCAGCACGCAGTCTAATCCTATATTTTGAACACGATCTTTGAAAACTGCCTGCTCACTTCTGGGGAAAATTCAGGGAAAACAAAATTACACGTGTCTTTTTATTTTCAGTGTAGATCATATATCTGAATTTTTGAACCTGAAGTCGCCCTGCTTAGCGAAATCTGCAATGATTTATAAATCACGTTATGACGTGCTACACTGTATGTGTATTATATATGACAGCGCGCTGTCCAATCCTATATTTTGAACACGATCTTTGAAATCTGCCTGCTCATTTCTGGGTCAAACTCAGGAAAAACAAAATTACACGTGTCTTTTTATTTTCAGTGTAGATCATCAATCTGAATTTTTGAACCTTAAGGCGCCCTGCTTAGCGAAATCTGCAATGATTTATAAATCACGTTATGACGTGCTACACTGTATGTGTATTATATATGGCAGCACACAGTCTAATCCTATATTTTGAACACGATCTTTGAAAACTGCCTGCTCATTTCTTGGGCAAACTCAGGAAAAACAAAATTACACGTGTGTTTTAATTTCAGTGTAGATCATATATCTGAATTTTTGAACCTGAATTCGCCCTGCTTAGCGAAATCTGCAATGATTTATAAATCACGTTTTGACGTGCTACACTGTATGTGTATTATATATGGCAGCACGCAGTCGAATCCTATATTTTGAACACGATCTTTGAAAACTGCCTGCTCATTTCTGGGGAAAATTCAGGGAAAACAAAATTACACGGGTCTTTTTATTTTCAGTGTAGATCATATATCTAAATTTTTGAAACTGAAGTCGCCCTGCTTAGCAAAATCTGCAATGATTTATAAATCACGTTATGACGTGCTACACTGTATGTGTAATATATAAGACAGCGCGCTGTCCAATCCTATATTATGAACACGATCTTTGAAATCTGCCTGCTCATTTCTGGGTCAAACTCAGGAAAAACAAAATTACACCTGTCTTTTTATTTTCAGTGTAGATCATCAATCTGAATTTTTCAACCTGAAGGCGCCCTGCTTAGCGAAATCTGCAATGATTTATAAATCACGTTATGACGTGCTACACTGTATGTGTATTATATATGACAGCGCGCTGTCCAATCCTATATTTTGAACACGATCTTTGAAATCTGCCTGCTCATTTCTGGGTCAAACTCAGGAAAAACAAAATTACACCTGTCTTTTTATTTTCAGTGTAGATCATCAATCTGAATTTTTCAACCTGAAGGCGCCCTGCTTAGCGAAATCTGCAATGATTTATAAATCACGTTATGACGTGCTACACTGTTTGTGTATTATATATGGCAGCACACAGTCTAATCCTATATTTTGAACACGATCTTTGAAAACTGCCTGCTCATTTCTTGGGCAAACTCAGGAAAAACAAAATTACACGTGTGTTTTAATTTCAGTGTAGATCATATATCTGAATTTTTGAACCTGAATTCGCCCTGCTTAGCGAAATCTGCAATGATTTATAAATCACGTTTTGACGTGCTACACTGTATGTGTATTATATATGGCAGCACGCAGTCGAATCCTATATTTTGAACACGATCTTTGAAAACTGCCTGCTCATTTCTGGGGAAAATTCAGGGAAAACAAAATTACACGGGTCTTTTTATTTTCAGTGTAGATCATATATCTAAATTTTTGAACCTGAAGTCGCCCTGCTTAGCAAAATCTGCAATGATTTATAAATCACGTTATGACGTGCTACACTGTATGTGTAATATATAAGACAGCGCGCTGTCCAATCCTATATTATGAACACGATCTTTGAAATCTGCCTGCTCATTTCTGGGTCAAACTCAGGAAAAACAAAATTACACGTGTCTTTTTATTTTCAGTGTAGATCATCAATCTGAATTTTTGAACCTGAAGGCGCCCTGCTTAGCGAAATCTGCAATGATTTATAAATCACGTTATGACGTGCTACACTGTATGTGTATTATATATGGCAGCACGCAGTCTAATCCTATATTTTGAACACGATCTTTGAAAACTGCCTGCTCATTTCTGGGGAAAATTCAGGAAAAACAAAATTACACGTGTCTTTTTATTTGCAGTGTAGATCATCAATCTGAATTTTTGAACCTTAAGGCGCCCTGCTTAGCGAAATCTGCAATGATTTATAAATCACGTTATGACGTGCTACACTGTATGTGTATTATATATGGCAGCACGCAGTCTAATCCTATATTTTGAACACGATCTTTGAAAACTGCCTGCTCATTTCTGGGGAAAATTCAGGAAAAACAAAATTACACGTGTCTTTTTATTTTCAGTGTAGATCATATATCTGAATTTTTGAACCTGAAGTCGCCCTGCTTAGCGAAATCTGCAATGATTTATAAATCACGTAATGACGTGCTACACTGTATGTGTATTATATATGACAGCGCGCTGTCCAATCCTATATTTTGAACACGATCTTTGAAATCTGGCTGCTTTTTTGGGGGCAAACTCAGGAAAAAAAAAATTACATCATAGATCTGAATCTTTGAAACTGAAGTCGCCCTGCGTAGCGAAATCCTCCCCCTAAAAAAAATTCTAACGCGCTTTAGCAATTAGCCCATGTACAAACCATATTACGAAGGCTGGGAACTTGACCATATGTCACTGACTATGCCAGACGACTGGCGCATGCCAGGCTTATAGGCAAGCCCGTAGAGCCTGCGTGGACAAAAATGAGTTGTGACATGAAATGGTCATGGACTATGTTTGTCATAGTCAGTAAGATTCGGCCTAGTTCCCACCTTCGTGCATAGGTTTGTGCATGGGACCATTGTTAAAGCGCATGAGGATTTTTCAAATCCTATATTTTGAACACGATCTTTGACATCTGGCTGCTCATTTCTTGGGCAAACTCAGGAAAAACAAAATTACACGTGTCTTTTTATTTTCAGTGTAGATCATATATCTGAATTTTTGAACCTGAAGTCGCCCTGCTTAGCGAAATCTGCAATGATTTATAAATCACGTTATAACGTGCTACACTGTATGTGTATTATATATGACAGCGCGCTGTCCAATCCTATATTTTGAACACGATCTTTGAAATCTGCCTGCTCATTTCTGGGTCAAACTCAGGAAAAACAAAATTACACGTGTCTTTTTATTTTCAGTGTAGATCATCAATCTGAATTTTTGAACCTTAAGGCGCCCTGCTTAGCGAAATCTGCAATGATTAATAAATCACGTTATGACGTGCTACACTGTATGTGTATTATATATGGCAGCACGCAGTCTATTCCTATATTTTGAACACGATCTTTGAAAACTGCCTGCTCACTTCTGGGGAAAATTCAGGGAAAACAAAATTACACGTGTCTTTTTATTTTCAGTGTAGATCATATATCTGAATTTTTGAACCTGAAGTCGCCCTGCTTAGCGAAATCTGCAATGATTTATAAATCACGTTATGACGTGCTACACTGTATGTGTATTATATATGACAGCGCGCTGTCCAATCCTATATTTTGAACACGATCTTTGAAATCTGCCTGCTCATTTCTGGGTCAAACTCAGGAAAAACAAAATTACACCTGTCTTTTTATTTTCAGTGTAGATCATCAATCTGAATTTTTCAACCTGAAGGCCCCTGCTTAGCGAAATCTGCAATGATTTATAAATCACGTTATGACGTGCTACACTGTTTGTGTATTATATATGGCAGCACACAGTCTAATCCTATATTTTGAACACGATCTTTGAAAACTGCCTGCTCATTTCTTGGGCAAACTCAGGAAAAACAAAATTACACGTGTGTTTTAATTTCAGTGTAGATCATATATCTGAATTTTTGAACCTGAATTCGCCCTGCTTAGCGAAATCTGCAATGATTTATAAATCACGTTTTGACGTGCTACACTGTATGTGTATTATATATGGCAGCACGCAGTCGAATCCTATATTTTGAACACGATCTTTGAAAACTGCCTGCTCATTTCTGGGGAAAATTCAGGGAAAACAAAATTACACGGGTCTTTTTATTTTCAGTGTAGATCATATATCTAAATTTTTGAACCTGAAGTCGCCCTGCTTAGCAAAATCTGCAATGATTTATAAATCACGTTATGACGTGCTACACTGTATGTGTAATATATAAGACAGCGCGCTGTCCAATCCTATATTATGAACACGATCTTTGAAATCTGCCTGCTCATTTCTGGGTCAAACTCAGGAAAAACAAAATTACACGTGTCTTTTTATTTTCAGTGTAGATCATCAATCTGAATTTTTGAACCTGAAGGCGCCCTGCTTAGCGAAATCTGCAATGATTTATAAATCACGTTATGACGTGCTACACTGTATGTGTATTATATAT
Organism: Astropecten irregularis; assembly: GCA_963971285.1. Lineage (NCBI taxonomy): Eukaryota > Metazoa > Echinodermata > Asteroidea > Paxillosida > Astropectinidae > Astropecten > Astropecten irregularis. The sequence goes on along the minus strand of OZ020246.1, from coordinate 18,136,501 downwards.
GGCAGCACGCAGTCTAATCCTATATTTTGAACACGATCTTTGAAAACTGCCTGCTCATTTCTGGGGAAAATTCAGGAAAAACAAAATTACACGTGTCTTTTTATTTTCAGTGTAGATCATCAATCTGAATTTTTGAACCTTAAGGCGCCCTGCTTAGCGAAATCTGCAATGATTTATAAATCACGTTATGACGTGCTACACTGTATGTGTATTATATATGGCAGCACGCAGTCTAATCCTATATTTTGAACACGATCTTTGAAAACTGCCTGCTCATTTCTGGGGAAAATTCAGGAAAAACAAAATTACACGTGTCTTTTTATTTTCAGTGTAGATCATATATCTGAATTTTTGAACCTGAAGTCGCCCTGCTTAGTGAAATCTGCAATGATTTATAAATCACGTAATGACGTGCTACACTGTATGTGTATTATATATGACAGCGCGCTGTCCAATCCTATATTTTGAACACGATCTTTGAAATCTGGCTGCTTTTTTGGGGGCAAACTCAGGAAAAAAAATTACATCATAGATCTGAATCTTTGAAACTGAAGTCGCCCTGCGTAGCGAAATCCTCCCCCTAAAAAAAATCCTAACGCGCTTTAGCAATGAGCCCATGTACAAACCATATTACGAAGGCTGGGAACTTGACCATATGTCACTGACTATGCCAGACGACTGGCGCATGCCAGGCTTATAGGCAAGCCCGTAGAGCCTGCGTGGACAAAAATGAGTTGTGACATGAAATGGTCATGGACTATGTTTGTCATAGTCAGTAAGATTCGGCCTAGTTCCCACCTTCGTGCATAGGTTTGTGCATGGGACCATTGTTAAAGCGCATGAGGATTTTTCAAATCCTATATTTTGAACACGATCTTTGACATCTGGCTGCTCATTTCTTGGGCAAACTCAGGAAAAACAAAATTACACGTGTCTTTTTATTTTCAGTGTAGATCATATATCTGAATTTTTGAACCTGAAGTCGCCCTGCTTAGCGAAATCTGCAATGATTTAAAAATCACGTTATGACGTGCTACACTGTTTGTGTATTATATATGACAGCGCGCTGTCCAATCCTATATTTTGAACACGATCTTTGAAATCTGCCTGCTCATTTCTGGGTCAAACTCAGGAAAAACAAAATTACACCTGTCTTTTTATTTTCAGTGTAGATCATCAATCTGAATTTTTCAACCTGAAGGCGCCCTGCTTAGCGAAATCTGCAATGATTTATAAATCACGTTATGACGTGCTACACTGTATGTGTATTATATATGGCAGCACACAGTCTAATCCTATATTTTGAACACGATCTTTGAAAACTGCCTGCTCATTTCTTTGGCAAACTCAGGAAAAACAAAATTACACGTGTCTTTTTATTTTCAGTGTAGATCATATATCTGAATTTTTGAACCTGAAGTCGCCCTGCTTAGCGAAATCTGCAATGATTTATAAATCACGTTTTGACGTGCTACACTGTATGTGTTTTATATATGGCAGCACGCAGTCGAATCCTATATTTTGAACACGATCTTTGAAAACTGCCTGCTCATTTCTGGGGAAAATTCAGGGAAAACAAAATTACACGGGTCTTTTTATTTTCAGTGTAGATCATATATCTAAATTTTTGAACCTGAAGTCGCCCTGCTTAGCAAAATCTGCAATGATTTATAAATCACGTTATGACGTGCTACACTGTATGTGTAATATATAAGACAGCGCGCTGTCCAATCCTATATTATGAACACGATCTTTGAAATCTGCCTGCTCATTTCTGGGTCAAACTCAGGAAAAACAAAATTACACGTGTCTTTTTATTTTCAGTGTAGATCATCAATCTGAATTTTTGAAACTGAAGGCGCCCTGCTTAGCGAAATCTGCAATGATTTATAAATCACGTTATGACGTGCTACACTGTATGTGTATTATATATGGCAGCACGCAGTCTAATCCTATATTTTGAACACGATCTTTGAAAACTGCCTGCTCATTTCTGGGGAAAATTCAGGAAAAACAAAATTACACGTGTCTTTTTATTTTCAGTGTAGATCATATATCTGAATTTTTGAACCTGAAGTCGCCCTGCTTAGCGAAATCTGCAATGATTTATAAATCACGTAATGACGTGCTACACTGTATGTGTATTATATATGACAGCGCGCTGTCCAATCCTATATTTTGAACACGATCTTTGAAATCTGGCTGCTTTTTTGGGGGCAAACTCAGGAAAAAAAAATTACATCATAGATCTGAATCTTTGAAACTGAAGTCGCCCTGCGTAGCGAAATCCTCCCCCTAAAAAAAATCCTAACGCGCTTTAGCAATGAGCCCATGTACAAACCATATTACGAAGGCTGGGAACTTGACCATATGTCACTGACTATGCCAGACGACTGGCGCATGCCAGGCTTATAGGCAAGCCCGTAGAGCCTGCGTGGACAAAAATGAGTTGTGACATGAAATGGTCATGGACTATGTTTGTCATAGTCAGTAAGATTCGGCCTAGTTCCCACCTTCGTGCATAGGTTTGTGCATGGGACCATTGTTAAAGCGCATGAGGATTTTTCAAATCCTATATTTTGAACACGATCTTTGACATCTGGCTGCTCATTTCTTGGGCAAACTCAGAAAAAACAAAATTACACGTGTCTTTTTATTTTCAGTGTAGATCATATATCTGAATTTTTGAACCTGAAGTCGCCCTGCTTAGCGAAATCTGCAATGATTTATAAATCACGTTATAACGTGCTACACTGTATGTGTATTATATATGGCAGCACGCAGTCTCATCCTATATTTTGAACACGATCTTTGAAAACTGCCTGCTCATTTCTGGGTCAAACTCAGGAAAAACAAAATTACACGTGTCTTTTTATTTTCAGTGTAGATCATCAATCTGAATTTTTGAACCTGAAGGCGCCCTGCTTAGCGAAATCTGCAATGATTTATAAATCACGTTATGACGTGCTACACTGTATGTGTATTATATATGGCAGCACGCAGTCTAATCCTATATTTTGAACACGATCTTTGAAAACTGCCTGCTCATTTCTGGGGAAAATTCAGGAAAAACAAAATTACACGTGTCTTTTTATTTTCAGTGTAGATCATATATCTGAATTTTTGAACCTGAAGTCGCCCTGCTTAGCGAAATCTGCAATGATTTATAAATCAAGGTTATGACGTGCTACACTGTATGTGTATTATATATGACAGCGCGCTGTCCAATCCTATATTTTGAACACGATCTTTGAAATCTGGCTGATTTTTTGGGGGCAAACTCAGGAAAAAAAATTACATCATAGATCTGAATCTTTGAACCTGAAGTCGCCCTGCTTAGCGAAATCTGCAATGATTTATAAATCACGTTATGACGTGCTACACTGTATGTGTATTATATATGGCAGCACGCAGTCTAATCCTATATTTTGAACACGATCTTTGAAAACTGCCTGCTCACTTCTGGGGAAAATTCAGGGAAAACAAAATTACACGTGTCTTTTTATTTTCAGTGTAGATCATATATCTGAATTTTTGAACCTGAAGTCGCCCTGCTTAGCGAAATCTGCAATGATTTATAAATCACGTTATGACGTGCTACACTGTATGTGTATTATATATGACAGCGCGCTGTCCAATCCTATATTTTGAACACGATCTTTGAAATCTGCCTGCTCATTTCTGGGTCAAACTCACGAAAAACAAAATTACACCTGTCTTTTTATTTTCAGTGTAGATCATCAATCTGAATTTTTCAACCTGAAGGCGCCCTGCTTAGCGAAATCTGCAATGATTTATAAATCACGTTATGACGTGCTTCACTGTATGTGTATTATATATGGCAGCACACAGTCTAATCCTATATTTTGAACACGATCTTTGGAAACTGCCTGCTCATTTCTTGGGCAAACTCAGGAAAAACAAAATTACACGTGTCTTTTTATTTTCAGTGTAGATCATATATCTGAATTTTTGAACCTGAAGTCGCCCTGCTTAGCGAAATCTGCAATGATTTATAAATCACGTTTTGACGTGCTACACTGTATGTGTATTATATATGGCAGCACGCAGTCTAATCCTATATTTTGAACACGATCTTTGAAATCTGGCTGCTTTTTTGGGGGCAAACTCAGGAAAAAAAATTACATCATAGATCTGAATCTTTGAAACTGAAGTCGCCCTGCGTAGCGAAATCCTCCCCCTAAAAAAAATCCTAACGCGCTTTAGCAATGAGCCCATGTACAAACCATATTACGAAGGCTGGGAACTTGACCATATGTCACTGACTATGCCAGACGACTGGCGCATGCCAGGCTTATAGGCAAGCCCGTAGAGCCTGCGTGGACAAAAATGAGTTGTGACATGAAATGGTCATGGACTATGTTTGTCATAGTCAGTAAGATTCGGCCTAGTTCCCACCTTCGTGCATAGGTTTGTGCATGGGACCATTGTTAAAGCGCATGAGGATTTTTCAAATCCTATATTTTGAACACGATCTTTGACATCTGGCTGCTCATTTCTTGGGCAAACACAGGAAAAACAAAATTACACGTGTCTTTTTATTTTCAGTGTAGATCATATATCTGAATTTTTGAACCTGAAGTCGCCCTGCTTAGCGAAATCTGCAATGATTTATAAATCACGTTATAACATGCTACACTGTATGTGTATTATATATGGCAGCACGCAGTCTAATCCTATATTTTGAACACGATCTTTGAAAACTGCCTGCTCATTTCTGGGTCAAACTCAGGAAAAACAAAATTACACGTGTCTTTTTATTTTCAGTGTAGATCATCAATCTGAATTTTTGAACCTGAAGGCGCCCTGCTTAGCGAAATCTGCAATGATTTATAAATCACGTTATGACGTGCTACACTGTATGTGTATTATATATGGCAGCACGCAGTCTAATCCTATATTTTGAACACGATCTTTGAAAACTGCCTGCTCATTTCTGGGGAAAATTCAGGAAAAACAAAATTACACGTGTCTTTTTATTTTCAGTGTAGATCATATATCTGAATTTTTGAACCTGAAGTCGCCCTGCTTAGCGAAATCTGCAATGATTTATAAATCACGTTATGACGTGCTACACTGTATGTGTATTATATATGACAGCGCGCTGTCCAATCCTATATTTTGAACACGATCTTTGAAATCTGGCTGATTTTTTGGGGGCAAACTCAGGAAAAAAAAATTACATCATAGATCTGAATCTTTGAACCTGAAGTCGCCCTGCTTAGCGAAATCTGCAATGATTTATAAATCACGTATAACGTGCTACACTGTATGTGTATTATATATGGCAGCACGCAGTCTAATCCTATATTTTGAACACGATCTTTGAAAACTGCCTGCTCACTTCTGGGGAAAATTCAGGGAAAACAAAATTACACGTGTCTTTTTATTTTCAGTGTAGATCATATATCTGAATTTTTGAACCTGAAGTCGCCCTGCTTAGCGAAATCTGCAATGATTTATAAATCACGTTATGACGTGCTACACTGTATGTGTATTATATATGACAGCGCGCTGTCCAATCCTATATTTTGAACACGATCTTTGAAATCTGCCTGCTCATTTCTGGGTCAAACTCAGGAAAAACAAAATTACACGTGTCTTTTTATTTTCAGTGTAGATCATCAATCTGAATTTTTCAACCTGAAGGCGCCCTGCTTAGCGAAATCTGCAATGATTTATAAATCACGTTATGACGTGCTACACTGTATGTGTATTATATATGGCAGCACGCAGTCTAATCCTATATTTTGAACACGATCTTTGAAAACTGCCTGCTCATTTCTTGGGCAAACTCAGGAAAAACAAAATTACACGTGTCTTTTTATTTTCAGTGTAGATCATATATCTGAATTTTTGAACCTGAAGTCGCCCTGCTTAGCGAAATCTGCAATGATTTATAAATCACGTTTTGACGTGCTACACTGTATGTGTATTATATATGGCATCACGCAGTCGAATCCTATATTTTGAACACGATCTTTGAAAACTGCCTGCTCATTTCTGGGGAAAATTCAGGGAAAACAAAATTACACGGGTCTTTTTATTTTTAGTGTAGATCATATATCTAAATTTTTGAACCTGAAGTCGCCCTGCTTAGCGAAATCTGCAATGATTTACAAATCACGTTATGACGTGCTACACTGTATGTGTATTATATATGACAGCGCGCTGTCCAATCCTATATTTTGAACACGATCTTTGAAATCTGGCTGCTTTTTTGGGGGCAAACTCAGGAAAAAAAAATTACATCATAGATCTGAATCTTTGAAACTGAAGTCGCCCTGCGTAGCGAAATCCTCCCCCTAAAAAAAATCCTAACGCGCTTTAGCAATGAGCCCATGTACAAACCATATTACGAAGGCTGGGAACTTGACCATATGTCACTGACTATGCCAGACGACTGGCGCATGCCCAGGCTTATAGGCAAGCCCGTAGAGCCTGCGTGGACAAAAATGAGTTGTGACATGAAATGGTCATGGACTATGTTTGTCATAGTCAGTAAGATTCGGCCTAGTTCCCACCTTCGTGCATAGGTTTGTGCATGGGACCATTGTTAAAGCGCATGAGGATTTTTCAAATCCTATATTTTGAACACGATCTTTGACATCTGGCTGCTCATTTCTTGGGCAAACTCAGGAAAAACAAAATTACACGTGTCGTTTTATTTTCAGTGTAGATCATATATCTGAATTTTTGAACCTGAAGTCGCCCTGCTTAGCGAAATCTGCAATGATTTATAAATCACGTTTTGACGTGCTACACTGTATGTGTATTATATATGGCAGCACGCAGTCTAATCCTATATTTTGAACACGATCTTTGAAAACTGCCTGCTCACTTCTGGGGAAAATTCAAGGAAAACAAAATTACACGTGTCTTTTTATTTTCAGTGTAGATAATATATCTGAATTTTTGAACCTGAAGTCGCCCTGCTTAGCGAAATCTGCAATGATTTATAAATCACGTTATGACGGTGCTACACTGTATGTGTATTATATATGACAGCGCGCTGTCCAATCCTATATTTTGAACACGATCTTTGAAATCTGCCTGCTCATTTCTGGGTCAAACTCAGGAAAAACAAAATTACACGTGTCTTTTTATTTTCAGTGTAGATCATCAATCTGAATTTTTCAACGTGAAGGCGCCCTGCTTAGCGAAATCTGCAATGATTTATAAATCACGTTATGACGTGCTACACTGTATGTGTATTATATATGGCATCACGCAGTCGAATCCTATATTTTGAACACGATCTTTGAAAACTGCCTGCTCATTTCTGGGGAAAATTCAGGGAAAACAAAATTACACGGGTCTTTTTATTTTTAGTGTAGATCATATATCTAAATTTTTGAACCTGAAGTCGCCCTGCTTAGCGAAATCTGCAATGATTTATAAATCACGTTTTGACGTGCTACACTGTATGTGTATTATATATGGCAGCACGCAGTCTAATCCTATATTTTGAACACGATCTTTGAAAACTGCCTGCTTATTTCTGGGGAAAATTCAGGGAAAACAAATTACACGTGTCTTTTTATTTTCAGTGTAGATCATATATCTGAATTTGTGAACCTGAAGTCGCCCTGCTTAGCGAATTATGTGATGATTTATAAATCATGTTATGACGTTCTACACTGTACTTTTATCATATATGACAGCGCGCTGTCCAATCCTATATTTTGAACACGATCTTTGAAATCTGCCTGCTCGTTTCTGGGGCAAACTCAGGAAAAAGAAAATTACACGTGTCTTTTTATTTTCAGTGTAGATCATATATCTGAATATTTGAACCTGAAGTTGCCCTGCGTAGCGAAATCTATAATGATTTATATATCATATTATGACGTTCTGCACTGTATGTGTATTATATATGGCAGCGCGCGGTCATATCCTATATTTTGAACACGATCTTTGAAATCTGGCTGCTTTTTGGGGGGCAAACTCAGGAAAAAAAAAATTACATCATAGATCTGAATCTTTGAAACTGAAGTCGCCCTGCGTAGCGAAATCCTCCCCCTAAAAAAAATCCTAACGCGCTTTAGCAATGAGCCCATGTACAAACCATATTACGAAGGCTGGGAACTTGACCATATGTCACTGACTATGCCAGACGACTGGCGCATGCCAGGCTTATAGGCAAGCCCGTAGAGCCTGCGTGGACAAAAATGAGTTGTGACATGAAATGGTCATGGACTATGTTTGTCATAGTCAGTAAGATTCGGCCTAGTTCCCACCTTCGTGCATAGGTTTGTGCATGGGACCATTGTTAAAGCGCATGAGGATTTTTCAAATCCTATATTTTGAACACGATCTTTGACATCTGGCTGCTCATTTCTTGGGCAAACTCAGGAAAAACAAAATTACACGTGTCTTTTTATTTTCAGTGTAGATCATATATCTGAATTTTTGAACCTGAAGTCGCCCTGCTTAGCGAAATCTGCAATGATTTATAAATCACGTTTTGACGTGCTACACTGTATGTGTATTATATATGGCAGCACGCAGTCGAATCCTATATTTTGAACACGATCTTTGAAAACTGCCTGCTCATTTCTGGAGAAAATTCAGGGAAAACAAAATTACACGTGTCTTTTTATTTTCAGTGTAGATCATATATCTAAATTTTTGAACCTGAAGTCGCCCTGCTTAGCGAAATCTGCAATGATTTATAAATCACGTTATGACGTGCTACACTGTATGTGTATTATATATGACAGCGCGCTGTCCAATCCTATATTTTGAACACGATCCTTGAAATCTGCCTGCTCATTTCTGGGTCAAACTCAGGAAAAACAAAATTACACGTGTCTTTTTATTTTCAGTGTAGATCATCAATCTGAATTTTTCAACCTGAAGGCGCCCTGCTTAGCGAAATCTGCAATGATTTATAAATCACGTTATGACGTGCTACACTGTATGTGTATTATATATGGCAGCACGCAGTCTAATCCTATATTTTGAACACGATCTTTGAAAACTGCCTGCTCATTTCTGGGGATAATTCAGGAAAAACAAAATTACACGTGTCTTTTTATTTTCAGTGTAGATCATATATCTGAATTTTTGAACCTGAAGTCGCCCTGCTTAGCGAAATCTGCAATGATTTATAAATCACGTTATGACGTGCTACACTGTATGTGTATTATATATGACAGCGCGCTGTCCAATCCTATATTTTGAACACGATCTTTGACATCTGGCTGCTCATTTCTTGGGCAAACTCAGGAAAAACAAAATTACACGTGTCTTTTTATTTTCAGTGTAGATCATATATCTGAATTTTTGAACCTGAAGTCGCCATGCTTAGCGAAATCTGCAATGATTTATAAATCACGTTTTGACGTGCTACACTGTATGTGTATTATATATGACAGCGCGCTGTCCAATCCTATATTTTGAACATGATCTTTGAAATCTGCCTGCTCATTTCTGGGTCAAACTCAGGAAAAAGAAAATTACACGTGTCTTTTTATTTTCAGTGTAGATCATCAATCTGAATTTTTCAACCTGAAGGCGCCCTGCTTAGCGAAATCTGCAATGATTTATAAATCACGTTATGACGTGCTACACTGTGTGTGTATTATATATGGCAGCACGCAGTCTAATCCTATATTTTGAACACGATCTTTGAAAACTGCCTGCTCATTTCTTGGGCAAACTCAGGAAAAACAAAATTACACGTGTCTTTTTATTTTCAGTGTAGATCATATATCTGAATTTTTGAACCTGAAGTCGCCCTGCTTAGCGAAATCTGCAATGATTTATAAATCACGTTTTGACGTGCTACACTGTATGTGTATTATATATGGCAGCACGCAGTCGAATCCTATATTTTGAACACGATCTTTGAAAACTGCCTGCTCATTTCTGGGGAAAATTCAGGGAAAACAAAATTACACGTGTCTTTTTATTTTCAGTGTAGATCATATATCTAAATTTTTGAACCTGAAGTCGCCCTGCTTAGCGAAATCTGCAATGATTTATAAATCACGTTATGACGTGCTACACTGTATGTGTATTATATATGACAGCGCGCTGTCCAATCCTATATTTTGAGCACGATCTTTGAAATCTGCCTGATCATTTCTGGGTCAAACTCAGGAAAAACAAAATTACACGTGTCTTTTTATTTTCAGTGTAGATCATCAATCTGAATTTTTCAACCTGAAGGCGCCCTGCTTAGCGAAATCTGCAATGATTTATAAATCACGTTATGGCGTGCTACACTGTATGTGTATTATATATGGCAGCACGCAGTCTAATCCTATATTTTGAACACGATCTTTGAAAACTGCCTGCTCATTTCTTGGGCAAACTCAGGAAAAAAAAAAATTACACGTGTCTTTTTATTTTCAGTGTAGATCATATATCTGAATTTTTGAACCTGAAGTCGCCCTGCTTAGCGAAATCTGCAATGATTTATAAATCACGTTTTGACGTGCTACACTGTATGAGTGTATTATATATGACAGCGCGCTGTCCAATCCTATATTTTGAACACGATCTTTGAAATCTGCCTGCTCGTTTCTGGGGCAAACTCGGGAAAAAGAAAATTACACGTGTCTTTTTATTTTCAGTCTAGATCATATATCTGAATATTTGAACCTGAAGTTGCCCTGCGTAGCGAAATCTATAATGATTTATATATCAAATTATGACGTTCTGCACTGTATGTGTATTATATATGGCAGCGCGCGGTCATATCCTATATTTTGAACACGATCTTTGAAATCTGGCTGCTTTTTTGGGGGCAAACTCAGGAAAAAAAAAAATTACATCATAGATCTGAATCTTTGAAACTGAAGTCGCCCTGCGTAGCGAAATCCTCCCCCTAAAAAAAATCCTAACGCGCTTTAGCAATGAGCCCATGTTCAAACCATATTACGAAGGCTGGGAACTTGACCATATGTCACTGACTATGCCAGACGACTGGCGCATGCCAGGCTTATAGGCAAGCCCGTAGAGCCTGCGTGGACAAAAATGAGTTGTGACATGAAATGGTCATGGACTATGTTTGTCATAGTCAGTAAGATTCGGCCTAGTTCCCACCTTCGTGCATAGGTTTGTGCATGGGACCATTGTTAAAGCGCATGAGGATTTTTCAAATCCTATATTTTGAACACGATCTTTGACATCTGGCTGCTCATTTCTTGGGCAAACTCAGGAAAAACAAAATTACACGTGTCTTTTTATTTTCAGTGTAGATCATATATCTGAATTTTTGAACCTGAAGTCGCCCTTCTTAGCGAAATCTGCAATGATTTATAAATCACGTTTTGACGTGCTACACTGTATGTGTATTATACACTATATTTTGAACACGATCTTTGAAATCTGCCTGCTCGTTTCTGGGGCAAACTCAGGAAAAAGAAAATTACACGTGTCTTTTTATTTTCAGTGTAGATCATATATCTGAATTTTTGAACCTGAAGTCGCCCTGCTTAGCGAAATCTGCAATGATTTATAAATCACGTTATGACGTGCTACACTGTATGTGTATTATATATGACAGCGCGCTGTCCAATCCTATATTTTGAACACGATCCTTGAAATCTGCCTGCTCATTTCTGGGTCAAACTCAGGAAAAACAAAATTACACGTGTCTTTTTATTTTCAGTGTAGATCATCAATCTGAATTTTTGAACCTGAAGGCGCCCTGCTTTGCGAAATCTGCAATGATTTATAAATAACGTTATGACGTGCTACACTGTATGTGTATTATATATGGCAGCACGCAGTCTAATCCTATATTTTGAACACGATCTTTGAAAACTGCCTGCTATTTCTGGGGAAAATTCAGGAAAAACAAAATTACACGTGTCTTTTTATTTTCAGTGTAGATCATATATCTGAATTTTTGAACCTGAAGTCGCCCTGCTTAGCGAAATCTGTAATGATTTATAAATCACGTTATGACGTGCTACACTGTATGTGTATTATATATGACAGCGCGCTGTCCAATCCTATATTTTGAACACGATCTTTGAAAACTGCCTGCTCATTTCTGGGGAAAATTCAGGAAAAAGAAAATTACACGTGTCTTTTTATTTTCAGTCTAGATCATATATCTGAATATTTGAACCTGAAGTTGCCCTGCGTAGCGAAATCTATAATGATTTATATATCAAATTATGACGTTCTGCACTGTATGTGTATTATATATGGCAGCGCGCGGTCATATCCTATATTTTGAACACGATCTTTGAAATCTGGCTGCTTTTTTGGGGGCAAACTCAGGAAAAAAAAAAATTACATCATAGATCTGAATCTTTGAAACTGAAGTCGCCCTGCGTAGCGAAATCCTCCCCCTAAAAAAAAATCCTAACGCGCTTTAGCAATGAGCCCATGTTCAAACCATATTACGAAGGCTGGGAACTTGACCATATGTCACTGACTATGCCAGACGACTGGCGCATGCCAGGCTTATAGGCAAGCCCGTAGAGCCTGCGTGGACAAAAATGAGTTGTGACATGAAATGGTCATGGACTATGTTTGTCATAGTCAGTAAGATTCGGCCTAGTTCCCACCTTCGTGCATAGGTTTGTGCATGGGACCATTGTTAAAGCGCATGAGGATTTTTCAAATCCTATATTTTGAACACGATCTTTGACATCTGGCTGCTCATTTCTTGGGCAAACTCAGGAAAAACAAAATTACACGTGTCTTTTTATTTTCAGTGTAGATCATATATCTGAATTTTTGAACCTGAAGTCGCCCTTCTTAGCGAAATCTGCAATGATTTATAAATCACGTTTTGACGTGCTACACTGTATGTGTATTATACACTATATTTTGAACACGATCTTTGAAATCTGCCTGCTCGTTTCTGGGGCAAACTCAGGAAAAAGAAAATTACACGTGTCTTTTTATTTTCAGTGTAGATCATATATCTGAATTTTTGAACCTGAAGTCGCCCTGCTTAGCGAAATCTGCAATGATTTATAAATCACGTTATGACGTGCTACACTGTATGTGTATTATATATGACAGCGCGCTGTCCAATCCTATATTTTGAACACGATCCTTGAAATCTGCCTGCTCATTTCTGGGTCAAACTCAGGAAAAACAAAATTACACGTGTCTTTTTATTTTCAGTGTAGATCATCAATCTGAATTTTTGAACCTGAAGGCGCCCTGCTTTGCGAAATCTGCAATGATTTATAAATAACGTTATGACGTGCTACACTGTATGTGTATTATATATGGCAGCACGCAGTCTAATCCTATATTTTGAACACGATCTTTGAAAACTGCCTGCTATTTCTGGGGAAAATTCAGGAAAAACAAAATTACACGTGTCTTTTTATTTTCAGTGTAGATCATATATCTGAATTTTTGAACCTGAAGTCGCCCTGCTTAGCGAAATCTGTAATGATTTATAAATCACGTTATGACGTGCTACACTGTATGTGTATTATATATGACAGCGCGCTGTCCAATCCTATATTTTGAACACGATCTTTGAAAACTGCCTGCTCATTTCTGGGGAAAATTCAGGAAAAACAAAATTACACGTGTCTTTTTATTTTCAGTCTAGATCGTATATCTGAATTTTTGAACCTGAAGTCGCCCTGCTTAGCGAAATCTGTAATGATTTATAAATCACGTTATGACGTGCTACACTGTATGTGTATTATATATGACAGCGCGCTGTCCAATCCTATATTTTAAACACGATCTTTGAAAACTGCCTGCTCATTTCTGGGGAAAATTCAGGAAAAACAAAATTACACGTGTCTTTTTATTTTCAGTCTAGATCATAGATCTGAATTTTTGAACCTGAAGTCGTCCTGCTTACAAAAAGACACGTGTAATTTTGTGTGTATTATATATGACAGCGCGCTGTCCAATCCTATATTTTGAACACGATCTTTGAAATGTGCCTGCTCGTTTCTGGGGCAAACTCAGGAAAAACAAAATTACACGTGTCTTTTTATTTTCAGTCTAGATCATTTATCTGAATATTTGAACCTGAAGTCGCCCTGCGTAGCGAAATCTATAATGATTTATATATCATATTATGATGTTCTGCACTGTATGTGTATTATATATGGCAGCGTGCGGTCATATCCTATATTTTTAACACGATCTTTGAAACCTGGCTGCTCTTTTTTGGGGCAAACTCAGGGAAAAAAATTACATCATAGATCTGAATCTTTGAAACTGAAGTCGCCCTGCGTAGCGAAATCCTCCCCCTAAAAAAATCCTAACGCGCTTTAGCAATGAGCCCATGTACAAACCATATTACGAAGGCTGGGAACTTGACCATATGTCACTGACTATGCCAGACTACTGGCGCATGCCACGCTTATAGGCAAGCCTGTAGAGCCTGCGTGGACAAAAATGAGTTGTGACATGGTCCTGGACTATGTTTGTCATAGTCAGTAAGATTCGGCCTAGTTCCCACCTTCGTGCATAGGTTTGTGCATGGGACCATTGTTAAAGCGCATGAGGATTTTTCAAATCCTATATTTTGAACACGATCTTTGAAATCTGGCTGCTCTTTTTGGGCCAAACTCAGGAAAAACAAAATTACACGTGTGTTTTTGTTTTCAGTCTAGATCATAGATCTGAATTTTTGAACCTGATGAAGTCGCCCTGCGTAGCGAAATCTGTAATGATTTATATATCATATTATGACGTTCTACACTGTATGTGTATTATATATGGCAGCGCACGGTCAAATCCTATATTTTGAACACGATCTTTGAAATCTGGCTGCTCATTTCTGGGGCAAACTCAGGAAAAACAAAATTACACGCAGTCATACTAAATACCGGAAAACACAGGGAAACACCGGGAAACAGCGGAAACAGCGGAAAACACCGGAAAACACTGCAAAACACTGCAAAACACCGGAAAACTACAGGAAAAACACATTGCCAAACACGCAATCACAATAGAATCATGGCCCTTTGCATTCGGCTGATGCGTCAGTGTTGTTTATTGTAATTTTGGGACTTGAATGAACTAGGCCAAAGTGCTGGCATTTTTATCAGTAGAGGAGTGGGATATACCGGGGGTAAACAAATTTACCTGAGAGGGATAAAAACAGATCAGAACAATTTTAACCGTTAGCGAGAGGAGGAAAAACATATAATGGCCTATCTACCTAAAAAATAAACCCTCCCCGCAACCCCCACCGTACCCCCCCCCCCAAAAAAAAAAACATAAACGAAAAACTACCGGAAAACACAAGAAAATTACCGGGAAACACCTGAAACTACTGGAAAACAACTAACCGCTGAAAATACCGAAAAACTACCAGAAACACCGGATTGGTTTTCCCATTGAAATATAAAAAAGTTAAATATGCAAAATGAGGTCGGCTGTGGGCTATATTTTATCTATTACTTTAGGAGAGGAACCAGTCTATTATTTTAGTTTATTGTATTACCTTTATTGCACGTGGTGTGACCCGTCTACGCCGATGTCCGATTGATCTCAAACTTTTTCACAAGTTGTCTTAGTCTTGGTTCCAAGACCTTCGTTCGTGCTTTCCCGCGGCCCAGGGCGCCCCCGCGCGGCGGATATGGGAGAATTCTATCAGACTTTTGGACCGAGTTGTCTGGAGTCGAGTTGTCCCGCGGTCGACTTGTTCGGTACCCTACAAGTACCCACAATGCACTGTGTGCACTAAAGTTAAAATGGCGGACACCTAGTCGGAAGAGGCTGCGTGCCTGGTACAGTCACAAAAGTGCTTCGTGTGCTGTTCGTTTACGAGCCAGATTTTCACATCTTATTCAATTCTGAATTTGACGTAAGGCTTCGGGTTAATATCAGGAGGGATTCTGCGATGGCACAGTGCACGCAGAGCGCCCAGGAATTCATCCAGAATTCCTTTGGGCCGACGGTGGCCGTGTTGTGCAGCCACGACGCCGAGGTTTTGGCGCAGAAAAACAATCTGTCCATGGTGGAAATGATTCGTCCTTTCAGTCGTCTGACGAACGAAGGTAACTCAGACAAAAATAAAAACCAGAGAATTAATTGTAATTTGTATTCACTCCATTTATATAGGCCCTAATATATAACATTCCTGAAGACTGGCCACTGTCCAGTCAATCATGTCAGGAAGATAGAATGATGTGTTTGCATTTTGGGGGGAGGGGTCAATAATGAAGGAAGTAATAACAAAATGTGTGCATTGTTATGTTGGACTTGGAGTGATTACAGAATACCCCACCACTTGAAAGCCCTGTGCGTAAACATATGAGTGGTCAAGAATGACATTATTAATACACGGGTTCAATGAGGGAGAGGCAAGTGGTGGGGGAATTCTGCAATTGAACCGTTGTTGAAGTTAACATTGATGAATACAGAACTTTGGCATTAGGCCTATTGCCACTTATTGGTTTGACTGAACATGCATGGGTGTAGAGATGTGTGAACGGTGTACAGGCATGTAAACTCAGGCTCAAATACATGCCAACTTGTGGCTAAAATGGTAATGCATGCCAAGCAGGGTTCTAGCCACGGTGGGCGGCGCTGGGCGGGCCAGCCCAGTACTGGAAATTTGTGCCTGGGACGTAGGTCTGAAATCAACTCTGCTGCCCAGCACGAATTTCCGCAGAGTGAATAAAAGTATTGCCAATATCGTGAATTTTGATCACATTCCTGAATAAAAGTTCACTCTTTTCCGTGTTTTGAAATATGAAGCATTGTTTCTCAATGTTTACAAGACGATGTAATTTCCAATTTTTAGCGTAAGCCTACTGTATATGTCAACTTCATTTCTAGAGCCCACCACTAAAATTGGTCTGGCTAGAACCCTGATGCCAAGTACACAATATCAATGTACACATGACCATGTCATTTCACAAATTGCAATTGACATGCCTATGGGTCATTGACATACACCATAGATGATTTTCTTTCCTCCATGCATACACTAACTTTGTACACGCCCCAGTTTGTACACTGCCTAACTCAATTACTCATACAGGTTGACTGGGCCAGCCAAAAGATTTTTAGCACCTGCACTTGTTGCACCAGCAAGGCACACACCAGTTTTTATTCAGGATTATTTTCTTAGTATGAGTTACAAAATTCGACAAGAACTCACACACTGTTACATATTTTAGATTATCAGCTTGATATAAGTGGTTGAGATATGGTCAGGCAAGTTTGCCACAATGTAAGTAAATTGTATACTGTACCATATAACTGTTGAGCGAAATTTTTGACCTTGCACAAGTTTTAAACTTTGCATTTTCGTTTCCCAACAACATATCCACATCGATCAACGACGATAGTATGACCACGATCGCATGGAAAACGCACACTCAAAATGGCGCACGCAAGAGTGACTCTCGATCTCCGATTGTGCGTGCAGTTGCTTGGAAACATTATTCGTACCATGTAGTTCATGTCACCAAAGGCGGACGCGTGAAGCACAGACGTCCAGCTTCAGCATTTACAGCGTGCAATTTTAAAACGGGTGGAAATATTTAGAGGTTGAAAATTGCGCACGGCCCAGTTTAAAACTTGCGCGGGGGGTTGAAAATTGTGCTCAACATAATTATTACATCAGGATCAACTAAATTTGAATTCCGGAAGTTAAAGGAAACTTGTCAAGATCATGCTAAGCCCTGTAGCCTACCTTTGAAATAGTATATATTTTTTTACAAGAATATTCGGCTGTGTTTTTTTTTTGTTCAGCGCATATTCGAGATCCATCTGGGCAGATGCATCCCGTCCGCAACCTCCGTCTCATACTGAAAGAGATGAACCAGCAGCCTCTCTCGGTTACACTGATGCGGAAGATGCTGGAGGAGAGTGTCAATCGATGCCAGCCTCCGCCCGTAGATGGTAACCGTGGCAATGTCATCACTGTTGGCTCCTATGACTTGCAGATTGGAGGTATGAGATATAACTTCAACGAATGCAACTTGACAGGACCTCCATGCCCAGTATCTGAGATAGACAATTCAGAACTGATCACCAGGGCTCTCCCTTAACTTTTTTTTTCAGTCGCCAGCCGGACTACCCAGCCAGAGTTTTGGGTAGTCCGCCAGTTTTTTAACTCGCCCGCATATGTTTTATGCTATTTTTTTAATCAAACTTAAAATTGATAAAAATACATTGTTATTTGCAATTTCGGCAAACAAGTGTTACTGGTAACTATGTTATACTTCAGAGTTCATATCTAGTTGAATCATTCAACCAAATGTCAGTATTTGTTTGAATTGATAAAAATGTACGCTAATTGCAAATATATAACACAATCACAATTAAAGTTGGAAGTCAACACTTATATATAAAAGTGCACATCAGCTTCAGTTTTGCGCTAGCAAATGTTTTCTTGCACTTGAAAAAAAATGTATTTAAAAACATTAATTATATGTTTATTTTGGTTTAATTAATACAAATCAGTTTATTGGAAATATTAGAAGATTACTTGTAAAACGAGTATAACATTGCCGGGTATAATACCTGCAATTTAATATTATATAAGAAATCAAGAACCCGGAAGTATGCTGCGTAATGGCTGTTGATGAGTACCGTACCGGGGCGCCACGCCAGGTGTGGCGTGCTTAAAAGTTACAACTGAATTGACCAGACCCTTCAAGAACACCCCGACTTTTAGCTGATTTCCGCTTTTTTTTAAGGGTGCCAAATTTTATTTTGCGCTCATGATTTCTACCGACATGACAGACCAAGCAAATCTTAGCGCGATCCTTTTTTCCGACAATGTCATGAACACCGACATAAAACACGATGTATGCATTGTCACGATTGTTATTTGTATCGTTGCGAGATCCCCGTACAATTACAAATATTCTGACCGTACCGTAAAGCGCATTTTCGTGATCAGCTACATCTTACTTGAATTTCAGTCGGTAATTTTGTCCAAGAAGAAACACACTTTTCACGTACATGTGCTTGATCTAAAAACAAACGTCGTGAGAAAAATTCCTAGGGCGACGAATGCATAGAGAAGACGTAAACACGATGCATCATGCAGTCAGCATGGTCATAATCTCGAATATTCTACGACTCGTATCCGACCCACACGGCCACACGTAAAAGCTACGATATCAAAACAACGTGCACCAGTCTCAACCACGTGTGGGCAAAGACTACATACACACCGTACGTACTGTGTGTGTGCACTGTACAGGCTCGGTCGGTTCCGAAGATCTGCCGTACGGGGTAGGATTTTTGGACGGTACGGAACATGTATATCGCGGCCGGGCAGCGTAAGTTTTCTTTTCGGCCGCGTATTTTTTTAGTCAATGTTTAAAAAATAAGCGGCCGGGCATAGGAATATTTTGTTTTCTACACTTTATTTCAACAAAATTTGAGTCGCCCGCCGGACTACCGAGAGAAGGGTTTTGACTCGCCCGCCGCTTTTTTGAGTCGCATTTGGCACCCGGGCGACCGCTAAGGTCGAGCCCTGGGTCACCTATCTCACCAACTGCCAATTCTGATCTAGATAGCTGTAGCAGACATACGAGATAATAATTATCTTTCCTGGGTCACACAAGTGTACTTTGTGATTGATTGATTCATTTGTTGGTGTTGAATTGGACAATATTGTTGTAGTTTTTTTTTTTTGGTAATCAAGGATTTCTTAAAATTTCCCGAAGCACTTGTTTGAAAGCCTGATGACATCATTATGGCAAGAGGATGAGAAGAACAAACAATTTAAGATGGTGGGAGGAAAACCCCAGAGTAATATTCCGAGTAAAGCCAGAAGTAGGGACTGAAAACCCAATCCATTTGTGGAACGAATCGGACTCACTCAGGCCAGAGGTAAAAAGCAAAGAAAGAACTTCTGTGCAAACGTGACCCCCTAATAATTTTCACTATGTTCACCTTGTTTTCAAAACCCCATAACTAACGAGTGCATTGTATGACTTTGTATGTTTTTGATTTATTTACAGCTTCTACGGCGTGGTATGAAACTTACCGAGATGTCTTCCTGGAACTCCTGACTCCCTCTGACCATGAGTTTATCCAGCATTATGTCGCCTGTATCCTTTTTTCCTGCTCCAGCAAGACCCAATAATTCTGACTTTTAACCCTAACCCTCGGCATTTACCACACAAGACAAGAACTGCTTAATACCACACATTACCACTGTCTCCATAGGGGGACTGGATCATAAAGTACTCATTACCACAAAAACCCACACCGAGGCGTATTGTGGTATTCAGGATATTCAGGATACCACACTCACCACAGGAAGAAAAAAATGTGTGGTAAACTGTGGTATGCATGTTGTTTGAATCGTTCAACTGCTGAATATGATATGTGTGGTTTCCTTCCCCAAACACTGATTGCAGTGAACAGTTCTGACCAAATTCAATGGATTGCATAGTTTTTGTCATGCTTTTACATCAGACACTGCATACCAACCAAAACTGCATGAAATGTCAATTTCAATACAAGTAATATACTGCTGCAAACTGCTCATCAGCCAAAATAATGACCTGAGATATAAACTGCTTGGAGTTAGGAGCAAAGATCCTATATCTGCGCAAAATCACGCGCAAGTACGCACAGGTGGCCATTTTAGTAATCCAAATTTACTGTTTTCATTTCATGTGTGATTCTGGCCCAATAAATAATTATAATAGGCCTTAATAATGATTACCGGGGTACAAAAATTATTCGGGTGAAAGTTTTGTCTTAGTTCAGTCAAATTTGACGTTAATAACATCAGAAAAAGCTCTGTTGCTTAGTAAAATGGCGGCCAAATGATGCTTCACTTTTTGGGCTGAGTAGGCTAGTATACTATCTTTGGCTAGGAGGTTCTGACGCGTTCCAACCCTGGCAGGATCTTTATTGAAAGCCTTTGATTAAGATCATGCTTGGATCGAAACGCGCTGGACCCTCCTAACTACAAGCAAATATCAGTTTTGTAGGACTGGTTTGCCAATCAAAGAAACTGTAGCTCTTTAAGATTAACAGCTGGGTGTCTTTGACAGAAAAAATGAAGCCTCACTCAAACACTATATTCAAAATAAGTAATAAGCTGCTGCAAACTGCGCATCAACCAAAATAATGACCTAAGATATATAAAATGTTAGGATTTTTAAGAGGGCCTGATGTTTTTGTTCCTACCCAGATCTTTCTCCAAGGCTAAATGACTGTAAATATTGTATTTGTAAAATCATGGAAAGCTCCTTAACAAGGTCACCCAGGTATGTTGGTTGTTTCCACATCGCATGCGGACCCAATGGACCAGTTTGTCAAGCTGAGTCAACAGCAGCATTTTCTACAGCATACCTCCAAATCCCCCTACCCCAAATGGTTGGTTCCCAACATCTTCAAGTACTATGTACTGGTGCATGACAACACTGATGGGGAAGAGGAAAAGTGAGTATTTTATAGTGGTGTTCTATTTGTTCTTGTTTCACCATTGTGAGTATTAGCCTTGACACTGCATGGTTACATAGGGCGTTTACGAAACGGAGGCTTAGGCTCAGGCTCCGGTTCCATCATCCATATGCTGAAAAAATAGGTTGTGGTTTTTTATTGGAGCTGAAGCTCCGTTTTCCTTTTCAAACCAGAGAATCTACTTCCGAACAGCAGCCAAAAGCCTCTATTTTGATACCTGTTATTTTAGAATGAATTCACAAAATGGAGCTAGAGCCTGAGCCTCCATTTTGTAAACGGCCATAATTTACTGGTTAGACCGTATGTATATATGTGCTCCATGCATACATGTAGGATGTCCTATGGTACATGCATGTGGGGACTCTTCTGTGTTGTGTGTGCTTGCGTTGTTTTTCAATGAGTCAAAACTGATCCTAGCTGTCAATTCTCTTCTCTTTCCCCAGGGCTGAAGCAGTGTATCAAAGCATGAAGTCTACCTATGGTACACATGCTTGCCATCTCCTCCGAATCAACTCCAAGTCCCTCCATGCTGTTGAGACGACGACACTGAGCAGCGATGGTGGCAGCAACATGCCTGATCCATGGAGCCAGTACATGAACAAGAATGCTGAGCAAATGGTAAGAAACGCACTTAATGTCCAACCATCCATTTGTACAGAGGTAATTGGGATTCTATCAAAGTAGTGTGTGTTCATTCATTCAAGTCTGTGGAAAGTCATTACAGCTTGTACAACTGAGGCTAGTGTTTGTACCATGTGTTTAGAGGCTAGCCCTAGCCAGTTGATTTTGGCTATTAAAGCATAGGGCCTTGAAGTCGGGGTCATAGGTGGAAAGGTCACAGTCATAGCTCAAAGGTGAACAAAACACCTACCAACATAATGATAATAATTCAAAATTTATATTGCGCTCTGTACATAAAAATTATCAAAAGCGCATTATTAGAAAAGGCAATAAGAGCATCAATTTTAAAGGGAGAGAAAAGACACAAGGTGTGAGAGACAGTATAAGATAAAGACAGGTTGCTGGGTCAGTGCCCAAACCGCAGTATGGGGATACGTCTGTCCCATCAGCAAGGAGTTAATGATTACTTAAGCCTAACCCTGCTGACATCGGTAATGCCTTGACCTTTTCTGGGGACAGATGTCTCTAACCCTACCTACATAATTAATGATCGAACTACCTGCCACGGCAACCCTAGAAGTAGAAGCAGCTACAGGACAGTCAAAACACACAGTAACATCTACATATTGTTAAGGGACAGATTAATATGCCAACTAGGTTCACAGGATGACTGGAAAATCTGCAGGTGTAGGCCTAATTGGCATGTCTAAGTATTTTTCTTGACCAATCCCATACAGAAACTCTAATTAGTTCTCTTGGGTTTCAGCAAACAATGGAATATCTCCCCCATATCTCCCCTAATCCATGCCCAGGGGCCAATTTCATAGAGCTTCTTAAACACCAAAATTTGCTTAAGCACCAAAGATCTTGGTAAATAAATTCAGTATGCCAGCCAAAACTCCTTGTGAATGTTATGCTCAGCAAACAATAGCCGAATATCAAAAGCAGTAAACATCACATGAACATTTTTTTAGTAATCCTGTTTGATAAAGGAAGACTTTTCATGCTTAAGCAAATTCTGTGCTTAAGCAGGTCTATGAAATTGGCCCCCTGGTAACTGCCATAAAGAAACCCACTATTAAGGAAACAATTCCCCCAAAATGATTGAAATCACTAACTCTTATAAATAATATTTGTGTCGTATATGTTTTTTGTACATGGTTTGCTTCTGATATTCGGTTTGGTTGTAACACTGTTATAAAGGCTGTTGCTGTATTGAGCAATTTGAAGTATTCAACCTTTTAGGAGAATGTAGCATCTGATGTCACTCAGTCCACTGGCAATGAGGGATTTCCAGACAGAGTCATGGAGGCCGATCCAGAAAACTTGGAAGTGGACAAGTCATCAGATACCAGCCTTCTCACGCCGGACAGCGCTGACGGTAAGTCAAATAGCTTCCCATTAATCTGCAACAGAAAGCTACTTGCTGTATTTGTCATGTTTCCTTATTTAGGGCCTTTCTCAAAGCTCGACTTCGGCTCAGGCTCCGGCTCCGGCACCGGCTCCGGCTCCATTTCGTGAATTCATTCTAAAATAAAGGGTATCAAAATAGAGACTTTTGACTGCGGTTCGGAAGTAGATTCTTTGGTTTGAAAAAGAAAACAGATTTTCAGCTTCAATGAAAAACCGAAACCTATATTTTCAGCATATGGATGCCAGAGACAAAGCCGGAGCCTGAGTCGGAGTCGAGCTTTGAGAAAGGCCCCTGATGTTCTCTGAAATAGCTTGTAATGACAAGCGCCCTCTATCATGGAAATTTTGCCTTAAGGAAATGCAGCATTTCTCATTACTAGCATTGGTAAATTCTTGTCATGGCTGAACATGTATGTGAACAAAGGTAATTGACAATTTGGCACACTGCCAACATAGGTACTGAATACCTCAATTGGTACTTGGTAGAGCAACGGTGTGGTATTCTGTACAATCACAGATTCGAATCCCGCTCTAATTCTATTTTTGTATTCACTTTTTATTGAGAAAATATGATTTAATCAACAGATGGCCCCAATGATCCCTCACCAGACGACGTCATCATCGCATCCCAGCAGAACACCCTCAACGAGGTCATCTCCCACCCCTTGGATCAGTCCAGCGACAAGCAACGTTCCCCAGAGCACCTGGACATGTTTGACAGCACCGACGCCACCGTTCACACCAACAACAAGCTCCTGAACAACGAGCCTACCCTGCAGCCAGCGCACAAAGGGGCCAGCGTCCACGGAGCTTGCCTGACGTTGAGTGATCACGACCGGCTACGTATCTTCATCCACGAGTTCACAGTCAGAGGCCTTCTGCCTTACATTGAGAGGATGATCAGGACTCTAAGCGAACAGGTTTGTTGGAGAGCCAAAAACATTTCAGCTTTGAGATTTGTATATGAGTTGTGCACTTACAATCAAATGTCCTTCCTCATATCATGTTTTATCATGGCATTGAAAAGGATCTGACCATTGATATTGATTAAGCACATATGGTAACCCTATGATATTGTTGTGAAACTATCATGATTTTTTATTTGTGGATAGTTTATTACTGTTTTAGGCTAAGATTTATTTTTTGGTTTCAGCTTGCGACACGGAAGGGGCTGCACAGATCTATCTTCAGCGCTACTAAGAAGTGGTTCGGCGGTAACAAGCAGGCTGAAAAGGCGGCCGTCATGGGCCAAGATATGGGTGGCAAGTAAGTATACTAGAGTTCAGGGTCTTAGATTGAAAGGTCAACAACACAGTTTAAAGGTCATGACCTATTGAAACCCAAACATGTACACAAAATGGTCATGGCGAGTGACAACCCCATTAGTCTCCTACTCCTACAATTAGCTGGAATGTACCACCTAGGATCACAAAATGATCGCCAGGTAACCAGGTGCGATTGGCTTGTCTGGCTTATCAAGGCAAAAGTTTCTCTCCCTTAATGGTAGTATCATACTTTGGTACGAGACCAAAACATGAAATGTGAAATGTTCACAGATTAACGTATAACTTTCAGAGTATGAAGATGATGCTAGTAGAAACCTACCATTAAAATATTTCTGCCTGAAATGGTGTATTTATCCAGAAATTAGTAAAACAACGACCGAAAATCTTTTTGATCTTTTAAAAGATCAAAAATAAAAGAGAAAAGACTTAAGAAATACTGTGGCTGTTTTTCACTGTTTTCTCAAAACGTGGGCAGCGTATGGGACTGAAATTTTCACAGATGACTGTTACTGCATCTTGCTTGATATTTTTGCCCATGAATCTGTATTTCTTTGACAAAAACCAAAGTATGATACTACCTTTAAGCGAATTATGTAGATTTAGCTGTTCATGGGTTAAAGACATCACTCCACCAAAATGACCTTCCTTCCTGCAGATACCTCAGGGAAGCCCCAGAGCTTCAGATGAGGCGGTTGGCCGACCTGGCCTTCCTGGTGCAGATGTATGAACTGGCCTACACCTCCTACCACACGGCCAAGAGAGACTTTGGCAACGACCAGGCCTGGACTCACTACGCTGGAGCACTGGTAAGACCCATCTTTTCTTGTGTCATTATTTCACCCATTGTCCAATGCGGTCTCATAAGAACAAACCAAAACTTGTTTTTGAAACTGCCGGGGATTAAAAGTGAGGATACTTCCATCCTTCCATCCCTCTACCATCAAAACAAAACTCCAGTAAAGTTTACTTTAAAAATCCCAACTTAACCATAACCCTCTACTCTAGCTTACAGTTACAGATAGCATCAAACAAAACAAAAGCTTCAGTTAAAACAAGAAACCCTTCCCTTTTTTAATTGCGGAATTTATTTCGTTACTCAGTGGAGCTACCAAGATGTGCAACAAGACAAGCGAACCAAATCTAGTCCTGTACTATTCATGCTTGTCCAGGAATTTTATGCAATCTGAATTTGATGTCAGTTTTGTAATTTGTGTTCCTGTGATCCTTGTAGGAAATGGCAGCTGTGTCTGCATTTATGCTGGGCAGCATGCAGAAGGCTTACCCTACCCACTACATGGAGACGGCTGTTAATACGTACCTCAACACCTGCAAGTAAGCTATGGCTAATGATGATAATATGATACATTCATTAGTGCTCAATGCTTAGTGAAGACTCTAAGGGCCTTTCTCAAAGCTCGGCTCAGGCTCCGGCCTCGTCTCTGTCATCCATATGCTGAAAATATAGGTTGTGGTTTCTCACTGAAGCTGAAGCTCTATTTTCCTCTTCAAACTAGATAATCTTCTTCTGAACCACAGCCAAGAGCCTCTCTTTTGATACCTGTCATTTTAGAATGGATTCACGAAATGGAGCCGGAACCGGAGTCAGAGCTGAGCTTTGACAAAGCTCAGCTAAGTCTTTAGACTTGAGCAGGAACTTCATAATTTGTCTCTTTGCAATGCATACTCAGTCAGCTGTGTCCTTGTATTTTGTCTGTTTTGTGTCTAGGAGGCCACAGTTTGCCACCCGGGCCGTCCTCATGAGCAGTGAGATCCTGAAAGCACGAGGCATGTACTCCGAGGCTGCCATGGAATTCATCCGGATGACGGGAGAGGTAAGGCTTCGTTTCTATTCCTCAAGTCCACAAACATTCCAGTCATGCCAAGATCCCACTCCTAGTAGGGTTTATAGGCGTTTGAAGACATAGGACTTTACAGTTCAGACACCGTAAACTTACATGAACGGTTTGATGGCCAAACTTTTTTCCACAAGGCTGAATGTGTTGCTAGACAAATGATAACTGCAAAGTTTTGTATTTTGGCCACGACCCTTTCTGTTGATGAATTTAGAAATTACTTGTTTTATTGTTTTTTGTTTCTGTCTGTGGATAGGATTCGGACATCCGCAGCGCCATTTTTCTAGAGCAGGCTGCCCACTGTTTCATCAACATGCATCGACCGATGGTACGCAAATACGCATTCCACATGATTCTAGCAGGCCACAGATTCAGCAAAGCTGGGCAGGTAAGACAGAGGAACAGACATTTTAATAAATTTTAAATTTATTAAAATGTCTAAATTTAATAATAAATTGTTACATTTATTTCGCGCCTTTAGTTACAAAGCTCTGGCTACCACGTAATCAGATTGCCGGTATTCATCGGCGCCCTCGGCTGCCAGCAATATGCCAGCAATCCATTATGATTACGGAGCCTGAGATCGAAATGCTGATTGTAAAGTTGTAATAATTTTGAAACAAGCTGGAATGAAAAGGCCTTTACAAGATACACTCCTATCTTCCGAAAAGCACACATTCAGTACAAAATCTTTTTGTCGAAAATGTTTTTCCAGTCTTTTTGGCAAGCTGCTGCGAAGCAGTGCGAGTCTATGTAATACTGATTTCTGTCCGTCGTTCCGTCGGGCCGTCCACGTGAAATGTTAAAGGTTTTTTTTTTATTTGGATGAAAAATTTAAGTTTTGCTGTGCTTCATATTTTTGGGAACATAATCAAATTAATCTGTACAACCTCAAATTAGAGTTTATACTCTTAAAATAATCCGGAAAGACAATAGAAAAAATTTCTGGTTTTTTTATTTTTTTATTTATTTGCTATCATGTTTGTAACTGCAGGTAAGGCTGCAGCGAGCCATGACAGCTTCGCTGTTCTAGTTTCTAATTGTATTTCCAAAGTCTTGAAGCATATTTTGTATTTATGCTGAATGTTTTGGGACACTGCTTATAAATTAATCTTGTGCTCCACCTTGATTGTCCACAGAGGAAGCATGCACTCAGAGCCTATTGGCAAGCCTTGCAGGTCTACAAGGGGAAAGGATGGACACTTGCTGAGGTAAAGTATCAAACTCGTGCTATTCAGTTCTGATTATTGCCTATTACAAATGAATCTTTGTAAAATGGTACCCAGAGTGCATACTGAGTTTTTCTGACTTCAGGATTCAGGTTTATTTGCATACTACAGGGTGTCTCCCAAAAAAATACACTTTTGAAATGGCTACCAAATAACAAATTATATGATTCTTGGAGGAAAGTTTTATATGTATGGAAAGCTCAGACACTCAACTTTCATGTAACACCAACAAGTCTGAAAATGATTCATGCTTCGGTGAGCACTGCTCACTTTTGTAAAGGGTATGGAAATTAGGTTGTGCTGGAATTTTGTTGTCCTTCCAATTTGTGAGTTTGAATAAAAACCTTCAATAGATAGTGAAGAATTACTAGTATAATGAAGGTTTTACACTGAGTAAAATTATCTCGGACTAGAATGATAGTATGTGGAGGTCAGACAAGAAGCCGGAGCTTGTACAAAGGTCTGCTCCCTTCATGCAAGGAATAATTGTTCACAAAAGAGAGATATGCATGGTGTCGCCAGATAATTCCCAATTTGAATTCACAGTTGGTTGATTGCTGTCCATAATGATCTTTTCAGGACCACATCAATTTCACGGTGGGTCGGCAGTCCTTCAACTTGAAGCAGCTTGAGAACTCCACGGCAGCCTTCAAGCATCTTCTGACCTATCAGAGCAGGCAACCAGCTCCCCAGCAGAGTGCATTCTTCAAGGAGTACCTATTTGTCTTCAAGGTAGATAATTGTAGACTGTTACATCAATCTTGAGCAAATGAAACAAACTACGCTGGTATTGGTTGTTTTTTGGGGGAAGAAATACACATCCTTTGGAAATTTCATTACTGAAGGGACAAGACCTAATAGTTTCCTTGAGGAACACATCCAGAAGAAATAGGAATAGTTGATGGTGACAGAAGGTCTATTAAGACAAGAGTTCCTCCATCCCATCACTTCTTTTACCTAGAGTGTCGAGGCCATGACTTCTGTGTTTTTCACAGATATTTTGTATTTTCTCACCGAGGTGTTTGTCTTGAGAATTGTCTTGATTTCCCAAGTGCGGAAAATTTCCAATGAAGGTTCACTTCCTCTCCCTGACCAACAATTAAAGCAACCTTTATATCTGTTGCAATACAAGAGTGCAATTACATGGATGGACCTTCCAGTGATGAGTCTTCCATAGATTTACGTCACTTCGTGTGGCAGCTATAAACAATACTTCAATCTGTTGTGCAACAGACAAATTGATAAGGTCCTGAAAGCTTGTTATAGTTGGCAGGACCAAGGCAGTAGATGCCATATTTCTTAGCATGATGGCATTCTCTGCATTCATCTTGATGGCATTAAGGAGAGGCCCATTTCCTCCCCATTTCTATTTGTGAGCTGAACAACATTTTTCCTGGCATTTTCTCTTGGGCAGCAACTACTGACGGTACAATCGCAAGAGAGCAGCTCACAGGCCACATTGCCCCAGCTACCTCTCCCGCTGATCAACAAGCCAGCCACAAGAGTCCTCTTAACCAACCAGCGTAAACCTCAACTCCCAGGTAGGGACTTTGACCCAACATTCCTTGAATATAAAGGTTTCCTTCATTCTTTGAGCATAATGTGAAGAGTAAGGTGTATTGATGCTGGGATCCTAGCAGGATGCCAGCACCTTTCTTAGAGATCAAGAGGTATGAAGCGTTAAGTCTCTGAACAAAACATCCTGCTGTGATGGGCGATACCATGCCTCCTTACTCTTACCATTATACAGTTTACGGTGGCTTACAACTATTTTGCAACTACTTGTGGCAAAATGAAAAGGACATCCATAAAATACGAAGCTTACCATTAGCTTTGTACTGTGAGATACTCGCTGTAAGATGCACGCAATGGAGATGGTTAAAAAAAAAATACATTTCACTGACACTTTTGAACCTTAGACAACCAAATGTATGCAACCTCGGTGACCTTTGACCGGATCTTTGACCCGGCCGAGAGGGAAGAGTGGCAGAATCTGGAGGAGATGACCATCATGGTGGCCACCGGTCAGTACAACATACCGGCCGGATTCCGGCCCAACCTGCAACTGTTACACGGAAGGACAGACAACAGCACAAGCCCTCTAGTGGTCATTGGAGGTCAGTGCAGCAACACTAACATGCTTACCTGTGCAGGACGACTTTCTTGTTGAATCGTATATTACTATGCAAAATGACCTAGATTGTATTTCTTGTGTACCGTATTCCCTTTCATTGGTTGATATCCTTGACTGTACAACATTTCATGTGGCTTCCGACTGGCACCCTGAGGAATATTGTAGGGCAGTAGGATGGTTGAGCATTTGTATGCCAATCTGGAGGAGTCAGGTTCATTTCCCCGTTTGTTCCATTTCTTCTTTGCTCACTTAAATGAGTCAGTCTGAATCAAAACACTAGGAGTTTGTTGTCCACGATGTCTTGACACAAAATCACATTTTGTTTGCCAATACCCAGAGGCCATCACGGTAGAGCTGGTCATGGAGAATCCTCTCAAGGTACCCCTGACGATATCCAACCTGACCCTGAGATGGAAGTTCACTCCCATCAGCTATGAGCATGTCAACAAGGAGAATCCTGAGCAGCAGCCGGTGGTCCTGTCCAACGAGGCTGACATTCTCAATGCAAAGGTGAAACTAGAAACAGGGGACCAGTTTATTCCAAAAGAAATATTCTGCAAATTAGGCTTGCCCTTCACCGACGTAGATGAGCATTGCATACTCAGTGCTTGTTGAGTGCACATGAAAAAAATCATGTGCTGGCTCGGCTGGGATTCAAACCCACAACCTCCTGTTTATTTGTGCAGATGTCATGCCGCTAGGCTACCAAGCTATCTGGGGTCAGTGGGGTGAATCTCGGCTGAATTGAGATTTAGCACAATGTGATTTTTTTTGTATGGCTTCTGAGTGACTGGCAAATGATCAAAGATTATTATTTGGGACACTGCCAACATAGGGCTGAAAACTCAATTGATAGATTGCTGGTACATCATTCTGGAGGTCATAGGTTCGAATCCCACTCCAGTCAGTTTTTGTTGTTGTTGCATCTTAATCATATTTCCTCTGTGTCATCTCCTCGCCAGAACCGGCTTGAAGAAGTAGTCAGCACTGAGGTTATACAGGAGGTTGTCTTGGCTGGTACTGAGTTCAAACCTGTAAGTACTTCATCTAAGACTTGTTACTTTCTTTGCCACCTCGTTGCTTTGCAGCCTGCCCTTGATATGTCCCCCATGAAATGTTCTTCAGCCCATGGCATGTTCATTGCCAATTATAATTAGTTAATGAAGAAATTGAAGCCCAAGGGCTTGTCATAACCAAAAGGGATTCTCACTGGACATTACGCACTGTCACTGCATCAGAGAGGTTACGTTTCATAGCTAGCATAATAAGATAAAACGGGCAGGCCCAGGAATAAACTGTCACTTAACCCTAACCCTCTACACTTGCCACACAAGATAAGAGCTGTTTACCAAACATTACCACAGTCCCCAATGGGGAACTGGATCATAAACCCTGCATTACCACACAAACCACACTGTGGTGTATTGTGGTATTCAGGATACCACACTTACTACAGGAAAAACCATGCATGGTGAACTGCGGTATGCAGGTGGGTTAATTGGACACCTCTCAAATAGTAGTTACAGAGTCATCAGATCTCTAGATATCAGTTGCCTGACATTGGAGGTTTTTTATTTCTGAACTGTTAAACCACTTCCTGTGCAGATCCACCTTGCTGTCACGCCACACCAAACCGGTGAGCTCCACATCCTCGGCATTGCCTACAGCCTCGGCGGCCAACAGACCGGCAACACCAAGGACGAGATCACCACTACCACTACCCTCAACGACCTGGGCAACCGGGAGAACCCGGACAGCCCTCACAAGGGCTCAAAGAAGGCCCTGGTGCAGGGCATGGCGCTCATCTCAGTCCAAGGGGGCCAGGAGTTGGACATCCAGGGCCCCAGGCTCAACGGCACCAAGGCTGAGAAGTGCAGCGTCATGTACGGACCAGACAGGCGCCTAGACCCACTGGTGGTGCCGCCCATGCCCCTCCTAGAAGTACGTGCTATGTTACCTGCTGTGTTAGATTTAGTAACCTGCTAGCATTTGAATGAATTGAATTGAATTGAATTGAATTGAATTATATATAAGTTAATATTGTTCCCACCATCTGCATAGTTGTATTTGTAAATTTTCTATCCCTCTTGTTATTTGTTCTCAGGTTGTTTTCACATCATTTCCATCGGCACTTCTGTGCGGAGAGGTTTGCCATTCTGTCGTGGAGTTCACCAACCAGGGATTCAGTCCCCTTCAGAAACTGCTGGTGACCTCCAACCACCCTGAGCTGTTCTCCTTTGGAACATTCCAAACTCCTGCCGACCAATTGCAGCAGGGCACAGACTTTGCCAACCAATCCAAATCAAGTGTTTATAGGACTGTTCCATGTCCCGGCAATGGCGGGGATGGCCGTGCGGAATGTGCTATTGACCGATGTAATGTTACGCATGTGACTGAGATACCGCTGCCAGGGGGCGCCCTTCCACCGGGGGGCAGTCTTTCGTTACCCATGTATGTGAGGGGACCGGACAAGAGTGGAATTCACGAGATCAATATGTTGTTTTACTATGAATCAGCAGAGGAAAATCCAAAAATGAGGTAAAATTGTTCATTAAAGCTTTCCACTTTCAACATAAAATTTCACCAAACATATGATATGGATCCATTTTTAAAATGTCCTAGGTTTATTTTCTCTGTAATGATCATTCCATGATTTCTCTCAATTGTCATTTTCCCCCCTTAGTTTTAGCTTTTTGTCATTGAAAAGTGAAGAAAGAAAAATTGAATGGAGTGGGATACTATTGTGATTTTGATTGCCTTAATAATAGTTATAACAAAATAATGACCTGAAACTTATAAAATGCTTGGAGTTAGGAGGGTCTGACGAGGATCGATATGCGTCAGGCCCTTCTAACTCCAAGTATCTTAGTCAATGTCAATTGATCGGTTGTTTTGTTCATCTATGCCTATGATAGTTTCACCCTCCCATATATCCTTCTACACTGGTCCTAGGCATAGAACCTTACATCATACAGCAGTTATACATTCAAGCAACTCACTTTCACTGACATCATGTGTGCAGAGGGCACATTCTGGAGCCACATCAGACAGCAAAAACAAAGAAACTAGTCTCATTGTCAGTTTGGACATCAATAACATGAATCAGGTAGGTGAACCCAGTATGTTTGTATGTTATAATTATTCTTGCATGCATTTTTGGTATAATTTTATACATACCCCGAACTCTCAACCCAACATCTATCTCCAAATTTCGTAAGCTGCAACCTCTCAAACCTCCAAGCCCTCTATTCCTAGTTAAGTGAACTCTTTCTGTGTTAAGTGTTATGCAGTACTTTGTTATCATAATGGATCGGTAAGCTGAAATTCATATGCTTAAACACCTGTGTACAATTGCTCCTAGGTTCATGATTCCCACATCATTGAGTTCAGCATAGATCAGGTGAGCTGTGTCAGTAGTAGATGGGCGTTAGACTTCCTGGGACCAGACACCCTATCAAAAGGTGAGCTAAACTTCTCATCCACAATCCCCAGCGGTTCAATTATAGTATTAATTAGTAATATTAATATGATCCTTGGGATATAGTGGTATGTGAGTGGTTTGATGGCTTCTGACTGGCAATATATCCAGAGAGACAATTGACTGTTTGGGGCACTGCCAACACAGGGCTGGACAGCTCAATTGGCTGAGCAATGGTATTTTCTGATGGTCCGAGGTTCGAAACCTGCTCCAGTTAATATTTCTTGGTTCACCTTTCAATGCCATAAAAATCAATCCAGTCGGTTTCCCTTGTGGTTGTGTGATGATTAATTGCGCTAAGGAAATCAGCAGGGAACCAGTTGTGTGCAGTATGCATTGCGTGGAATTTTCGTTTGGTAACCAGTGTTTTGCCATCAAGTTTTAATAAGCAAGATGACTCTGTTGCCAAGCAGATTTTACGCAGAGCATCTAAGTGGAATTTTGCCCCTTATAAATGTCCTACTCATTTCATAGTTTGCTGAATCTTTGTGGAGGCTTTTTCATTGTTATTGCAGCTTGAGTTAATGATGAAAGGAGTTTGTGAAATGTTTGAGTACTCTTCACAGTACTTCCGCGTTAACAAAGATGTGCACTGTCATATCACTACAAAGATGGCTGATTCTTTTTCTTTTTCCTGTTTGCGGAGGGAATATTTTTTTGTCCATGAACTTTCAATGCTCCATTGTTACCTATTACTTTTCTTTCCCTGTTCAGAGCTGAAGATAAGTGGAGGGGAATCACAGAGGATGTCCTTCAAAGCAGCAAAATGCAGACATGCTCAAACAGGTATGGAGATGGGTCTGTGCTTTGAAATACTCTTTGCTAATCATCAACCCTTACCCTCTGCACTTACCACACAAGACAAGAGATGCTTACTGCACATTACCACAGTCTCCACAGGGGGATTGGATTATCGCCATTTGAGGCCCAAAAAAGGAAACAAAGGGATTGTGGCCACATGACAAAGTCTAAAAAAGGCTCCAGTTTCGCTGCGCATCTCGAGCCCTTTATTACATTTAGGACACAAGTTGGCAGTAGTGAAATACATCCCAAGCCTAGCCTCAAGCTTCATTCCGTGAAGGCCCACAAACCACACATTACCACAAAAACCCCAATGTGGTGTATTGTAATAAACTGCTGCAATTTATCATCAGTGATATAAAAT
This sequence comes from Astropecten irregularis, assembly GCA_963971285.1. Lineage (NCBI taxonomy): Eukaryota > Metazoa > Echinodermata > Asteroidea > Paxillosida > Astropectinidae > Astropecten > Astropecten irregularis. The sequence goes on along the minus strand of OZ020246.1, from coordinate 18,101,950 downwards.
AATGACGTTATATTTCTTGAAAATGCCTAGCATGATGACAAGAACATGCACGTATAATCATTAATGATCATCTCTTCTGTCTTTCTTTACTTTTCCCTCATCCGAATAGAAAATTCCCCGAAAGATCAACTGGTGTTCACGAGTGTGGCATTCGGCAAGCAAATGGTACTTATATTTCATGTCTTGTACGTTGTCAAAGTATTCATTCCTTGCAACATTTCCACATGTTTAAACCAACTCATGTTTACCAACTATGTACCCTATCACAGATAGGCAGGGAGTCTGCAGTAAAGGTATAATGAGAATTCATTGTAGGACAGTTTACGCTATTGTACACAGAATCACATTGGCTGGCTGTAGATACACGTAAACGAATTGAATGCTGTAATCTTGCTCGTTGATGATAATGCCCAGGTGGACAGCACAGCTTCTCCTTGCTCAGATTTCTTCTTCCGATCGGCCTTTGATCCCAGCAAGCAAAGCCTCAAGATCACGCCCTCTAGCAAGTCAGGAACGCCGAGCACCATGAGTCCCACTGAGGAGACGGGCATTGCCATGGTGACGGACATTAAGACTGCCCTGGAGGATAGCATCAGGGCGGGGCTGACACTCATTGTGCTGTGGAAGGTCAGTGTTGCTTGTCTGTTTTTCTTGCCTCTTAGCCACTAAGCCACCTGCACCTGGACAGCTCAGGTGCCGTAGCTCCTAAACTATACAACATTTGTCCCGGGTTCAACTCCTGGTTTAGGCAAAAATCCAAAATCACATGATTCCACATGATTACATACTTATTTATATCTTCAAAATGCTTAATAATGAAAATTGTGGGTTTGTTATTTCTCGATCTGCTAAGGCCTTTGTTGTGGACGAGGAAGGGTTCCATCACACACTCGTAGGACAGCATCACATTGCCATGGAAACAATAGGAGCGGATGTGACAACTGTACAAGTTACGCGGGTAAGACAATATTACCCACAGCATTCACAGGGTAATGTAATTCACTAGAAGACAGGTATTCAGATCATATCAACTTAAAAAAGTACCTGGAAAGCTCTCACAAAAATGTCCGCTTTCTTGTAGTATAGTTACTTGAGTTTATTGGTTTCATGGATTGACAGTGGAATGAAAGTATTCCCAAAACAACTTTTACGAGCTTGAATCAAACGAAAGCGTTTTCCTGATCGCATCATTGTGCAATAAGAATGGAGAGGGTGATTTGGATCTTTCCATATAGTTTCCGCCTGTTTCAGAATCAAAAGGGTGTACCGGTATGCATCATTTACCTTTATGTAATGCCTTCGTGTAACGTCAATTTCATACCAGCATGAAATTGTCCCCGACCGTGAACAATGTACATCATCTTGATTTGTACCTATGTACCAAAACCTCCCAGTCTGCATCAAGTGAGAATTGTTAGACTGATTGTTGTGTGTCTTGTTATTGCAGAGACCCAGGGAAGTCACACATCTCAAGATTGTCAAGGAACCTGAGAAGGAGGCTGCCAAGGAGGCCAGTCAGGAGGTCTTGAGTCGGCTACTGAAATACAGTCTGCAGTATTGTGAAGTCAAGGAACATGACTTCACCAAGAAGAGGTATGGATGTTCACACACATTTAGTCAGTTTGTATTGGATACTGGGGAGGGAGGCCTGGCATATCTCATTAGACGATTCATACCATGTGATATGCTAATTGTATTGGTATTATAAATTGTCATTTCATCTATTAAGGAAACATCTGTGACAGTAAGATTTCTAATGCCTGAACAAACATCATATGAAAGGAAAGGAAATTGATGGAATAAGAAAAGTGGCCTGAAAGAAAATGAATTATATTGCATTATCTCCACAGGGTCTGTACTCTTCCCGTCACACTCAATATCCACAACTGCACTGGCACTGCCATTGAAGTTGCCATAGAAACCACAGAGCAGGATAAAACAAGGTGAGGGATCAGTTGCTATCTCTATCTTTAAGATTTTTCTTTTGTTTGTGTCGTTATTGTGAATCACATTGGACTTTAATTTTGAAATTGATAAATAGATAATAATCATAATAATAAATATTAATGATAATAATAAAACTTTGTTAATGTTTCATCCACGAACAGTGCAATGTCCAACAAGCCAGCGACTCAGCCAGACATCTTTCCCAATGCAGCCAAAGCGAGCTCAACGGACTTCAGCTGGGTGGGTCACGTGACCCAGAAGCTGTCCCTCCCCCCGCAGGCCCCCTACCAGGCCCGACTCCACGCCTGCTTCAGCGCACCGGGGGTCTACAACCTCGCCAACATCCGCATCCTTGCCCGACCGTCACAAGAGGGCGCTGCAAGTTCCGGAGCTCATCAGGGGTCAGAGTTCGCCCAGCAGCAGAGACTAGCTCCCAGCCTGGTAACCATTGCCAGTGCATCAGTATAACTTCAAATAACAAAGAAATCCACAGTATTGTCTTTGCTCTCTCTTCTTTTTTTTTTAATTAGAAAAATGTTGGTTTAGTTTTTAGCATCAAGTTAAGGGAATAGGGTTCTTGGATTGGCTTGCCATTGTGGAAGACTGAATGCATGTATCAGCATGCATGCAACTAATTATTTAGCATCGTGATTCTCCTTTGCAAAAATCTCATAATTAATGTTACGCTTGCATAACTGACTGCATGGCATTTAATTGGCCAGTACCAGGCATTGGTATGTAACCATATATAGTTCGGACATTGGCCTCGAATTTGACCTTTAGTAGGTTTCCAGGCCAAAACCACGGCAACTATCGTAGGGCTGCTTAAGCATTTATTATTATTGCATACCACTGGTTAATATCAAGTAATTAAAGAAATCTTATGCTTAACTCGTTGACAATGATTGCTTAATATCTGTGACTCAATCACAGTGTGCAGTAAGCAAACTTGCGGAATGTGCTTATGCCTCATCTCAAGTAATTTTGTCTGCTAGAGTAAGCAGGGAAGTACGTCTTACCGTTCAACAGCATTTGGTAATTTGGTTGTTAGCAATGAAGATCATAAGGCCTATTTACACTACTTGTGTCTGACCTGTGTAAAAGTAATTGATCTTTTCACACTGAACAATTTTAACACGGGGGGACCCTTGTAAAGCGCTCGACCCGTGTTGGATTTAACATTACTCATGAGGTGGGTTGAGAGCGTTTGACCCATGTTGAAAATGTTCAGTCGTGTTGAGATTGGTTGTTTTTGTGTCTTGAACCACATTTTGTGTTGTGTAGCGTGAACACAGAGCATGATTACGGTAACCCATGTTCAAATTTAGAAGAGTTGACACAGGGTGGATCCGTGTACAATTTGACACGTGTAGAAAGATACTGCAGTGTGGAAATGCCTATAGCCTCCATGGAGACAGTGATATGCTAGGCCCAGTAATAGAAAGGTCTATGACTATGCAATGGTAAAAGTAATGCACTGGCTTTGGTGACTTTCATTATTGTTGTACTCTTTGAGTGACCTACACAAGGAACATAAGGTAATGGATTTTGCGGTAACATAAGAGACAGAAATCATACACTTTTAAGAGTAATGAGGCTCTAAAAAGCCAGTTATACACAAGGAACATAATCCTATCACATTGTTGTAGGTCATTTATTTTCATGGCTTGCATAAATGTTTAGGTACATTGATTGACGACTATTAAACCGTTTTCAGCTTGGGTTCTATGGAGGAATGTTTTTAAACTTCATTTCCTCATCAACTGCACCCAAAGAACACCATACAACACACTTTCTCAAAATGGACAAAGAGATATATGGTTTGCAAGGTTATGAACCATAGCAAAGAGTATATGGTAGGTGAAATTGTGAACCATAGAAAGTATACAGACAACTTTATATTGAAAACGGGCATGATGAGTAATTCTCTACTTTACATTCTTTTTCATATACAGCATATTTTTCCTTAGAATCAAACATAATAATAATATACTACAATATAAATATTCCACAGATATAAGTTTAATTGATAATATTAATAGCATGAGATTCATTATGATACCTATATTGATTAACTCGATCCTTGAAAATTCCCACTTGTGCATGCAGAACAATATGGTTTATAAAACCTTGTTGTTTTGAAGATTGTCACGCATGAAGCATTCAGTGGCTGGACAGTTGATGCTTGCATAAGCAGCTGAGGAACCCTTGTTCCAAGAGTTCTTGACCGCTGATTGGAAGATGGGTAGCTAGTTGGTCGGCAAGTACCACTTGGGAAGAAATTTTAGGCTACCGGGGTAAAGCATGGTGAATGTAGCATGACAGGGATGGTTTGCGCTGACACCGTGTATATTAACTGTTTTGTGAGTGTATGTGGTTCTAAAGAGAACCAATTGGACTCAACATTTCGGAGTAGTATACTCTGTCCGTCGTTAGGAGAGTTCCACTTCCTGTTCAGACTCCTTTCTCTACCTTCCTCCATGGTGTAATGTACATCCTTCTAGCTCATTGACCTATTAAACAATCCGATGATGGTATTAGCACTTGCATGCCTCACATCTTTAATCCATTAAAGTTTTTCGGAGGATTATATGGTATTGACATTTCTGGCAGCCACTAGCCAGAGGCATCCATGCATGCCAACAACTTGATCACGTTGCAGCTGCATGATTAGCAATTATTAGACCTCTGCAATTAATATCCTGAAGAATATCGCAGAAAACTGCAATGCATACTGGTATACTAATATGCTATTTCCAAGCACTGCATGTTGTATTTAATTTGAAAAAATATATATTAACAGCTCTCGCTTATCAAAGGGTTTGATATAAATTATTTAAAGTTGGTGTAAATAAAAATTAGAGGCTTACTTGCAAGTTCTTTATTAATGATATGAGCTGTTAATTAGCCATTGAGTGATCTATTGTTTTAGTAAACAATTCAAAAACCCTGTAAGGTTCCTCAGGTAGAATCATTGGACCTGTGACGTTGACCCACTGTTTATTGAAATGTACTGTATTGGCAATCCTGATATTTTAGTCGCAATTCTTTGAGTGTAAAAACCAAACTTAGTCAGCTGTGCTTATTTGAACATTCTGCATTAAATTGTGAATCAGATTTGCTTGGTTATGTGTGCTGCAGGGAATGTGACTTAATTTTTTTTCCTCATGGCCATTGTGGAATGTTAATAGCCAAAGAGAACATTTAATCATGGTGTGACAATAAGCCCTTTAATAGTAAGTGAACTTTGACCTACGTCTGGTGGCCTGACTTCACTGGTAACGCATGGATGTGGCTTTGAAAACGGACACTGTAGCTTTTATCATGTTGCTTTATTCATGTACAGAATCACATTTAAAAACATGGCAATTCTTCAGTAAATTACGAATACGTCTTTTGAAGTCGCTTTTGGGATTGAGATGTTGCCGATTACAGTGGGTCATAGATAAGTTCTGGAACGCAGGTTTAAGCTCCAGCTAGCAACTTTGGGGCTTCTTTTCCTGAGCAAATATTAAGGCATAGCGAAATTGTCTTAAGCTGAACACATTTCATTTTAAAGTCATTGAAAAGTGAACAAAGAAAAATTGACAGGAGTGGGATTCGAACCGGCGACCTCCTGAATACCGTACAGGCGCTCTACCAACTGAGCCATCCCTTTTTATCACTTTTCAATGACTTTAAACATTTCAGTCAGTTTCCCTTGTGGATATTTGATGACATTTGATTTTAGTGTAAGGCATAGCGCAAATGTATTAAGCTTAACACATTTCATTTCTAGTGTAAATGCTTTGCTGTATTATAGTCAAGATCTTTTGGGTTGCCCACTAACTTAACATCGAATGTAAAGGCTTGAACTTTGGTCTTTATGGTTCAGCTTTAAAACTGAGGCAGTTTCCCACTTTATTGGGTAACGGGTATATAGAGAAACTTGAATGATATCCAGTTGGACATTTGAATGGTCACTAAGAAGAAGTTTGTTGCCCGACTGCTCTGGTCACCATGACAACAACCAGGGAAGCCATGGCAACTGCTTCCATATCCTTTGTGGATTTGAGCCCTGGGCACCGTGGCAATGAAGGGAAATATTGCTCCCATTGACACTGTAAAGTTTGTACTCTGGGCATCAAGGTAATGACCAGGGGCCCCTATTTAGGGAACAATTATAACAATTGACCCAAGTCTGGTGCCCAGAAGTATAAGCCCTGAAAAAGCACAACCTTAAGGTCTTGATAGCTTTCTGCATTTATTAACTGACTCATTCAGAGTCGGAGTATAATGGTGATAGTAGATTCATTATCTATCATAGCAGTGGTCAAATAGTGAATATTTTTTTCGAGATTTTTGCACTGTTGATTAATGTAAATAGAAAGATATGTTAATAACAAAAACAATGTTTATGCATTTATCCATTTTGTATACTATGACAAATAGTGAAATCCTGTTGTTTATTTTTCTTTCTTCTCTACTTCATACATTCTTTGGATTAGTATAAATGGTTTGTAATTGGTTGGAATACTGTTAATTGTTCAATTAAGTCAGCACGAATCATTTATCAAGTAAACATCATTGTTACCAAACTTGAAAAACAGTAGCAGTTATTAACAAAACTTTCAAAACCAGAATATTGATGTGTTATATTATTTAATGTTTAAAATAGCAAGATACTTGTAATAAAACCTGTAAATTTGAAAAAGTGAATATAATAAATTATAAATATACACGTGTACAAAAGAAGCTTGAAAATCTGTCACTTCTTTCATAAATTGCATTTCTTTTTCTTTTTCAGAATGAAAAGGGCATTGTCAAAATGTACATTTTCCTCATCTTTTCGTGGAAAATCTTCAATTTATTTCATCCATTTATTTAGTGCAAATAAATCCTTTGCACTGTTTCAATGAAAGGCTGAAGTTCATACCAACTATTAGTTGATTGTATTTGGATTTTGGACAAGATTTGTCAATTGAAAGCCATCAAATGTGTTCATAATGTTTAATATTAATAACTCTAGAAAACCATTTTTTTTGTCTGACTGATTTATTGTGTCACTTAATACCACAGAGGTTGACTTCGCAAAGTCTTTGGAAAAGGTAATGTAGTTAATTCCATCAATTGTTTTTTTTATTTTGTGGAAAATATGTTAGGTTCAGATGTGCTTTTTAATTTATTTGATTGCAACTACCAAGAAAGCAAAGCAGTCTGATTTTGATTTTTTACAAGAAATTTTAAGTTCCATCTTCTGAGGGTCATTATACATGTAGTAAAGGAGGTCATTTAATTATTTTTAAGTGGAGTTTTTCTGTGAATAATTAAGCTCCTTGAATACACGTTATCCATATATTTTTAGTAGAAAAGATGAGACTATACAGCAATATTTCAGGCTAGTGCATTATTAGAAAATTTGACTTCACTAAATAGTTTGATTGCATATTTTCATCCGGTTCCACTGGAATTCTGAGTTTGTAGAGGAGGAAGTTTAGTGGGTCTTTTTGTCAGTTTGGCAGGGGCTGATATTCCCTTCTCAACAAACATTTATATCAGAAAAATTGTATTAACTATTTCTCGTATCACTTACAAAAAAATCACACATGAATTCTCATTTTATCATTCTATTCTGTATATTTCTTTAATCTCTGATCATGACTGGACTCAAAACGTCACATTTTTATCCATTCCCTTTTTATACCATTTCCACCAACCTCACATCATGTTGTGTTTCTAGTTCTCTCCGTTTTCGGCGTTTCTATCATTGGTAAAAAAAATACATTGCCATCCAACAAAAATAGGTAAAAACCACAGTTTTGGTTGTAAAAAATGTCATTTTGAACCAATTCGCTATCCTTTTCAAGTCCCTTCCTCGTCCTCCTCATCACCGAATGACAGCAGGGATGCGTTCTTCACCTTCTTCCCTGCATCCTTCCCGTCCCCCTTTCTCTTATCCCGATGACTTGTCTTCTTCTTCTTACTGGAGGTGGTGTTGATATCCGACGTGTCGGTTTCCTCAGAGGTCCGCTTGGCCGGCTTCTTGAACATGATCTTCCCTTCGGAGGACGGGGCTTCTGGTGTGGAAATCAATATGTACATGAAAATGATCATGGATTACAGAACAAAAGACAACAAATGGATGAAAGACAAGTACAAGAGATTATACAGCTGCTCTGGAAAATCAGATTCATGTAACAAAACACTGTGGAAAGCACCTTTCTCGTCCTGATTCTTTTCATATTCATCAGCTTCTGCTTGGGACATGTCTCCATCTCGCAGCACCACAACTACCGGTTTCTCATCCTCAGTTTCTGGGCGGTTATCAACCTCCTCCCCATCAAACTTGGGAATCTCTCTCTGCAACGAAAAACAAGACTTGGTCAATGTAGAACAAGATTTATATTAAAATAATGGGCCACATACAGAGAATGTGACCTACCCCGTTTACCTTGTTATCTTGGCCTTTATGCTCCTCCACATGTTCATGCTGTGCCTCAACTAATGAAATGGTTAAGATCCCGACTACACTTCAGCTGGATTTGGGACCATCCCAAATAAAGATGAGTCTTTAGTAGTTGTGATGATTGTAAACTTTACGTCTACAGTATGTCTCCACATCAGACCAAGACTGAGTTAAGTCTTACTCTTCTTAGATGATCATCGAAACTATTATTGCAGATTCTAATCTAAATCTCTATCTATGTTTTGCACCAAACATCTGAGCATATTACTGCTAGTGCTAGTAGTAGTATAGTTGCGATGATCGTAACCCTATAGGTCTGACATGGGGACTGGGACCAAATGATAGTAACCCTAGGTCTGACATGGGGACTGGGACAAATGTCCCAGTCCCCATGTCAGACCTAGGGTTATGATCATCGCAACTAGTACTACTATGAGCACTAACAGCCAGGGGGATTGTAAAGTTGGGGACCCTGTTCCTACAATAGAACAGAAACTTACTTTTAAACCTACAAACTTACCTTTCTAGATTACTGTGTCTCCATTCTGAATAACTACAGGATTAATTTTTTGGAAAGAGGGCAGATTTTGATTTATGAGGGAAATTATGGGGTAAAAACAACCACGGCAACACAACCCAGTCACTAGTAATTAAACATGGTGACACTCGTTCCGGCGTGTCAGTGTCTGGAAGTCAGATAAGAAAGTCACATTTTTGTGTGACATTTATTGATCTAAATTCACTCAAAATATCGTGAGCATCATTGACAGAGCATTAAATGAGGTTTTACAGTTTTGTAGCTTGACATCTTTGAACAAAGTGATAAAAACAGAGGTGTCCCGAACTTTACAATCCGCTGTAGTGTATGCGTAGCAGCAACATTCAACACTCACTCATACTCACTCAGTGCGCGATTACAATAACAAACCTTTGTTTCAACGCCCGGGCCCTCTTTATAGCCTGCTTGCTGCTTAAATTTAGTCAGAAAGCTCGGTTCACTCGGCTTGACATAATTTATACCTGATGGCCGACCACCAGCCATTTTACAGACCGATAAATTTCTCTTTTTTTTAAACAAAATACTCTGGCCGACGTGCAAATCCCAACAACACGATTGTTGAGGAGATGAGCAGACGACATGAGTGAACCCACTGACCCAGCCATGGCTTATCATTATCTAATTTCTTTTAATGTGTTAAATGTATTACTGTCGAAATGATTAATAGGCCCCCTAAATGCATTTTTATTCAAAGTATTATTTTATTAGGGGCTTTTTATTGCTTGAATTGTCAAGATTTTAACTAAGTTTTAGCCATTGGAACCTACAGTATTTCGCAATTTTGTATAATTTTGAAAGAGGCTAGGCTTATCCGCCATTATTGACATGTTCACAATCACAGCGCCAAAATTCAAAGATTAGTGGCCGAGCATAAATTTTTAACTGGATTTTCATGCTTTCGTCGGGAAGGGAATAGTCTGACTCAAGAAACTTTCACTTGAAAATGCCGTCAGCAGGTGAGTATCATTTTCCATAAGAGAAAGACCTACACCGGTCGAAGAAGTAGCCCGTAAGCTTTGGTGACTTTGTCCGATTCGTTGACGTTGTTTTTGCATTTCACTCGATCATGTCGATCATTCATACTGTTTTGGGCTCGGCTTTCGATGTTGTGTTAATAACTGTTAATGTTATCATTTGATTGGGAGCCGTTTTGTCAAGTGCTCTGTGCATAAGACGACGCAGTACCGGTCCTTGCTTACGTTGGGTTAGTGTGCATTAGTCCACTAGGATTATTTTCAGACTTGGCTAGGCCTAAAAAAACAGTTACTTCTTAAGTTCTAGGGATGTTACAAAATTTTTAGATATCATAGATATGCCCTGCAAGGTATATCATCTGAAAGAGCATGAGAATACATTTCATTTGATACCTCACTCACTTCCATACCATTATTTTGAAGGAAGTTACAGCCATTTTCATGATCCAAAATTTGCATATTTGGTCCCTATGGTTTTGCATTACATTGAAAAAAAGGTTGTGATCGAGGACTGGAGGAGGGCTAATTTTGTCCAATTATGTCCATAAATATCTTTGGGATTAAAATAAATGCATGAAATCTTTTCCAACATTAGATTGAAGTATTCTGGTTCAAATACATGATTTAAATTGATATTAATTAACCAAGATTAATCAGATAAATTATAATTCTAGTGGTTAATTACATAAATTCAATATGGGCAGGGGTACCAATATGCAACAACAACGCACAGCATTATGACATTCCTGGTCGAAAAAGTCACATTTCTGATCGTCAGATTCCACCCAAATTTCACTACAAGGTAGTTGAAATGTCACTTTATCTGTATGTATACCTTTCAAAATAGTATGAACATTTGATCTATGAATAGGAGAGGGTTGAATGTGACCCAATAATTCAAGTTGATCGCACGATCGCAAGGAGCTACGGATCCCATTTTTTTTTTCACAGGAATTAAGAATGAGTCTCCAACTGCACGATATCGATGATGTAGGAAAAAATTACCCCCCGGCAACCAATCAAAATGCCACATTTTGTAGGGCAATCCCCCAGTAGGGCTACAAGCCCGCGCAAGCACAGTGGACATTTCTGGCCTACTCACAGTGCATGGATTGTAAGGTACCTATAAGTTCTACTTTCTAGCTAACGTTAAATTAGGCCCCCAGGCCATGCAGGCCTACAATAGCCTGCAGTCATCGGTTTCCGATGGGATAACAAGAAAACTTCTATAAAACAGAAATGAAATAGAATTTCAGAAAATCACTTCACTAACTTTGAACTGGACACTTCCAGATTATACTCTGTTAAAATCCTCGAAGTTGAAGTCTTTTCTTTGGAAATATTGTAAGTCATTTACAGCGACATCGATTCCGCTATGTAAACAAAGCGTCACCAGTTTTCGATAACTTGGTTGTGCGGCAAAGTTCGTTGACATCGGAGTAGCTATGGCGTGCCAAGTCACTCAAAAATTGATGAAATATTGTCCTGACTCGATTTGATCGAACTGGGTCGATGGAGTTATTTATAAAAGGTCCTGAAACGGTTTTTATTCAAAGATTGTGAATGTTAAACTATTTTGTATAAATAAATGGTTGAATCAAAAAAATGAGAATTTGGTACAGATCATGGTAGGTAAAATTATTATCAAACATTTTTATAATATCTGGCATCATTATGAGAGACCTAAACGTGGATAGCTTAAGTTCATCAGCTTAGCAAAGTTTTAAATTAAAAAGAGAAAAATAAAATTATGGCACTTCGATTTGAGAAAGACTTTAACACTTTTGTTACATTGGCATGCCATAAAAACCCAGATCGCACTGGGATCACGTGACCTGCCGTCTGACATCGGAAGAATGAAAGTTGTTCGAGCAGACGACAGTTTAGTTTGAAATATTTGACCACAGATTGTGTCTTTTATAAACGTTTGAACATTAGCCTTAAAATGCATTAGTAATCTATACCCCAAATTACATAGTTTTTTACTTTTGAGTATCACTCACAACTGAAAACTTTATTCTCAATATCCTGAATGTTGGAGATAGCCCTGAGTGTAGTCATCACTTCAGGCATACTGATCACAAAGTATCACGCACGGTCTCGCAGTAAATGGGAATCAAATTTCGTCATCGAAAACATATGTCCATCGGAAACTCATGACCGGACGATAAATTAGTGAATAAACTGAACTCTGAACTAACTCACCCCAAAAAACATAGAGGGAAATTATCGGGGTCTGAAAATAATCCTTGTGGACTAGGCTACGACTAATGCACACTAACCCCGCTAACGTTTGGTTTTGCCTCAGGCTTAGGGCCCTTCTTTTAATTTGGGGAAATTTTGATTTTGCTCAGCGAGTTATATTACGTTCAGGTGTGTGACTGTGAGAATTCAGCCGTTTTTTTTTAGCTGATTTCAACTTTTGGGGGGGTTAAATTTAACTCAAAATTTGCCTTTTTTGTACACCTGCTCTGACCTTTTCAGTCTACAAGTACAAAGAAGACTGAAAGTATTGGAACTTTTAAATTGCAGCTTTTTGCTTGCTATTTTCAGGTGTTTTTTTTTTGTGGCCACTAACACAGACAATCTCCATAACCATGGATTGTCACATAATGCACATCTCTGATTGATGTTAACTTACTTAAAAAATACAAGTTAACATCAAACTTGTTGTATCAAGTTTCCAAAGTTTATTGAATAATAATGCAAAATATGTGACTTTCTTTTCATTTTTCCACAATGTCAATGCCCCGTGTGCTCTACTTGAAGAAAATTCAAATGGAAGGTAAGAGAAATGCAGGGTATATTGATATGATTGTCCAATTTTCACTATGTTATGCCGGCAAGAAAGTACCTCAGCTCAAGCAAAATGAAATTGAGAGGAATAAAGCCAGCATGAGGTATTGAAAATTGGCCAATCAGGAAGTGTGCCAGCAAAATATACACAAGTTCTTAAGAGAAATTATTAATTAATGCAATTTTTAATAAATGAGTAATGACATAGGATGCCAATGAAAAGATATTGATTATTGATATTATCTTTTATATCATTGACTGGGCTTCCAGTCAGTGCTAGAAATTAGGGAGGGGTAACATTGGGCTCCAGTCATCTAGGGCGAGATGGTTTCATGCTGATCATTGCTAGCTCTAAGCGCCTAAGTAATTAAACAGGCTGAAAAAATTATGTCCGCTTAATAAACTCGCTTTCCTGTCAAAATGCCTTGATTGAGATTATGGTAGTCTCTCGCGGCATGAGAATTGAATGTTATTGCGGTCAGTTGGATTGGAAATTGATAGAAAATTTACTCAAGAGCTTTCTTTGTACATTTCTAATTCTTACTGAACAGACCTCACTTTTGTTTCCACCATTGTGCATCTAGTACATCATATTCTTTGAATAATGCATTTCTGATCTTCGTCTCAATCTATCAGTGATGGCGACTCCATCAAGGTCTATCTCCGAGTTCGTCCTCCTGACCAGGACAATGGTATTGACTCCGGCCAAATTCTGAATGTCCAGCCGCCAGACGTGGTCATCCTGCCTTGCAAGCCAGAGCCCAAGGTCTTCACTTTTGATCATGTCGCTGATATCCACACCACTCAGGTAGGAGCTGAGTACAGACAACTCTTGGTTTTACCCTAACCCTCTGCAGTCTGCACCTACCATACAGGACAAGAGGTGCTTTCCACACATGTCCACAATCTTCACCCGGGAATTGGATCATAAATCACACTGTGGTCAATATAAAAGATTTTAAAATAAAACTTGTGCTGAATGAAAGTGAAATATTATACTCTTTTTATGTCTGTAGGAGGCAGTGTTTGCGGCTGTTGGTCGGAAGACAATTGAGAGCTGTGTGGCCGGATATAATTCAACCATATTTGCCTAGTAAGTAAATTGGACGATTGATAACATTGATCAAAATAAAGATACCTCTGTTGTAGTTGTCTATTGAAAGTATCTACATTTGGTGAATTTGCACCCATTATAAATGACACATTACATTTACCTACCAGTATGTAACACCGAGTACAATCACAAGTCATGCTTCAATCTGATGGAAAGATTCAATTTTTTTTTGCTTGATATTCCCCAAACCGGGCTAGGGTCAATTTAATCATGACTGTGAAAGATAAATGGTTTTAATAATAACATATGACATGTAAAGTATTTATCGTATCCTGCACAGTTTTCCAGGTTCCCATATTCTATAATGATATTTTAGGATATGAGATGAGTTTCAGTTTTAGGAAAAGTCAATATATCATATCACATGCATACACTACATGTATGTTCATTAGTGTAAAGCTGTGATCACCTTCTATTTTTGTGCTGTTTACAGTGGACAAACAGGCTCAGGGAAAACTTTCACAATGATGGGTAAGTGTGCAGAAGAGAACAATTCAAAATGAATTAGTAAACAATTTCTACTGAACCTACTTTATATTTGTGTGTTCCATACATCAACTCAGTACAAATTTTCATTTTAAAGTATGATTTGATATGCTTCATCTGAACTTCAGATTCATTTTGTACCACATGACAACAACAAAAGTTAGATACCACTTTCTGTTTGACACTGGGGTATTTCAAATGTTCAATATCCCTATAGCTTATATTCCACTACAATGCTGTAGACAGGATGCAAACAATCTGAAACAATCCCGATAGCCCTGCAGTATTTCTGTCATGTTCTTGTGATATTCCTATGATGTTCCTATGACATTTCTGTGATACTTCTGTTACATTCTTGTCAAATTGCTGTGATGGAAGTGAAATATTTCTGTGATAATAGTATAATACCTTGATGTTATCTCTTATATTTTGCTTGCCAGGATCTGATGAGGCAGATAACTTTCATCATGAACTCCGGGGTGTCATTCCAAGAAGCTTTGAGTATCTGTTCAATCTGGTGAACAGAGAGCGGGAAAAGGTACAACAGGGTCTCGGGGTCTCAGTCACAATCAGTCAATCAATCAGTCAGTCAGTCAATTAATTAATTATTGAATCAATCAATCAATCGGTCAACCAATCAATCAGAGTCTCTTGCATGGGGTGCGTAGAGCAAACCAGTCGTTTCAGGGATCTCCATCGGGTCTATCCTGTAACCTGTGCTAAGACATAAGCTCGATGGATGGTAATGCCACATGATGAGAGATCGTTGGCAACATCATTAAGCCAGAGGGTGCAGGGAGCCCCTCGAGGTTGTTTCCAGCTCCCCTGTTGTGGGTGGAACTCAAAAGGTGGCTCGGGTGTGGTGAACAGGGGGACATTCCTGATCTCTTCTTTAAGTGTCGAACATTAAACAGTTTGGAGAAATCCTGCCAACAATAAAAAAATATATGTGCATGACAGAATGTTTTGCGTCTTACACAAAGCATTTGATTTCTCCACAGCAAGGGGAGAGGTTTGAGTTCATGTGTCGTGTCTCCTTCCTGGAGATCTACAATGAGCAGGTCTTTGATCTGCTTGATCCGGCCTCTTCCGGCCTCCAGCTAAGAGAGAACTTCAAACGAGGGGTGTTTGTAGACGGACTGATTGAGCAGGTGGTCACCAACCCCAGTGATGCTTTTCAGGTACGCAGAATAGGTATTTGGACTTTGCACGGTAGAATGGACTTATTAGAATGAGATGGTCAAATCTCCTGTTGATAGGCAGAGCACACACTGCCCGAAATGTTGAGTTATTGGCTCTTCTCAGAGCCACACTTAGTCTCAAAAGAGTCGAATGCACTTTTTTATCAACCCTTCATGTCTGTTGTACTTTGCAGGTTTTGTCTAATGGATGGTTGAACAGGAGGGTAGCATCTACCTCCATGAACCGGGAAAGTAGCCGTAGCCACGCTGTCTTTACCTTCAGCATACAAACCAAGGTAAACCAAAGGCTAGCTCTTTTGCCAGATGTCATGGCACTTCTTACCTCCAATGCTTAGCATTATATATAATCAATGCTTAATATAAGGAAGAAGAAAATTCTGTGCTTAGGAGATCCTATTTTAATAGGGGGAATTTTCAATTGTGCTTGCTTGTAGTTCATTTTATTGCATCACTGAAGGATTTCTTGCCCACTCGGCAAGCATATAAATTACCCAGTTAAAGTGAGCCAATAAACCTGCTTGGAAAGGTTTACTTGGGAAGAGGACTGTCATTTAGGAGTGGGTTCGTTCAATTAAATATGGCATAATTTGTTATTGTTATCTCTGTAGAACTGTAATTGCTCCAAATCTTTCCAAATATTTGGAAGTATTTTTGGACGATTCAGAAGGGTTGATGTTACGTATTAATTTCCTGTGAATGAACTTTGCATTGCATGAAAAAAACAGGAGAAGAAAGCTGGGGTGTCCAACATCCGGGTGTCGCAGCTGAACCTGGTGGACTTGGCCGGCAGTGAGCGGCAGAAGGACACCAAGACCTGTGGCCTGCGGCTCAAGGAGGCCGGTAGCATCAACAAGTCCCTGCTGGTCCTGGGCCACGTCATCACGGCGCTGGTGGACATCAGTCACGGCAAGACCCGCCACGTGCCGTACAGGGACTCCAAGCTCAGCTTCCTGCTTAGGGTGAGTTTGTCTCGACGGTCTCTGTCTTTCGTACGCCTCCTGGAAAACCTGAACAAACCTTTAATTTTTTACCCATCTTATACTGTAAAATCAATATTAGTTTTCAAATGTGACCAAACCGTCTAATAAATTGCTATCGAAATTGACTGTCCAATCTGAATTAAGTGCTGGAAAAATGAATTTTTCTGTCCTGAAAAATTCTGCAAAGTCTTGGAAAATGATTCACCAGGGACAAGGGTGCAGACCAGTAAATAAATTCCCATAGGCTCCCATGCTGAATAGCCAATTTCAAAAAAATATTAAAAATACTCAGAAGTTTCTCAGACACTCAAGCTATACACCAAAATGAAGCTGAAAACTTCAGTGTTCATTTTCATTTCAATTTTCTATAGGGTAACCAATGACTTTTTGAGGAAAATCCATCCAAAGGAAAATACCCTGAAAACGGCCACGTTGACTGATGCCAGATTAAAAAAATGTACCCCTCCCCTACATGCCCAAGTAGAGCGAGTTTAGGGCCAGAATTCACCCAAACAGCTCAAAGTTGCAAGTCCAAACTCTGGCGACCGGGTTCCATCCATTTTCTTTACAAGACTTCCCAAGTAGGGCCCAGCAAATGATTTTATAAAAAAGATTTTGAGGGTATACAAAAAATTAATGAGCTCCGCGGACTGATCTGGACCTATTTACTGATCTGCACCCACAAGGGTGTATAAACCTTGTTTTCAAAGGACCCGCTGAGTTGCATACTTATCTACATTGTCCCCCATTCCTCCCTAATCCCATCAGGCCTTTAAAGGCTGCCATAGCTGGGGGCCATCCTCAACCTTTTGTCTTCCTACATCCATCTGAATACAACTTGTTGACAAAATTTGTTTATGCAACGGCCCCTGCCATAGTAGCTCCCATGTAAGGCATGGTGAATTTGTCCATATTAACAAAAACTGGTTTGTTTTTTTCCTCTTCCAGGATTCTTTAGGTGGCAATGCAAAGACGTACATCATTGCTAACGTGCACCCAGGAGCCAGGTAAGTTTATCAAAGAGTAGGGGCTAGAAATTCAACTTCATTTTGGATCCATATGGCATTGTCTGTTTCATTCGTAGATATTCCTGTATTAGTGTAGAGCTTGGACATTAAAGAGATTAAGTGACATGTGATAATGTAAACCATGTATTTGTGCTTCTTGCTTCTAGATGCTTTGGTGAAACTTTGTCGACCTTGAACTTTGCCAGGAGGGCTAAGATGATAAAAAACAAGGTATGTGACTCTTTCTCCCATTCATCCATTCAATTGAATCAATTTGATTGAATTCACAATGTTCGGTATATTTTGTACACTAAAACTGGGAGCCAACAATGTTGTTTGGTATAGCCAAATGTTCAATATATCGATGTTTGTTATAGCAGCGTTTGACTGTACTGGTACTTACACATAGCACTTGTCATATACTCAAAACACCCAATCTCAGAATTTTATCCCAGTGTTCTGACACCCTGTTCAATTCATCTATAGTTGTTTCGTACCATTTCAAAGCTCTCCTGTACAAAAGGACTCTTAAACTGGATCTCATATGGTATTAATCCAATTATTGTGTGGTTTTGTTGATGCATTGATCTGGTGCAGGCTGTGGTGAATGAAGACACTCAGGGAAACACACTCCATCTCCAGGCTGAGATCAAACGACTAAGGGAACAACTGCAACAGTTTACACAAGGAGGCATCCCTAGGGAACTGAGTAATTCAGGTAATTAAACACCCACCTTACATCCAACCTACTGGGCGAGCAAAGTTTGAAAAAAAAAGAAAATTACGGGAAGGTTGTATGAAGAGAGATGTGACCGATAATGTGTGGTAAACAGCTCTTGTCTCGTGCAGGTGCAGAGGGTGAGGGTTAAAGAAATTACCCCCCCCCCCTCTCTAGTCTTATGACTCTTGCGTGTGAATATAAAACAAATCTGGCTGGTTTTACCAGCCAGTTTCTTAGTTGTATTCAAAGAAAAGAGATAGTACCGGGAATTATTTGTACAGTGAGGCTGCTAATAGCAAATTGACTATAGCGGCTTTCTTTAGTTTTAGGTGAATTAGATCCCAAATGCTTCCACTGATTTTGATTCATTATATCATAATTAGTGTCAGTAATGGCACATTTAAAAGCCAACAAACAAACCAAAACTTATATTAAATATTTGTGTATTTAATATTTTATTACTCTTTTTTTCAATTGTTTTAAAGCTGCACATACTCCTGTCGTTGGACCAGCTACCAACGGAAACTGTGAGACAAGATGGCGGAGTCATTTCCTGGATGCCATGTACCTCAGAGAAAAGATTGATGCGGAGAAGAAGGTAGGACTACAGACAAAGAAATGTCTTAAAAAACAACATTCGGTTGTTGACTTCAGTCAGTATTACCGTAATACCTCCAGAAACTAACAACCCGGACTAACAACCAATCAATCAATTAACCAAAGAGACATGAGTAGTCCATAATGCCGATCTCCTATGCCCACATTGCACTGCCTCACTCCCATAGAGTTAAATAGCAAACTAGAGTGTGCACTCTGTGTGTGATACACTCAACCATGGCCAGCGTTATTGCCTAAGAAAACCAAGCAAAGGCAAATGTGGACCTCCCGTTACAAATTGTGCATACATATTCGTACCCTGATTTGTGCGTGCTGCACTGCATAAAATACGGGTTCCACACATTATGTCAACTGTCGCGTCACGCTACGCACAGTGCCGTGCAGTTCATCGGAGTAACATCAGGGTATTGTATTTTGACTCTACTGCACCTGCAAAGTTACACCAGGAAAGATGGGGGCTGTGCGTCCACGTTGAATACGAAGCGCGCACTCTAGTTTCTTATTTAACTCTATGCTCGCTCCGTATCTTGTCTGTATCCCTGGATCTTCTATCCACATAGTTTGTGGGCGACCTCAGTTACCAGGAGACCAGCCAGCCACATATAGCCTTTCATCATTATCCTTCCATATCTTATCCACTTGAATGCAGAATCTACAGGAGAAGATGTCCAAGCTGGAAGATCTGTGCAACAAGAAGGAGCAGTACTTACAATCCACCAAGATGATCGTCCGATTCAGGGAAAATACCATTGCTAGACTGCAGAAAACACAAGGCACAGAGGATAGGGTGCCTGACCAAGTGATAGTAAGCAAAAAACCATTATTAGCAGTTAGTATGATGAGACGGTTGATAGGACACGATAGGTTTCAATGAAAATACAGCAAAAGCTGCTATAACAATTACACATATAATGTCTGTCATAACGGTCGTTTGATATAGCGATTTAAAGAACAATATTCAGTATGTTTCATTCACAAAACTTTGGAGCCTAGGATTATGTTTGATATAGCCAAATGTTTGGTATAGCAGTGTTTGTTACTTTGTTATAGTGGCATTCCACTGTATATAAAGTATCTGCCTTTTTTTAAATCTAAATCCACTTTTAAAAAATAGTTTCCTAATTGTGATTGTAAGTGAGATTTGTGACACTGGGGGAAAAGTAGATATCATTTGTAGATTTGAAGGTTTTCTCTCTTTTTTTGTATAATTCTGGAAGAAATTTTTAAGGAACTTGTGCGATTTGTTGATGAGGATGCCCATTAGTTAAAGCTGTGAAAGGGTGGAGTTTTAAGGACAATACAGCAAAGAATTTTTGTTTGTGCTGTCAGTGGATAAATAACATGTGGTAATCTATGATGCATCTAGTATTTCATTGGTCGTTATTGAATACCACTGCTTGGTTACCAGGGTGATCTGCAGCAGGAGATCGCTGCCATGCAGCAGCAGTTGTCTCACAATCCGGCCGTCACACAGTACGCCATGGAGAACCACAATCTGCGCAATGAGAACAAGAAACTCAAGGCGCTTCAGTCCGTGCGCGCCGGCATGGAGCACAACAAAGAGCGGGTCCAGCATCTGGAGAAGGTCTTCAGGGAACTCATGGCTAACATGGAAGGTAAGGGTCAAAATGACTTCTTCTTTCAGTAATATACCATGCAGAGCCTAGGATTATGTTTGATATAGCCAAATGTTTGGTATAGCAGTGTTTGTTACTTTGTTATAGTGGCATTCCACTGTATATAAAGTATCTGCCTTTTTTTAAAATCTAAATCCACTTTTTAAAAATAGTTTCCTAATTGTGATTGTAAGTGAGATTTGTGACACTGGGGGAAAAATAGATATAATTTTTAGATTTGAAGGTTTTCTCTCTTTTTTGTATAATTCTGGAAGAAATTTTTAAGGAACTTGTGCGATTTGTTGATGTTGAACCATCGCATGGTTGCATATATCTCTTGTTTGCTTCGGTCTGAATGTGACTGACTGTATTAATTGTTGGTCTGTTGACATTCAGGAGGGGATCGTCGGACCAGCACCGGTCCATCTCCAACAAGGACGCCCTCACAACACGGTGACCACCACCTTGCCGTGTCATCTACATTTGACAAGTACAAGGCACAGGTCAAGCAGATGCAAGCTGAAAGAGACTCTGTAAGTCCAATTCATGACTACGAATCCTTAGATAAGAATTCTCAAGTAAGAATCCTCTACTCCTCGGGTCAAAATCCCTGAGAGAATATCCTTACATTTGAATCATTGGGGAAGAATCCTTGAGGTAGGATTCCTCAGATAAAACCCTCAATGCAAGTAATAAAATGCTGTAAACTGCTCGTCAGCCAAAATAATGACCTGAAATTTATAAAATGCTTGGAGTTCGGAGGGCTTGACGTGTTTCAATCCTAGCAGGATCTTTATCGAATGCTAAAACCCTCAAATTAGAAACACAAAGTTAGAAATAATTCTGTTGTAATCTGTAGAACTTGGTAGCCTTCTTGAGTTAGAATTGTTATGCTAAGAATCCAGTTAGACTCAGATAAATTAATGACATGCTTGTGATTCTGAATCATTTCTTCCCTCTCACATCTAAAGGCCAGACAAGAACTCTTGGAGCTGAAGGAGTTTTCAGGCAAGGCCCAGTTAAAGCTGGAGTCAGAGGTGACCTCCTACAAGAAGACAGTCAGCGAGCTGGAGAATGCCCTGGAGGCCTTCAAAGTCAAGAACAAGATTGAACGGGACACCATGAACAACCTCCACATGCAGACCATAATGGTAAGACACTGATGTTGGGGAGGGCAGGTCAGTTAAGGTTTCTCCTGAAAATAGGGCATCACCAAGGATGTATCTTGTATCATTATTTGTAGGTGTCAAAGAGGTTTTACAGAAACTAAGTTTCAGATGTTTTATCTCATTGAAAGTTGAACAAAGAAAAATTTACTGGAGCAGGAATCAAACCTGCGACCCCTCAGAATACCACAACGGTATACTGGTATATCCCAAGGATCATTTATTTAAGTGGTTTCGTGGCTTCTGGCTTGCATGTGAATAAAGATAATTGACTATTAAGGACACCGCCAACATAGGGCTGGGCAGCTCAGTTGGTAGAGCACTAGTACGGTATTCCGGAGGTTTTTCTTTGTTCACCTTTGAATGACTTAAATTTAATTCAGTCAGTTTCGCTTGATAATTTCAGATGTTTTCAAATGTTTCTTTTTGTATTAAGACAATTGCCACTCCCAAGAAGGCTGCCTACAATCTCCGCAATCGGGTGGTCACCGTGCCCAAAGGTGGAGATGGCACCCCCATTAGGCCCCGCCGACTTGCCTCTCTCCCCGAGGAGTTGTCACCCCTCCGTGATGAGGAAGGCATTGTAGACGAAGAGATACCGGAACACATGATTGAACAGTGCAATGAGGCCCTGGCTGAGGAACTGAAGAGGATCAAGGTAAAGAGGGGCTGTTTGTCGGTTGGGCGTCTTTATCAGAGGGTTTAACTCTCTGGAAAATCAGCAAATGATCATTTATTGCTAATGGCTTCTTGCTCACACTTGATCTTGACCGATCGTAGTCTACAGATGTAGATAAGAAGGGACAATTCAGAATGTAATGGCTTGTCAATTCTATCTCAACTGACTCTCTCCCCTTCACCCCTTACAGGAAGAGAACTCAAGACTGTTGCAGAGTCTTCAGGATGCGGAGACGAACCAGCTGAAGGTGAAACAGTCCACATCCCTCCTGGAACACGAGCTGAACCAGAAGAATCAGGTATGAGGGACAGGCAGTGTGGTCAATTCAAGGGTCATTTCATGGAGTTGATTGAGACTCGACTTCGCTGCTCCACAGTTGCTGAAATCAACCTTTTTCTCTTCTCTTCTCCTGTAGCTCTTGGAGTCAGAGCAAAAGGCCAAGGCAGACATAGAAGCCGAATTGTCGAACCTCTCTGCCAGGCTTGAAGACCTCCAGAAAGACTACTGCAGTGAGTAGATCCTTGGGGATCGAACTTGGGTTCGAGTCTCAGCTCTGTCTAGTTTTCTTTGCTCGCCAAAAAGTTTACGTTTGCACAGTTTTGGTATGACTTCTCTAATGGATTGAAAACCTGAAATGCTGTATGTTGTTTTCTCCATGCAGTTGCCAAGAGTGAGGCTGAAGACATGAAGATAATGCTACAGTCTGCTGATAGAGTAATGGAAGAGGAGAAGAAAGTCCTACATGAGACGGCCGTGCAGAGAGAAAGATCCTTTGCTGCACTGGAATCTAAGGTCAGGCCCATCCACTCAACCCTTTCAGACCCATGTACATAAAGAGAAGTCTCTAAAAGATCGCAGTAGATTGACATTTTTTACCTTGAAAACAGTTGTCACAAAATCACAACTTAAAGGTACAATACATCATTCATGGTCATGTTGTGTACTGTGGAAGAGAACATGCCTTCTAGCCATCTAGTTTCAAAATGCATTTCTTGAAACTTACCTGTGAACATTTCATGAAAATACTATTTGGATTCAGAATGTCCTGTGTGTGGTTTTGGAAATGCCATAAACCATTTACACTCTTTAAAAACCCTTTGTTCTGTAGTCTCTTTGAGACTTCATATAGATGACCCTCAGATATGAATTGTCTTTATTGTGCTTTGATCTTCTGAGGTCCTTTCAGATGGTTGAAGTTGAGATGGTTTTCCAGGTTTTTCCTCTGAATATCTTTCGAAATCGAGTAGGAGTTGTTGTCCTCTCAGCATGACATACAGAAGCTTGCTTAATTTGGCTGTTAACACTCTTAGGTCATTTGGATTTATTTACAATGGTCAGATGATCCCTCAATGAATGATTTCTTCTGAACTCTCCCAGGTTCTGCGGATTGAGTTGGAGATGGCGAAGTCGGAGCGCGAGATGGAGAAGCTGGCCGAAGAGAAGCGTGAGCTCCAAGATGCCAGCAATACACTGCAGGCTGAGGTCAGCTTCAAGGAGCAGCAGCAGGAGGAACTAGAGGCTGTCATCAAGGAAGAGAGAAGACGCAACCAGACCCTGGCTGAGGAGATGCAGGTAAAATACATAGAACAGAGAGGAAAAGGTTATAACATCAATGCTAATTATAGTACATAGTGAAGGCTAATGGATGTACTTGTGCAAGTCTACAGACGTAACATTGACACTGTTACAAATCATGGCCCAGCCTGGCGGAATGACCCATATAGTAATGTTCTGCTTACGACACCTGGAAGCAAATGTTTGAATTTCTATTCCCTATGATGGTTCTTTTTGCTGCAGTCTCTCATGGAGAAGCTGGATACTGAGCTGGAGAAGAATGCCAAGCTGACGGCAGAGCTACGAGAAGGCTCGGACAGTAAACAGGAACTCCTAGAGACCTTGGAGCTCACGGAGAGGCTACGAAGCGACAACAGCCTGCTGCAAAACTTCTGCACTGAAAAGGTGACTAACCGGGGCTTTGGTCTGTGTTTTACTCTAAACAACGACGTATGTCAATGCTGAAGCTATGATGGAGTGACATCCTTCCTGTTTTGCCATTTGTCAGTAGGCCCTCGTATAATCCGGAGGCACTTGAACACTGATCTCAATCAGTCAGCGTCTCACACCGTTGTGAGATGGATTTAGTCATGCTTGTGGTGGTTGGAGTATAATCATGTACATATAGTGTGTTACTCACACTAAACACAAAGATATCCTCTCTATTCAAAAGTGTTATCTCATGTTAGTTTCTTCTTCAGTGCTTTTTATACAAAGCCACACAACATGCAGACTTTCTTGTTGGTCCACTTGTCCACCTCCCAGGGTACGAGCACTGTGGACATATGGTCAAGTACATCGAACTCCAGATCTCTGTGCATTCAAGAGTTCAAGAGATATTTTGTTAGTGTTCTGCAGTTAGGATCGTGATCTTACATCCTTGAGCAAGGCACTATGCACGTTTCTTTCCTCCGAGACTGCACACGGGCATCTCATATGCGTATTAGTCCTCGTTCACATAAATCTCAGTGAGGGCTGTGTTTATAAGAGTTAAATGGTTTAGAAGTAATAAATTGTCTTAAGGACCAGACCTGTTTAATACTACATTGACAATTTCTTGGGTTGAAAGCACTTGATAAGAAAATTCGATTCTTAATTAATCTAAGTGACGCATGCCTATACTCATGTTTTGTTTGTCCTTTATTTCCCATTTCTCCTTTTTGTAGGATGCTGAAATGATGAAAGTCAAAGAGGAATTAGAGACATCTGCAGGAACGATATCAACGCTGACCAAGAGAGGAACAGAGGACAAGGCAAGCGATTAATTGAATACTATTAGGTTTTTGTGCTTAGCATAAAGATGGCACAGATTTTTTGGCTTAGCGAATTTCTGTGTTTTGTAGTAGCTCTATGAAATTGGCCCCTTGTCTCAAAAATAGAGAGCTGATTGTGACTAGATGGCTGTAGGTTTGATGATACCTTCTGCTTAATAAGAATGCCTGGTTGGTTGTTATTTAGAAGTAGCAACTCCCAGTGCAAATTACAACTCCTTAAACTTTCTGGTTTGCAGAGGTCTCCTCATATGATCAGGTAAATATGTTTTAGGTAAAACATACACATCACCCTTCAGCACCTTCAGGGCAATCCCGAGATCAGCCTGTGGGACAAGTCCTTTTATGTATCCAGCAAATCAATGATCGTGTCTTCTCCTGATTGCACCCTAGGATGCCCTAGCCAACATGGTCAGCACCGTCCAGGACCTCAGGCAGACCATCCTGTTGAAGGAGGACTCCCTGGACGTGGTCACCAATGAGCTGGACGATGCCAGGTATCGGTGCGAGACCATGCAGGCTGCCCAAGAGGAGTACAAGAATGAGGTCCAGGGACTGCAGAGAGAGCTGGATGTACTGACGGAGGAGATGAACAGCCAGGGATGTGCCCACAACATGGAGGTAAGTGCTGGGTAGTGGGAAGAAGTATTCCTCTCATCTCATCTCCTATCTGTCTCCTATCATTCAGTGAAAATCTTCACTGAGCTTTATAGCTCAAAGCACTTTACAGTAACCTCTAAGGTTTGTTTGATATATATGTTGAGATTTGAGTGCATTTTGCTGGGTGCATCACAAATTGACATTATCATGGATAGTTGTTGCACAACAGCGTGGCAGATCTTCCATTGGTTTTGTGCACACCTGGTGTGGTAGCTTTTGTGATACGTCACTCAGTGGTGCACCTGACAATTTGTTACAAGTGGATGGTTGCCATCAAATACAATGATAACTCTCAAACTAGCCACAAGTTTCAAAACACACCAGTAAGTAGAGCCTTAGACAATTACTGGAAACCTAATTTCAGCCTTGATTACATCTCATTTCTGAAGAAGGTTCCATGAATCGTTTGTGTGGTTGGATTAGAATGTCCTCCTCTATCGCTTACAGATTGAGATGCTGCAAGAGGACCTCGATGAAGTCAGATGCCAATATGAGAGTCTCATGAGAGAGATGGCAGAGCAAGAGAAGCACCTACAGGCCATTCAAGCAGAGAGCGAGGCTGATGCCGGCGAAGTGACTTCCCTCAGGAAACAGGTAAGCAGGGACTGTGTCTCATGGAAGAGGTGGTTGAGCAGCAGAGACTCTTACAGGTTGTTCAGGCAGAGTGTGACACTGATGCCAGTAAGATAGCTTCCCTGAGGAAACAGGTATTAAGCAGTATCTGGTGGTAGAGATGGTAGAGCAGGTGAGACTCTTACAGGTTGTTCAGGCAGAGTGTGATGCTGATGCTTAAGCTATGCAGCTTCCCTCAGGAGAAAGGGAGGAAAAAACAGTGTCTCATTAGAGATGATATTCATAATTTGACTTCCCACTCTTTGTCATCACTACGAAGTATCTCTCGTTACTTTCCTCCCCAACATTGTCCAGTTGACTGACAAAGAGGACGAGATGCTCAACATGCAAGAGATTTATGAGACACAGCTAGAGGAGGTCAAAGGCAACCTGTCCACTGTCGTCATAGAATCTGACCCGGAGTCCCTAAAGCTGAAGGAGACCATAGACAACCAGCTGACAGAGATCGCATCATATCCTTACAAAGCCCGCCCTCTATTGTCTGTTTCAGCGATGGCGAGGTTGCTCTAGATGTTTATCTGACATGTTTTTAGTTGGATAAAAACTTTTGATGACTGCAGTCTGCAATAGATGAATTGCATTAGATGCTTTAGAAACGTGTACAAATTCACATGAGAAAAGCACTATAAATCAGAATGCTGATTCTAAAAAATTTCACAGATAATTAATAATTGTTTTGATATGGCTTTTGGAAACCAATTGATTGGAATGAAAAGACCATTGATGCATGTACCTTTAAACACCTAGCTAGGAACGATCAAGGAGATATCATTATTGTCTGATAAAGCTCAATTTAGTACATGTTAATTTGCACACTAGTTTGATTATTCACCTTAACCCGTATTGTCTTCCTCCTTCTGTACGATGAGATCCAGAGAGCAGAAGTTCACTGAACTCCTGGAGCAGTTTGAGATCATGAGAGAAACCAAGAATACAGAGATACAAACATTGAAGGTATGAATTCACCATTTAGCATCATCTGATTCCAATGATCAACTGAGTCTTGCATGAGTCTAAGGTTAACGAGTCAACACTACATTATTTAGGATGATGAGAACTTGCTATTGTCTCTTGTATGGCAGGATTCCTTGGATGCGCTGGAGCATGTCAGTGTTGAGAAGGAGATCTTGAAAACTCAGTGCCAGGCGCTGGAGTACAGAGTGGAACAGTGGGAGGAAGAAGCCAAGGAAAAGTAAGTAATTGCCAATGGTGGGAGTAGAACCACTGACCACCTACACGGTAGTGGTGACATTCTAGTGTACAATTATATGCAGTACAGTGATGCCACAGATAATTCAGATAGAACACCCAATGGCAGGAATAGAACCCAAATACCTACCGGTACTCAAGAATAAAAGCATCTTTACCATGTAAATAGCAATGTTGCGATGCCATGGAAAATTGAGATAAAAAAGCCAATGGTGGGATTAGAACCCACTAACATCTACTTAAGAGTGGAAGCATCTTTACCCATAAACAATAACTGGATGAAGCTAAGTAAAGTTTTGATACAAAAGCCAATGGTGGGATTATAACCCAACTGATTGCACGGGGGGAAGGCATCTCTACAACAGCAGTCTTATGACTGCCATTAGAGATCGCCATGGCAGATTAGGGGTTCAAGTTTGAGAAGGAAGCCAGTGGTTGCGTCTTCTTTTGTTCCTGGGAATTCACTGCAATGTCATGCAATGTTTTCTGCATCAGGGAGATGGAGACACTGTTCAGACACCGGGAGCTGCAAGCTGAAGTGGGCAGACTGAATGCTGCCTTTGACAGCGTCACCGTCCTCAAGGATGAAGCTGTCGAGTCCAGGCTGAAAGCTGAGTCAGAGTAAGTCTTGAATTTGCTCCATAAGATGAAAAAGTTACCACTGAAATGAGCCTGAAAAAGAAATGTCCATTGATTCACAGCTAAGGTCATGCCTAATCCTGTGTATCCTGGGAGGGTGTTCAGTATGTTGTAAAGTAACATATCAGTCACCAAAGTTCCGCCTTTGCAAAACTGCCATGGCTGCCAACACCTGGCTACTTCCCACTTGTTCTACAATTCCAGGGGTCGATTTCACGAAGCCCTACGATCCATCGTAACTTGTGTTATGAAGGATACCCCATCGCATCCTATGTAGGGCTGCAATGCATCGAAAAAGTGAAATCGACCCCAAGTCCTATTCATGCCACACTGTGGTCCTCTGTAGTGCATTCATCACAGAATACATACATGTATTATATGTAGATACTGTCAGTCACTGGTACCTTTCCTTTTCTCGTCAACGATGTTTAGATTAGCCCAGCTGAAGTGCAACAGTGAACTCATGCAAGAGAATACGGAGCAGATCCTTGAGGAACTTGAGAGGTAAGACAGCAACCCCCGTCCAGTTTCCACTTACTGATATAGTCTGATATAGAAAGCAGTTTCCTCAACCGTTTATATCTCAATTGTATTAAGTCATTGAAAAGTGAACAAAGAACAAAGATTTGAACTAGCAACCTCCGGAATACCGTACAGGCACTCTTACCAACTGAGCTATCCAGCCCTATGTCTGTGGTCTCCCTAATTGTCAATTATCTTTTATGTTTGTTTTTTTGATGATTAAATTGTATTGTTGAAGTTGAAAACTCAATGATGTTACAGGTTTGAGGGCAATCTCACATGAGACTATATTTTCCAGGCTATTTGGTGGAAAGCAACTGCACTGCTAAAGGAACACTTTGTTGGTATTTTTTCTGGTAGTGTCTTTTACTGTTCCCAAAACAATGATGTGAAACTTGATCGATGAATGTTATTTCTTCTTCAAGATGGCCTTTAAATTGACGTATGTATTATAAGATTTAATTGGTTTTGGGGGTACCCTGAAGTTATGAAGCCAATGCAAGAGACCTTCATATTAAGTTTGTCCAATTGCCATTTTTTTCTGACAAAATGTTTTGCTTGTTTGCTGCTTTACGTTGGTGGTCTCCCTAATAGTCAATTATCTTTGTTCGTTTGGTTCTTTGATGATTAAATTGTATTGTTGAAGTTGAAAACTCTTGTGTAAATTTGACACACACTGAATATGGTCCACTTTATTCTTGAGTGATATCAGTTTTTGAGCTCGTATTTTCTTTTCAAACAAATATGAAGTGCAATTCTCCTGATGATTATCAAATTTACTAAAGTTGGCCTGTTTAGGGTAACATTGATTAATCAATAGCTGGATATAAACCATGAGTGTGTTTGATATCAAACAGGATTAGAGCGTTGGAGAGTGGCCACTTTGAAGAAAAGGAGAACCTTAAGTCCCACCTTGGACAACTCCAGGAAGAAAAGATGCAGATTAATAAGGTAAGCTATGAAAAGTCTGGCCTAAGAATATCAACTTGAATGGTTTAAAGAGAGTGCCAGTGGTTATGGTATTAATGGGGACTGTCATCAGAATAATAGGTTGTATGGGAGAGCCTGTTTATTAAAGAGGGATCACACACTTGCCTGGAAATTGTTAATGAATTGAGGAGATTTGACAGGTGTCATCATGTGTGGCAGCAGTGAAATCTTCTTCCCATAGAGTACGTGTTACATTGCTCATTAGACAACAGGAGCCTAGTGCAACATTATCAAGCAACATGCATTGAGGTTTAGCACTTGACTTGAGTGTCAAAGAAGCAAATAGTGCTCCTTGCCATATTTCCAGTTGACAATTTCTACCAATTTCTACTCAATTTCTCACATTGGGGTATCTTGAGGCGAAAGAAAATTTCCTTGTCGCCTTTGAGCCTTGAGGTAGTTCATTGTGAACTGCTTGAATTTGCAGTAAAAAGTTAGCAGGTGATTGATATGCAAAATGAGCAATCTGAACTGTAGCTGTGGAACCGATTTATTTGGATTTTCTGCAGGAGATGAAACGACTGGAAGATAAAAACGAAGAGCTGACAGCAGCCAACACCAAGCTGTCTGGTCATCAGAACCTGAAACAGAAGATCCACTACCACCAACAAGTCAAGAACGAGAATCTGCAGCTCAAGGAGGTACTTACCTCTCTCTCTCTCTCTCTCACCCTACTGAACCATGATTCCAACCCTGAGTCCTGACTCCACCCCAGTCCTGTCCCTGGCTCCACACCTTAGCCTATTCCTGAATCTACCCTTAATCCAGTCTCAGACATCTATATCTTTCATCCCATCCTACTCCAAGTGTTATTCCAAGGCCCATCCCTAACCTCTTCCTACTGAAACCCTACTGAACTTTACAAAATGACCAGAGAATCTGAGATGAGAAAGCTTCATGGATACCCAGCTTCTCCAAACTCTTCCATCATCAGTTAATACCGTTTGAATTTCGTGAGAAACTTTTAATTGCCTTTCCATTCAGACCAACATAGACTTCTTTCTTTTCTAATCGACAGCAACTTTGCAAGACCAAAAACGATTCTAAATTGATGAAAGGAGAGCTGGAACACTACAAGAAGGTGTATGGGGAGTTGAAGGACAATGGAAACGGTCACAATACGACGTTACCACTGGAAACGGGCAAAGAAAATGTTGATCCCAGAACCCTCGCGTCATGAAAGACTCTTTATACAGATTCATCCATTGTAAATGTCTGATTGGAATAGATTAGAGTAATTAACAAATCAAATTGTCATTTTTTTTTTCCGATGTATACACAAAGCCTTTTTCAAATTCTGTTGATAGAATGTCTACTGGCGAAAACAGCATACCGGTAGTTATGTTGCTCTTGTCAAGATATTTTTCCCACTGAAATTTATGAGGGCTGTATATTAATTTGCTCTCAAAAGACTCTAGTTTGAAGGGTTTATTGTAGAGCACTTGGTTTACTTTAACTGTCTGAAGGATTTACTGAAGCATAGTGTAAGGTGAATCTTGCTATAGTCTTGTTTAGGAGGCAAGAAACGAATGTGCAGACTTTGATGGTTGATCAGATGTTGTACTTGTGTTGTATATACCACTTACAGAATAAAGGTATGGTAGTTTGGCTATTTTAATGAAGTCTGCAAATTTATACAAAATCACTTTCAGTCAGTTCTAATGACAGTATCGTCAAAATTATGTATGTTTGTAGGTAGTGTAAATAACTGGCTTAAAATGATAGCTGTATTGTAGCTGTATTGTCATTTTGTTTTTAATTTTCTAGATTGAAAGGCATCCATACATCAGTGATCTAGCAATTTGTTCATTTATTTTCTATTACCTTATAGAGTAAAGGTTAGAAAATCATGATCCTTGCACTACATGTTGATGATTGATTTCCCGCTCATTTGATCTTTTAATTTGTACAAAGTATGTGGTGTTTGGTGATATAGGTGTGATGGACAATACAGTAAATTGATCTCAAATATTCAAATAATGGTGTGGATGATGTTTCTTCCTTTCTGTTCATGAATCTTGAGACCTTGATGAATATCTTGTCTAGATCTGAAAGATATTGCCCCAAATCCGGTTTGTACGTTTGCTGATGGAACCGACACAAGCTAGGCCTTTCAGAAATATCTGATAAGGGCTGGGATTATGTACGTGTCTGCAGCCACTACCAAATTTGTTTGTTTTTAAAGCATTACATGTTGTTTTTAATCAAAATCTTGGTTTTTGGCGAGCTGCGAAGCAAAGCGAAGCCTATGTAGTAGTACCGTTCGTCCCGTCCGTCCGGCCGTCCGGCCATCCGGCCATCCGCGTGAAATGTTAAAGTTTTTTAGTATGTGCTTGAACCCCAATTATTTTTTTTTTGGATGGGTGCGTTGTCCAAAATAATGTTGTTATTATTGTAAATGGAAAATGTTGAAGTTTTTTCTATTAATTCAAAATGTTGAAGTTTTTTCTATTGTTTCAAAATGTTGATTTTCTTTCTTTTTTTTTCTTCTTTTTTTTGAGATGGGTGTGTAGACCAAAAAAAGTTGTTATTATTGTAAATGAAAAATGGTGAATTTTTTCTTTTGATACAAAATGTTGAAGTTTTGTCTATTGTTTCAAAATGTTGAATTTGTTTTTGGATGGGTGTGTGTGTGATGGATAGGTGTTTGCTATCATGTTTGATACGTAAGGCTGCAGCGAGCCATGACAGCTTCGCTGTTCTAGTTTGTTAATAATCTCTTCAAGACTATTGCATGAGTCCCAATGATGGAACCAAGTCCCTACTCCATAGAGTTTAGACTTCAAAAAAATGTGCCATGTTTGGCTGCTTTTTTTTTATTAGTCCAATTGTTTCTTCGTAATATAATTTTCGCCCCAAATCAGCAGCGTATCTAGGAGGAACGGTGCCCGTGGCAACTGGCGCTAAAATTGCACCCCTAATTCCAACATAAGATGTCAGTGAACAATACAAAAAAATCAGACAATTTGAAATTGGAAACTTTCTTTGTTTGTTAATTGGATTATATTTACAATAACTTAAACAGTTTTGTCTTTTGGGTTTTTTTTTGCGCCCCCGTTAAAGGGTGGCGCCCTATTGACTGCCCTCCTTGCCCCCCCTAGATACGCTACTGCCCCAAAGTCATCACTAATTACATTATATGAAAATTGGCAAAAATGATACATGTAGTTGGAGAGCCCAGCTCTTTTTCGCTATAGTCCTGTAGCATTATCCCCTTGATAAAGGTAATATCATACTTAGGTTTTTGTCAAAGAAATACAGATTCATGGGCAAAAATATCAAGGAAGATACAGCAACAGTCATCTGTGAAAATGTCAGTCCCATACAATGCCCACTTTTTGAGAAAACAGTGAAAAACGGCCACAGTATTTCTTAAGTCTTTTCTCTTTTATTTTTGATCTTTAAAAGATCAAAAATAATTTTGGTCATTGGTTTTACTCTTTTCTGGATAAATACAGCATTTCAGGCAGAAAAATTTTAACGGTATGTTTCTACAACCGCTACCATTTTTATACCCTGTAAGTTATAGGTAAATCTGTGAAGATTTCTGTTTCGGTATGATCGATACGGCCTACTACATGTACTATAACAGCAACCCGTCCCGTCGAGTGATCACGTGACTGGGGATTGAAAAGTTTCGCTAAACGTCTGCTCGATCATATGCCGTTCCATTATTAGCTGGTTCCCTAGCCCTTGATTACGTTTGCACTGAGTTCATCGCGCTTGTTACCAACCACGAGGGAGCCGCGGAAAGTTTGAAAGAAACTAACGACATGTACGAGAAACAAAATATGATTTTTATGGTATTGGTAATGGAGTGAACAGACAAAAAATTACATCTTTTGACAACAACCATTGTTTTTAGGAAGAAACGTGGATTTGTTGTACACGTGTCACTAGCAGAATCTAATTATGGGCAGTTTCTGCACCGACTTCAAAACGCATCAATTACATGTAGACTTTCCATCGGCGATAGTGATTGGCGAACAACCGTGGCCCGTGGGAAATACGGGGTGACTGGTACCGCCATTCCGGCGAAGTTAAGGCAACCATGCAACTGCACTGCTAGAACATCTCCTCACGGAAGAATTCAAAAAGGCAAGTTCTTTTTCAGACTGTTTCATAGGTATTATTTTATTACCCAGAAAATTGAAAATTATTAATAATCCACAAGGGATATTGACTGAATTATTTATACTCTAGGACTAGATGAATAATTTAGAGAATTAACTGGAATGGGATTTGAACAATTATATTGTTTTGCATTAAAAGTAAGTTATAGTTCAGCC
The DNA here is from genome assembly GCA_963971285.1 of Astropecten irregularis. Classification (NCBI taxonomy): domain Eukaryota; kingdom Metazoa; phylum Echinodermata; class Asteroidea; order Paxillosida; family Astropectinidae; genus Astropecten; species Astropecten irregularis. The sequence goes on along the minus strand of OZ020246.1, from coordinate 18,067,873 downwards.
ATGAGTGTAAATCCTTGTTTTTGGTAATTAAGTCATACTGATTGTTTTTCTGTTTTTCCCTACGTACATTGGTTACATCAACATAATTTCCTGCTGCAGTTTGAATCAAGATGAGCATCGTCTATGTACACATTGTACATTATCCTGGGCCGTAGACAACTGCAAGCCTGTTTGATGCAGTATTCTGGCCTACATGGATCAGTAAGGCCATGAAAGCCTTATCATCAGTTCCTGTGGATTCAGTTAAGATCTAATGAGTGAAAATAGACTATTACTGCCATATTTAAAGTACACATAAATGAGTCAACTATTCAGTTTTAATGTATTTAACATGCGATTACAAATAATCTAGACTTTCGGTGACAATGTAATGTCAGCGAAACAGTTTAACTATTCATAAATTATCAACAAAACACTATAAAGAAGATTGAAAACATGAAAAATCATATTACATTGAATGCACAATAACTCAGTAAAATGGACAGTTAGTATACGCTACATCTGGACAGAAGCAAACACAGAATGCTGATCAAGTTGATGATGCATTCATTGGCAATTTGCTGTTTCGTGAGATGCCTATATGCACCGTATTAATGGCAATTCATCCAGTAGTTATAGATGAATGACCCAGGGCCATTTTCATATGCTTAAGCACCAAAATTTGCTTAACTTAGCACAACAAACCTTGGTAAGTAATGCCAGCCAAAACTCCTTATGCTCAGCAAACAATGGCTGAATACAAGTCAAAAGCAGTAAACATCACATGGAAATTTGGTCGGCAATCCTGTTAGATTAAGAAAGACTTTTCGTACTTAAGCAATTATTGTTGTGCTTAAAGCAGCTCTATGAAATTGACCCCAGTTCATTATCACTGGGTGCTTGCAATTTCAGGTATTCACTGGTACCACTGACCTTTTACAACAGGGAAATCTCTCAGCCAGGATTTTCTTTGCTGTTTGGCGGTAGTTCTGGTTAAACAAACAGTAAATGAACACATTGCAAGCGCTGTTGCACATCAATAACCATGTTACCATAAATTGTACCCATCCAGGGCTCTCCTTATCTGTCACTATTTGCACTAAATCTTCCACAAAGAAAGGAGCAAAACAACCACAAAATGTTACAGTGACTATAACAAATGTTTTCAAAGCTTTGTTGTTCTGAATATTGCCTGCCTGATTTTCATTGTTTCGAAGTTGATGATCTCGACTGATCTTGATCATGCGACAATATATTAATATCATTATCAATGTAGGAAATAAAATTCCCATAATGAGAATCATGGAACAGATAAAAATATTGGTATTTGGCAGACAATAACCAGTTGATGTATTGTAATTGGCTGAGAAACCAGCACTTAATACACCAATTAAAGTACTGACTGATGCTACAAGTACAAGTGTGATGACACGACATCTAGAACACCAAACTGGGAATTTGTAGGGTCGAGTGACAGCAATATATCGCTCAATGTTTAACAAAACAATACAAGCCATTGACATGGCACTACTTAGACCTAATGCAACTGCTAACAAATAGCAGGTCAAATCACCAAATGGCCATCTGTCCAAGGCTGAAGAGATGACACTAATCAACGTAGCTATTCCAACAGAGAAGTCATACACAGCAAGTGCAGTCATGAGAACTTTGGTGCTGTCGGCCAAGTTTGACACTCGACGAGTCACAGCAATGCAGAGAATATTTCCAGATATGATCAGCAATCCCAGGATGGTATAGGAGCAAGTACGGAGGGCGATGAGGGGTGGGGACAGACCAGAAACTTCCATGGATGTATTGGCCATTATCCAGCTCGATAGAAATCCTCTCCAATGTAATTCCTTGTAATGACTCGGTAATTGTCTACATTGGATGTTGGTACATGCAAGGAGGACTGTCAATCTCACTGTCTACACTGTCTGCTTGTTATCAAGAATCATTAATTACCATCACTGGTCAGTTGGACTTGAGGGTGGCTATATGGTGTGTAAAGAAATGATGAGTCTATAGTGTACCACTGAGTAGCTAAAGAATCCTTGAAACGTCTTACACTAGCAGATGCGACCAAGTTTACCTCACAGCGTGGGACAATTCATGGAATCTTCATCTGTCACAAGTATCCAGCATTGATGCTAATCTTAGTACAGTTCATACCAGAAGGCAAATTGTCCAGTGTAAATATTCTACCAGTACTCGGTAGATAATGTATCACTCAGTCAGCTTAATCATAGTGACCAAACCACTGTTGTATTATCCCAATGATCAAGGCAGTCTGATCATTGAAATTGATGTCAACTTGATGGTAAATTCTCATCCCACAAACACTTGGTTTCACCCGTCCACTTTATATAATGTAATGCTACTGTGTGCTTCCTAGATGTAGTGAGGTTGATCTTACACTGCCCATAAATCACGTATGCCCTACCTTATCACTCATGTCTATGAAACAACTAACGCTGATCTTAATGGATGGATCCCTTACGCTTCATCAACCAAGTCCATTTATTAGCAATGTCCATCTATTTTAGTAGTGATGCATCAGTACTTATTATTGCCATCAGATGTAAACAGTAGAAGCTGCACGAGTCATTGTCAGTTATCATCAAGTGTCTCTGCTAATGGACTGCATGTACATGTACAATTAATACCAAGATCCATAGTGGTTCGTGTCAGATTTATTAACTGACTATCATCATTATGCCACACCAAGAAGTATAGATGCTACCTGATAGAACCAAAAATCATGGATGATGGAATAAAAAAAGAAGCTCTAGTAGCCTCTATATAGATTAAGATTTCTGATGTGTTGTCACAATTATATTGGTAATATGTATACCTTGAAAACAATCAGTGTATGTCCTAGATCATTGAAGCAATTAGTGTCAAACTGTACAGCATCCTGAAATTAAGCTGATATGCCACTAACAAGAACAATTTCATGCTTTGGTGCACACCAACCAGCAAGCCAAAAATCCATCCAAGATATCATTAATTTTGGTGTACAATCTCAATTGATTAAAAATCATTTCTTGGGTGTAACAAAAATATTCCAAAAATAATTTGGACTGTAAACTGTGAGCATTTTTGAATATCAGATTGATCACACAAAATGTTAGAGTGAAAATTTCAGAACGGCGGTGAGTACATTCTGTGTTGATCTGCCTAACAACACTTTCAGGTATTCACTGGTACCACTGACCTTTTACAACAGGGAAATCTCTCAGCCAGGATTTTCTTTGCTGTTTGGCGGTAGTTCTGGTTAAACAAACAATAAATGAACACATTGCAAGCGCTGTTGCACATAATTAACCATGTTACCAGAAATTGTACCCACCCAGGACTATCCTTATCTGTCAAAATTTGTGCCAAATCGTTCACATAGTAAGGGGCAAAACAACCACAAAATGTTACAGTGACTATAACAAATGTTTTCAGAGCTTTGTTGTTCTGGATATTGCCTGCCTGATTTTCGTTGTTTCGAAGTTGATGATCTCGACTGATCTTGATCATGCGACAATATATTAATATCATTATCAATGTAGGAGATAGAAGTCCCATAAGGATAATTGTGGTACAGATAACAATGTTGGTATCTGGCAGACAATAACCAGTTGGTGTATTGTAAATGGCCGATAAACCAATAAAACCAGTGCTTAATACACAAATTAAACTACCTACTGATGTTACAAGTACAAGTGTGATCACACGACGTTTCGAACACCAAACTGGGAATTTGTAGGGTCGAGTGACAGCAATATATCGCTCAATATTTAGAAATATAATACAAGTTATTGACATGACACTACTTAATTCTAACGCAAGTGCTAACAAATGACAGCTGAAATCGCCAAACGGCCATCTATCTAAGGCTGAAGAGATGACACTAACCAACGTGGTTATACCAACAGAGAAGTTATACACAGCAAGTGCAGTCATGAGAACTTTGGTGCTGTCGGCCAAGGTTGTCACCCGACGAGTCACAGCAATGCAGAGAATATTGCCAGATATGATCAGCAATCCCAGGATGGTATAGGAGCAAGTACGGAGGGCGATGAGGGGTGGGGACAGACCAGAAACTTCCATGGATGTATTGGCCATTATCCAGCTGGATAGAAATCCTCTCCAATGTTCCTTGTAATGACTCGGTAATGTCTACATTGGATGTTGGTACATGCAAGGAGGACTGTCAATCTCGCTGTCCGTACACTGTCTGCTTGTTATCAAGAACCATAAATTACCATCACTGGTCAGTTGGACTTGAGGGTGGCTATGGTATGTAAAGAAACGTTGAGTCCAGGACACTGATGTCCACTGAAAAGAATCCTTTGTTTGTCACATACGGCCACCTTTACTTCACAGCGTGGGACATTCACGGAATCTACATCAGTCCACAGTCCAACGTGGACGGTATGGTTCATTCAAGAAGTCGCACTTATATACCAGTGTAATATTTTACATGAGTGCTCAGTAGATGTATCAATTTAAGTATCACACTCAGTCAGCTTAAGCATATACACCTACAAGGAGTAATATGTTCCTCTTGTAGTGATACAACTGTTGTTGTATTAAATTTTAATATCCCAACGAGGCAGTCTGATCATTCAAATCGATGTCAGTGCTTGATGGTGTATTCTCATCCCGCTAACACATGGTTTCACCCGTCCACTTTATATTGAACTTGTAACGTTACTACTGCATGCTTCCTAGATGCAGGTAGATGTAACACTGGCGCATAAATCATGCCCTACCTTATCACTGCCTATGAAACAACTAGTGGTCGTTATTGATTGATCCCTGTAGTACGGAGCCCCTAAAGGGACATTCGATGAAAACAAACTTTCCAACAAAATAAATTTTTTAAAAATAATTCGTGCGCACGAAATCATTTCGTGCCCATGAAATGATTTTGTGCGCACGAAATAATTTATTTCGTGGCCACGAAATGATTTCGTGCGCACGAATACATTTTTATTTTGTTGGTAAGTTTGTTTTCATCGAATGTCCCTTTAGGGGCTCCGTACTTACGCTTTGTCAACCAAGTCCATTTATTGGCCCTGTCCACCGTTTTTAGTAGTGGTGCATCAGTGCTGCATCAGTACTTCGCATTATTACCAACGTAGAAGCTGCACGAGTCATTGTCAGTTTTCATTAAGTGTTCCTGCTTATGACTGCATGTACATGTACAATTAATACCGAGATCCATACAGGGGTTCCTGTCAGGTTGATTAAATGACTGTCATCATTAAGCCACACCAACCAGTATAGATGCTACCTGATAGAAGTCTCTATTATCTTTCCATTTTGCCAACTTGAGCATAATGACCGTGCATTGACAACCAATAGGTTTGTCGGCATTGATGAAACACAGAAAAAGTTGGCTGAATGTGTGGATGGCATCCTTTTGCATGAGATTTTCATCTGAGATGATTTTTATTTATTTCTTTCTAATATTTATCCAGGGTAACCCATTCACACAAAGGTGGTCTTCCATAGGGCCCTGACATACATACATTAATAACAAATCATTTATACAATCAGACAAAGTAAAACATTTATAAGAAACAAAACAAAATACAATCACTAAAAAGCGGGATAAAAGAAGCAAACAACCACCAAATGCTTGACATGAAAGACATTTAAAAGAATATTTAAAGGAAATAGATAATAAAGAAATAAATATAAAACTGGATTATCAGGGAATTAAGACATATAAAGCCTTTAAAAGACCTTAAAACTAAACAATAGACAAATACATATTGTATATAAGCAATAGACAAATACATATTGTATAAATATTATGAACTCATTAAAACTGTGGAGGGCAACCTTTAAAAGAATTTAAAATTGTCTCAAAAATGCCTTTAAAAATGCTTAAACTAAGCACACACTTAAAAACAATTATGGGATAAAATATGAAAATAAGAAAATAAATATAGGCCTATATATACACATATTATGAACTTATTAAAACTGTTTGAGAGCAGCTTTTAAGGAGAATTTAAAATTGTCAATTGATTGTGCAGACTTCAAAGATTCATCTAAGTCATTCCACACAGATATCCAAGAGAGAAGGGGACTGAGTCGTAGGCATTCAGTCTTGAACTTAGGAACAACAAGTGATTCCACAGCATGACGGGTATTATAATCATGAACCTGATTTGTTCGAATGAAGTCGCCCATCAAATACTCCGGAGCCAAATTATTCATACCGTACATTTAAACATCAAAACAGCACGATTATAAACAAATCTTTGTTTTAAAGGCATCCATTTCAGTTCGCGAAATAATTCATTTGATGGAGCATCAAAACGCCTGCTTAAAGGGATTGCATACGTTTTGTAATTTGAGCCTACTGTTTGTTTCAAACCAATATAATTGTATATATATACCATAAAACTATCCTGTGAAAGTTTCAATTCAAAAGGTGGTAGCGTTTTTGAGATTTTGGCGACAAACTAGAGCGGTTATTTCACGCCAGAGAACAGTTAGTCAATAGCTGAGAAGCGTTACGGCCATAACGCTTCTCAGATTCATAATTTTTGGAGATCAAAAGTGACATATTTTTCCATAACCGCGGTACTTCGAATTGAACGTTTCTCAATATGCATTATACTATCCAAAGCAGCTGAACTATTCACCAAGTAAGTTTTTATTGCCATAAATTTTCAGAGTCATTACCAAACGTATGCAATGCCTTTAAAATAATTCTAGCAGCCTTTTTCTGAATCTTCTCAAGCTTGATAGTATGCATGCGGAATCTGTTCTACCAAATTTGGGAGCAGTAATCGAATTGTGGTTGTACGAATGAATTGAAGAGGAGCAACAAGGAATCAGTAGAAACATAATGTCTGACCCTTCGAAGCATACTTAACTTTGCTTGAATAGATTTGGTAATACTTTCAATTTGATTATGCCAACTTAGCTCCTCATCAATTAACAGCCCAAGACACTTGGTGGCTTTAACACGTTTTAAGACAGTACCGCTAATTGTAACATTAAAATCCGTAACACTCCTAAGCTTGGCTTTAGAGCCGATTAACATAATCGCTGTTTTGTCAAGATTAATAACAAGGCGATTTTCATTAATCCAGTTCATTACTTGGGTCACACTTCTGAACAACCTATCTTCTATTTCATGAACATTAGTATCACTTACAGTAAGAGTAGTATCATCAGCGTACATATCAATCACACCATCGGTAACAGAGCAAGGCATATCATTAACATAAATTGAAAAAAGCAGTGGTCCCAAAATGGAACCTTGAGGAACTCCATTACAAACATTTTACTGAATTACATGAACTCGCACCCTTAAATAAAACTCGTTGACTGCGATTGGATAGATAGGACTCGAACCACTTCACAGAGTTCGTTTAACACCCCAAGGAACTCAGTTTTTTTAGTAGATACTCATGATTAACCGTATCGAAAGCCTTTCGCAGATCAATGAATGCAACTCCAGATAATTTGCCATCATCAATATTCTTAGACCACAGATTGACCATCTTGGCCAAAGCAGTCGTGGTTGAGCGTAATGGTCGAAAACCAGATTGATTATGTTAGCACGTAAGCATTAGAGCATGTTACAGAGGGCGTTGCATGTTCCATTGATGTAACATCTTACGTACTTGCCTACTTTACATTAACTAATTGCAGATATTCCCATCTTATGAAGGGCATCTTAGATACCGGGTAAAAACAATAGTACAGTAATTGCAGATTACCATTATGATGCATTATAATGAAAGTATATAAAATTGCCTATATAAAGACCGATAACACTCTTTCCAGTGTTATAACCACAAATCATGGCTAAAGCGGGAATAGCAACCCCCCCCCCCCAAAAAAAACACATTAAATATTAGATTAAGATTTCTGATGAGTTTTAAAGTCTTCTGTTCTGACCTGTTTTGGCTTTCAGTTTGAATTAATTTACCAAATCTGATCATTTTCAAAGTTTTATATTTTTCGATTAATAATATCACGGAGGATAGAAGGGAAGAAGTTCCATGATTGTATTAATTATTTTCAAATTCTGCGAATTGTTGCGCGCAACGAAATTATAGAGGGCGCTCGACTATCAACAAAAATGGCGAACGCACTGCTACAGTTCTCTTCCGGAAATAGTGTTTCTGACCCGTACACACGGTCAGTGCTGATTGTTGGTCAGTTGCCACATCTGAAGGCAATCGATTATGAAGCAGTACATTCCAAATTGGAGCCCAGAGTCAATGCAGAGGTAAGTTAGGGGGCTGATTATTTTGCCTTAGAGGTAGCCTTAGTGTAAGTCTACATCAGACATGGTCAAAGGGCATGGTGTACAATTCTAATGATGTAACTTGTAAGTTACACGTCCATTTCCGACACATTCAATAATGGTGGACGTGGCATTTTTATTAGGGAGTCCGACGGAATCTCGTAAAAACGCATTTATATCTGCTACCGTGTGAAAACGTAATGAATGAAACTTGCTTTAAAAACAACATTCTTAAATATTTTACCTAAAATTTGCTATCCTCTTGCAGGTTAGAACTAACGTTAGAACTTGAAGTTGATTTATCTAAATTTATCATTTATTGCCACTTAATCATAATTTTAAACAGGAAAAAATCCATCTGAATGCACAAATAGTCAGCGAGATTCGCGGAATCAATTTCACTGGGTGACGCCATTTTGTTGAAAAAAAAATGTTGGTCACTTTTTTTACTTATGTTCGAGAAGGGGTAAACGACCTCTGCGTTCAATAAATGCCATTTTCTTATAGAGGGGATCCTGGGCTTTCGATTGATACCAAATTTACAGGTAATTTTCATTTTTAAGGTGTCTCAAAATCCAGTCCAATGAATGTTTCTTTTTGCTCGGAAAATCGGTCCATAATTTTTTTAAAAACTCACGCAAACGATACTTTAAAATGAGTAAAAGGTATAAGAAAGTGGTATTTTCTAAAAGCTGGAAGTGTTGTGATTCCAACGGTACATGTTGATTTTGATTTGGCCTGTGCGATAAGCTGCGATTTACGTATTTCTAACTCGATGATTTCGCTCGAACTGTGAAGTTTGCGACTCGAATCAACATTCTTGTCTAGAATGGATGTAGTAAAAGGAGCCCTGCGCGCTGCCCTGCGTTTCCGCAAAGCATTGTTGGATACATTTTGGGCGATCTGCATATTCACGTGCACAAAGAAAACTCACCAAAACTTAAAGTAAGCAGATGGTGGCGCCCTTTCGACCCTTGTGCATCCCACAACTCCCTGCGGTCGCTATTTGCGATATGGTCTATGGTCTAGTTGCGATGATCGTAACCCTAGGTCTGACATGGGGACTAGGACCTTAGGGTTACGACAAAAGGGGATAACAAACATGGGTAAAAACTTTTTGGCCAACTTGTGAAATACATTTCCCCTTAATTTTCCACTTACCAAAATCCAAACACAAGATCTGACTACAGTACATGGATCTGATTGGTACTTATCAATGAGTCATATAAAACCACTTAAAATATCGGAAGATCATTCGATGCAGAAAAAATGACCCAAAACTTACCGAAGATGTCTAGATTCCCTTCCTTTGCCCTCAGTCGGCCATTTTGAATAGTGCGCAGTGCGATCTCGACCAAATTACGTCATGCGAAATGCCGTTTTGGCTGTTCCACCTTATCCCGTTTTGTCGTAACCCTAAGGTCCCTGTCCCCTTGTCAGACCAAGGGTTACGATCATCGCAACTAGCCATGGTCATGCTGATTGAGGTAGAACGGTAAGGGTTCACAAATGGGTACGATACCTATAAAGTGAATAAAAACAACTTGATAGTTTCTACCGTTCCTAAATGATATTTTTGACTTTCAGCAAATGTTCCCGAGTCCTTTAAATCCCAGATAGAAGAATTTTGTGCACCATTTCAGAGTAAAAATACAATTTTCTGTACAATTGTAGAATACCTCGCCACTCACCTTGCCCACCCGGTAGCCGCGGATCCGCGGATACGGAGTTCTTTTCTCTTTTATTTTTGATCTTTTAAGAGATATCAAAAAGTTTTTCGGTCGTTGTTTTACTAATTTCTGGATAAATACACCATTTCAGGCGAACAAATTTTAACAGTATGTTTCTACCAGCACCATCTTCATACCCTGTAAGTTATACGTAAATCTGTGAACATTTCTGTTTTGGTGTCTTACCAAAGTATGATACTACCTTTAATATAAAAACACAGGAGGGCCCCGAACTTTACAATGGCCGTAATATCCATCATTCCATGTCGTCAAATGCTTCCATTAATTTGTTATTGAATATTGATTTTCCTTTTGACTTGCAACTTATGACAATGTAGTGCATCCTCTTCACAAATGTTTTCTTTTAGACGTTCAAGTCGGCCATTGACAGCTTGCATCCATCATCCAATGATTCTGTTCCACTTTGGGTCAACAATGCCACAGTGGCTGCTCTACCACTGAAGGCCAGCAGACACAACACACCATCACGTGCCCATGCACTGACCAAACTAGTCAAGAGCTGCCTGCCTGGTATGAATAAAGAATGCATTGTGGTGAGTTCAGGCAACTGCTGTAACCTTTGCTCTTTATATAGGGCCTGTTTGTTTCGCGCATGAGATCCGTGATCTTGCTGATCCGGATCCCATTCTAGCGTATACTGCGTGGGACATGGATCTGCGGATCACTGATCTTTTGCGCTCAACAAACAGGCCCCTAGCTTGCATCCATCATCAAATGGTTCTGTTCCACTCTGGGTCAACAGTTGTCTAGCAAATTTTTATCCGATACTTGAGGTCAGCTTAATTATGTTGAAATGACAAATGTTGATAGAAGTTATTCGTGTACATAATATTATTAAATCATAGGAGATTGCTTATTACATCACAATTTACAAAATGTCTGATTTCTCCTTAGATTGTATGCGAGCGTAGCTGTGTGTTTGCTTCAGCATGCGCCGTAGCCAGAGCATTTCCGACATACTCACGAAAGGCCGGCCATGCATCCTCAGTCAGACGCCATATAACAGTGGAATTCATCCTAGTGGGTGATAGCAGTAGTAACAGCTTGATGGACGAGGATATAAAGACACTGAATGTGACTGCTGAGGCCATCAGACAGGCTGCTTGCATCGTTGATAAACCTTGCAATGAGATGAACACCAATGACTTCTTGCAGGTGAAATCATCAATCAAGACCATTAATCAAGACCATTAATCTATTACTTTTTTGTGCACTGTTTCTATTTTATCTTATATATTCTCAAATAATTCCAGTGCAACGCAGCAACGTTTTCTTATTTGTCACCATTTAATCACTATGGTTTCATCTTCCCATCCACTCCAAGCAAAGACGGAAAAAGAAAAAAAATTCTGCCATCTCATACTCATAGCCATATGTTGAACACCTGTTACTCTTTCCTATCATTTAAGCTGTTTAAATCGCATTAACCTGTTTTGAAGAGTAGTGAAATAGGCTCTATTTGTCAGTACAAGTCATAAAATGTTTCCAGATGCTCATCAACCAGAATAATGACCTGAAAGGTTTTGCTCAAAGAGTTAGTCAGGCCTGACATTTTGATCCTAGCTGGATCTTTAAAACTATGCGTGCACAAAAAGCTCTTAAAATAGGTAATTATCTAATTGGCCCGTCAATTGGATATTGAATGATTAGCAAAATCTGTTTAATTTGCAACACGGAACTACTTAAAGGTAGTATCATACTTTGGTAAGAGACCAAAACAGAAATGTTCACAGATTTACGTATAACTTTCAGGGTAAGAAGGTAATACTAGTAGAAACCTACCGTTAAAATTTTTCCGCCTGAAATGGTGTATTTATCCAGAAATGAGTAAAACAACGACCGAAATTTTTTTTGATCTTTTAAAAGATCAAAAATAAAAGAGAAAAGACTTAAGAAATAGTGTGGCTGTTTTTCACTGTTTTCTCAAAAAGTGGGCACCGTATGGGACTAAAATGTTCACAGATGACTGTGACTGTATCTTCCTTGACATTTTTGCCCATAAATCTGTACTTCTTTGACAAAAACCAAAGTATGATACTACCTTTAATACACATTTCTTGTAACCTATTGACTCTTAGCTTTTACAATCTTAGCAAATTAATTGCATTTTATATCAGATACCACTCTCATATTTTAAATTTGTTTTTACCCCAAAATCTGTTGTAAACTTTTCTTGTAATAGGAGATACAGAGAGTTGGTGCATCTCTTGGGATACAGCCTTTCATTATACAAGGGGAGGATCTGCGGAAAAAGAGATTTGGAGGTAAATATTCCTTTCTGACACAGTAATGCAGCCATTTGAAAAGAAGCTCCAAACTTGTAAGAACTTTGAAGAGGTGCCTACAGGGAACTAAACAGTCTAAATGCTTTATGCTCAGAGCATCCTCTTGGAGGTACTCAGTTGAACCTAAGTGATGTTGCAGAAAGCATCTCATTGGAGTACATTGGAGGAACTCTTTCATGTCTTCACTTGGACCTGAAATAGTGCATGAGGTTTCCACCTCAACAAAATGACAAGTATTGCATTGGTGTGTTTAGAGTGAACTTTGAGGTTTAATAAATTAATTTAAAGCAACTTTACTGAGGTAAACCTCTGCATGAAAAGAGTACTTGTGATTTCTATGCAGGTATCTACGGTGTTGGCCAGGCAGCAGCTCACCCTCCAGCCATGGCCATTCTCAGCCATACACCAGACTCTGCTACTCAGACTATAGCCTGGGTGGGCAAGGGTATTGTCTATGACACAGGAGGACTGTCAATCAAAGGCAAGGTAAGACAAGTAGTAGGCTTTGCAGAAAATGCTGCCAAGTGACAATAAACAATTAGTCATTGAAAAGTGAACAAAGAAAATTGACTGGAGCGGGATTCGAACCAGCGACTTCCTGGGGGTCGCCGGTTCGAATCCCGCTCCAGTAAATTTTTCTTTGTACACTTTTCAATGACTTTAAAATTCAGTCAGTTTCCCTTGTGGTTATTTGATGATTATAACAAACAATTGATGAATCACACTCACAGACTTCGTCAGAGAGACAGGAACATCTTGGTTTTGAAATATTGGGACAAACATTATGCCTTGAACTTGGGAATTACAGAAATGTGTCAAGGAAATACTGTGGAACGCCAATATAACACACACCATGGGAAGCACAACATTTGTTCGGTATAGCGGGCGTTTGGTTAAAGCGATTTTCAGCATCCCGGCAGTGTTAAAAAAAGCACCCTCTTGTTCAATGAAGTGCGCCCTCTTTTGATTGTTTTTTTATATACATTATGTTGTACATTTTTGCCGCTGTACGTATATACATGTACAAAAATCATTCTTAATTTTGTGGGCATTACAAAAAGCCAAGCAGCATTTGATTTACCCAGTAAATATTTCCCGTTTCTGTAAAATCTTTTGATTTTTTTCAACATGAATGTTCAGTAAAGTTTTGCACACAAAGATTAGGAGTTAAGGATGATGTTCGGTATAGCATTGCTCATTATATCGGCATTCCACTGCAGTGACAGTCAAGTAGATTAATGTCAATTTTGTCTTATCCTCCTTTTAGACTGCTATGCCTGGAATGAAGAGAGACTGTGGAGGTGCAGCTGGTGTGCTAGGTGCATTTGCTGCTGCTGTCGAGCTGGTAAAGCTTTATCATTACACTATACATGTATATCACCTGCTACAACAATATGAGGAATTACACTGTATCACCTGTAGTGGCGTAACTGGGGGGGAGTGGTCAAGGGAGGCAGGTGCCCCTGGTTCCACTTTTAAGGCTGTGTAAAAAACGCAAAGGCAAAAGAAAAAGTAGCTGTACTGTTGAAGTTGGAAATCTAATCCAATGAACAAAGAAACAAAGATTTCAATTTCAAAAAGTCTGATTTGTTTTTTCATTGCCATCAGAAGCAATTTAAGCGCTTGCCCTCGTCGCCGTTTTCCCAAGATACGCCGATGATCGCTCCCAAGATACGCCGATGATCGCCTGTTTCCACAATATGAGGAATCATACCTTTGAAATGCCCATTCATTCATTCATTTTCAATTTGGTATGAAAACGTAAATTTAAAATATGAAATCACATTACTTACTAGTGAGTAACTGAAGAAGAAAAATTTAAAAGAAAAGATATTTACGGTACCATGGCAATTCGTATGTAACTGTCAAACTGTAAACGGGTATTTATGTAAGTTTTCTGAAATGGTTTGATTTTTCAACAGGGTTTTAAAGAAAACCTGCATGCCATATTCTGCTTAGCTGAAAATGCAGTTGGTCCTCTAGCAACTCGACCTGATGATGTTCATATTCTATATTCTGGAAGGTAAGCAATTTCTACAGTTTGTCACCAAGATTTCTATGCACAAGTGTGATTTAAAATAACGTAATTTTCTTAGAGAAATATAAAAACCAATGATTTTATGAGCATTCTACATTTGAGATCCTTTGTAAGGTAAAATCACTGATTGAAACTGAGGTATTTAAATAAAAACATAATCATCTAATAACCAAAGAGGAAAGTAACTGGATTTATTTTAAGTTATTGAAAATTGAACAAAGATTAATTGACTGGAGCGGAATTCATGCCTGTGTACAGTGTTCTGGGAGTCAGAGGTTCAAATCCCACTCCAGTTAATTTTACTTTGTTCACGCATCAGGCCCTCCTAACTCCAAGCATTTGATATATTTCAGGTCATTTTGGCTGATGAGCAGTTTGCAGCAGTTTATTACTTGTATTCACTTTTTATTGAATTGGATAAAAACATGATAATTACTGATTTGTGTATCATTGATTTTCTTATAGATCTGTTGAAATAAACAACACTGATGCAGAAGGACGCTTAGTGCTTGGGGATGGGGTGAGTATCAAACTTTATTCCCACAGAAGATGACATGACAGTCATATCCTGATACCTATTCCCAAGTTCATTATGAAATGTTGATGTTGTTGCATGTGATGCATAGGATGGAGTTAATCCTGTTCAATTGGAAGTCTGTATCATTTGGAATAGAAAATCTCTTCAAACTGGTGCATGATTTCCTTTATAGATATGTTGAAATAAAGAACACTGATGCAGATGTGAGGTGCTGTGCCGTAGTGGTATGGTGTGTCGTACTCAAGATCTTGTGGTCAATCTACAGATTGTGGGTTCAAATCCACCCATGGGCTAGTGGTGCTTGCGTGCTTGGGCAAGATGCTTTGTCACATATTGCTCCTCTTCACCCAGGTGTAAATGGGTACCTGTGAGGGTAGAGATGGCTTTGTATACTTGATTAGCCCTTGTGCGCTTTGCAGGCAGCCAGAGGCTGTATACTCCCCAGGGAGTTTAGATTGTTTCAGGAATGTAAATGGGCTTGATGACCAGGGATAATAACAGTGTAATAGTGTAAAGTGTTGTGATACCACTTTTGTAAGAACGCTATATAAATGCCTTAATTATTATTATGTCAAATCTGAATTGAAGGACAATGATATTTATGTGAACCTGTGATTTGCCTCATTTTGATGTAGGTTGCTTACGCAGTCAAGGACCTGAAGGCGGATATAATACTGGACATGGCCACACTGACCGGTGCCCAGGCTATCTCCACTGGGAAGTATCATGCTGGACTGCTGACCAATAATGAAGATTGGGAGGAGGCTTGCGCTAAAGCCGGTCAGTTGGACATTCAAAGCAATTTTAGAATTAATACAGTAGCATACTATATACTATTCAGTTATTAGTTATACAGAGAAACGCCACTATAACAAACACCGCTATACCAAACATTTGGCTATACCGAACATCATCCCTGGCTCCCAATTTGTTTGTGCAATGCATACCCATTGTAGTTCTTTAGAACACTATAACAAACCACCTCTATAACTGGCAATATCTGTGCATCCTGCCGTGTTCATTATAGCGGTGTTCCACTGTATTCCTTTTATAACTTGTGTTCAGAAGGTCAAGTGAAATACCTGGTAGCTAATGCATTATATGGAGGTTGGCATGCACCCTGAGCAAAGATAGTTGACCATAAAGAGACAAGGATCTAGGATTAGATAGATGACATGGTCAAGTCCTGGTATAGCAATAAATCAATAAGGACACTATCAGCAAAGACATTTGGGGAAAGGGAGACCCACCCACTAGAGCTGGTATGACTATTAGTATACAAATATCATGTGGTTTGAGGGTGGACAGTCGATTCTAGCTCCCGAGATGTTGGAAGTTGACAAACTATAGCCGAGGCGAAGACAAGGGAACTAGTTTGCCAACTTCCAACACCGAGGGAAGGTAGAATCGACTGTCCACCTGAAATAAATCATGTGATATTTGTTTTACTATACCTCATAAATATTCACAATTTCGTTGAGATCGGTATCAGCAAATGCAGCAAAATGTTCGTGTTCATGAGCCACCATTAACTTCATGTAGGTCAAAGCTCACGCACGCGCGCTGCAAACTTTTCCTAGGATGCGCAGTGAGATGTTGCATGCGCAGTGAGATGTTACATGTGTAACAGTTCCTTCGGGGATTCCCCAGCCTACTCGCTGGTGATCAGCAAATATATCCACTGGCACGCGATGGTGAATTGACTGATTGGGATTCGGCTATAGGTCATGAATATTTATATGGTATGGTAATAGATTATACCACATCCAACTGGAAACTGCAAACAGAGATAAATAAACTATAGGGAGACCATGGGGCTGGATAGCTGAAATTTAAAGTCCTTGTTCAATCAAAATATCTTTGCTCAGCCCAAAGGTTACCTTTACTCATCACAACCAAAATATTGTTTCTGTCTTATTATGTTTGAGAAAATTCTGCTGGTATTGTAATGAGCATCCAATAGCATTGGTTTTCCATTGATCTTTAAAGGGCTGATTGGCAAGCATGTACATATTTGATTACAGGAAGAAGCAGTGGTGATTTGGTGTTCCCTCTCGTCTACTGTCCTGAACTTCACTTCTCTGAGTTTGGCAGTGCTATTGCAGACATGAAAAACTCTGTCATGGTAAGATCATTGCAGATAATATGTGACGTGAACATTAAGTTTATGTCATCAGCCTGCTCAGTTATTCATCAAAGGCAGCATTTTGTTGGCCAACTACAAAAGCACCCAACATGTTTTTGAGTTCATTCAAGTCGAGATATTGTCTACTTAGTATATTCCGGTGGCAGGCAGAAGCTCAATACTACAGACACTGCAGACAAAGATTGTACAATAGGGATGCTCCTTGATGTTGAATTTGTTACATGTGCATGTAACTTCACTGTTAGATTTGGGTCGATTCAGGAAGGTCGCGTTGCCAGCAGTTAAATAATATAATACGTGAGTGATATAAGGTGTGAAATTAACCAATTACCATTAGGTTCCCTGTGTTACATTCCTGTATATTTCTTTGTCTCTTGTGTTGTAGGATCGTGGTAATGCTCAAAGCTCTTGCGCTGGTCTGTTCATTGGAGCCCATATCGGCTTTGATTATCCAGGAACCTGGATCCACGTGGACATGGCCGCACCAGCACACAGGGTAAGTCCACGATCATCGGCAAATATGAAACCTGGGCTGCATTTCACCAAACACTAAGGGGATTTACGAAACCGAGGCTCAGGCTCTGTCTCCATCCGTATGCTAGAAATATGAGTTTGGGTTTTGTCAATGAAGCTGAAACTCTGTTTTCCTTTTCAAACCAGAGAATCTACTTTCAAACTGCAGCGAAAAGCCTCTATTTTGATTCCTGTTATTTTAGAATTGATTCACTAAATGTAGCTGGTGCCCGAGCCTCCGTTTCGTAAACCTGCTAAGATTGGTCCTCCTAAGATGAGTTGTCAGTATCACTATAGTGATTTGTATTGTGACATCACACTTTGCTTAATAATAATTATGATTCATTCACACTTAACATCAATCTTAGTGCTTTGTGAAATTGGGCCCTGGTGATGAAAAGCGGGTAGAGGTTGTTTTATACTGGGAAGGGGGAAGGGTTCTTTGGAGACTCTTGTTATTCCGCTGCCATATGCCAGAGGTATAAGGTATACAAGGAATGCACTGTGGAACAGTTTGCATCTAAATTCTGTTCTCAAAATCTCATATATCTGTGAAAGGGTCTTTGTCATGTGCAATGTACATCGATTCTGAATAGTCCATTAGACTATATAGCTGAACCATTACAGACTTGAAAGAGTTTGGATCAAGTTTAAAGGTATAATACATGATTGGTAATGGTCGAAGAGCAGCACTTATACTTTTTCTAATCCAATATGTACATGAAATGATAAACCTGACATAACTCAATTGGATATCCGAGTCACACGAAAATAGCGAAAACCCAACTGGTTTTGATCTTACCCCGAAATCAAAACTATTTTCAGTCTTTGCTTTACTAATGTTTGGATAAATACACCATTTCGTGCAAAAATATTTTTACGGTGTGATTCTACCATCACCATCTTCATATCTTGAAAGTTATACGTAAATCTTGTGAACATTTCTGTTTATGTATGTTACCAATCCTGTACTGTACCTTTAAGTCCAACTCTAAATTGAGGATATTTCTTATACCAACTTGACATATTGCGATTTCTATACACAGGGGGAGAGAGCTACAGGATATGGTGTTGCGCTCTTGGTGGCACTCTTTGGCCGAGCATCCCACTCTGCATTGCTACAGTCTGTCTCGCCGCTGGGCCCCAACATGTCCAACAACGAAGAACTGGTTGAAAATGCCAGCAAGAAAATCCGTCTTGTTTAGAATGCTACACTGACCTGCTACTTGCATCTATAAAGGTCGTAAAGCAGATATTTACCCGACAAATTAATATCAATTTTCTTATTATTTTTACCAAATGAATTATTATTCCTTCAAACTGAAGTAAAACCTTGCTTTCCTAAATTTGTCCAGGATCCTCTTAAAATAAATGATAGATTAGTACATTGAGTATACAGACCTTTCGATTTTACACTGCAGTGTACTCAAAACTAAGAATAATGCTGGTATTTTGTATTGGGCAAATATTTTAATAGAAATCAAAGCGTAAAACAAAATGTCAATGCATGTACAGTTGAATTAGTGACTGTACAGTGAGTAACAGTTTATCTGCTCAGCAATATTAGCATTGCATCATGTAGTGGAAACCTTTCAAAATCAAAGGAAAATTTGCCAGATGTTGTCAATATTTGGACTCTTTATAATGTAGTTCACATGTTTTTGTTTAGTTTTAGTTTCTGCCCTGTAATTTGTACATGGTGCGGCCTTGTAATGAAACTTAATGAAATATCTTTGTTATAACTTCCAATCAATGGCCAGAGATGGAGGATTTCATTCCCATTATGAAGAATCATTGTGCATTTTCACTTATATTATAAAGGATAATGGAATTGCGTTACAGACAGACATATACACTGTATCTTAAATCAATCATAAGGTTTTTCAGTTGTGCGTAGTTCATGTGACTGAGGCTACTTGACTAGCATAGAAATTTGATGATAATCCTTTAAGAATATAATGAGAATCATAAACGCAGTATTCTGCAGTAAGCAGAGCCTTGACATTGGGCCCAGGATAGATTCTCGGCATGGTGGTCAAAACAGTAACAGATTTATTATGTACAACATGTAAAACTCTTTGTCTAGAAAAATGTAAGATTGTGAAAGAACCAGAGGTATTAACTCAATGTTATGGCTCTTAAATGCTCTTCTCCTGATGACAGCCTGTGCACACTTTATGACACGTCCAGTTATTACCTCTGATCCCTTCCGAAGCACTTTTCCTAGAGTGTTGCCCATGTGGTGAATTGTAAACCTATTATTGACTCGTGAGAACCAATAAATGAATTGTTCGCATCTATAATATTCTAGATTTCAAATATTTCTTTTAAAAGGTGTGTAGAACAAAAGGATTATGTTAACATTAAACTGCTTATCACTTCAAGATTCAGTTATATGATGCAGCAATGTCTTTGCTATCACCATGTAGAATTTAAGCATATTGGGGCTGAAATTGGAGTAAATATGACCAATTGAAAGAATACTCCTTAAAAACAAATTTGCAAGGAAGCACGAGTAAAAGCTAATAATAAGTGGTCAATACACACATAATGGCTCGTATTCATAAAAACTAGCAGGTGCTTCCAAGTAAATACTTCTAGTAAGTACTTTTTTCTCTAAATATTTAGCATAAGGTGAAGCTTATACTCGATTCCATATTCATAAAACGAGCATTTGGTACAGAATGCTAGACTTACAAACTTCAAGGTAAATGCTTTGTGGTTTTGTGGTTAAGTACCTATTCAATTGCCAGTGGAATACAGATTGGTTTGATGTTAATGCGATTACATGAACAATTTGAGAGAAGAAACCATTGTCAGAGGATAGCAACTGTTTGGCTCCGTGCAGGCGAACAGTTAGGGCAGATTTAGCCTTCAGAAAACAGGTGGGTCAGAAAGCAAAAAGTGTCATTTCGATGAAATCAAGTCCTAAACTGAGTCGCAATCTGAAAAACTTATCGAGGGACGTGTCATGGCTAGAGCACATCAAATTCTTTGTTTACATAACAGAACTACTGGGGGAACTACTGGGGAACTACTAGGGGGCACTTCTCCATACTGGGGGAACTACTAGGGGGCACTACTTCATACTGGGGGAACTACTAGGGGGCACTACTCCATACTGGGGGAACTACTAGGGGGCACTACTTCATACTGGGGGAACTACCAGGGGCACTACTTCATACTGGGAGAACTACTAGGGGGCACTACTTCATACTGGGGGAACTACTGGGGGAACTACTAGGGGGCACTACTCCATACTGGGGGAACTACTAGGGGGCACTACTTCATACTGGGGGAACTACTAGGGGGCACTACTCCATACTGGGGGAACTACTAGGGGGCACTACTTCATACTGGGGGAACTACCGGGGGCACTACTTCATACTGGGGGAACTACTGGGGGAACTACTAGGGGCACTACTCCATACTGGGGGAACTACTAGGGGGCACTACTTCATACTGGGGGAACTACCGGGGGCACTACTTCATACTGGGGGAACTACTGGGGGAACTACTAGGGGGCACTACTCCATACTGGGGGAACTACTGGGGGAACTACTAGGGGGGCACTACTCCATACTGGGGGAACTACTAGGGGGCACTACTTCATACTGGGGGAACTACTAGGGGGCACTACTCCATACTGGGGGCACTACTGGGGGAACTACCATATTGGGCAACTACCATACTGGGGAACAGATGAGTCCGAACAGTTAGGGCAGATTTAGCCTTCAGAAAACAGGGGGGTTGGAAAGCAAAAAGTGTAATTTTGATGATATCAAGTCCTAAACTGAGTCACAATCTGAAAAACTTATATGAAAGACATATAAAAGACGTATTAAAGACAAATGTAAATTATCTTTTGAGGTCTTAGTTTGTTCCCCTCAATTTCGGTCCAATTTTGCTCAAATTCTACATGGTGATAGCCAAGACATGGCTGTATCATGTTTTAATCTTGAAGTGATGAACAGTTTAATTTTAAAATAATGGTTCTCGACACAAAGTGTTGCGTTTTCTTGGGACACGCTGTATATTGGGTCAACAGAATACAGGTACATTTATATAAAATCCGAATTTACAAATGCTACTTTGACATATAAGGGCCAACTGTATATTAATATTTATACAATAAAATTTACACAGAAACAATGGAATAATTTTAGAAAAAGTCATTTTCAAGGAGGTATTTTTTATTAATAGTCTGACAAGTTTTGTTTATACATAGGATATGAAGCACCTAATTTTAAATTCTATGGTACAAATGAAAATTAATGTTTCCAAAGACTTCAATAAATTGAAGCTCCCCAAAATCTTGTTTGGTTTTTAAGTACCCACATAATTTTAATACGATCTGGTCAAGAAATTTAGGAAGTTTAACAACTGAACAAAAGACAGAATAATAATTAGGAAAAAGGCTAAGAAAATTTATCTTTCAAAGTACTGATAAACATAAATTTTATTTGTATGCAGATCATCTGAAAGAGGAAATAGTTATTAACAATTATATATTTTTAATTTTGTTTCTCTTTTCAGTATCTAAGGGATATTACAAATGACATGGAGAAAAAAAATATTTAAAACATAACAGAAGATTGTTGCTTTTGCCGTCTAATATCGAGTTTGAAATTTTGTCTTGAATTTGCTGTAGAGCAGAACCAATTCTTTTCTTTTTCGCTTGACAATACTGCTTTGTGATTTGCAAGGATTATTGGGATAATTGTTTAGGAATTGACCAGTTCTGGTTATGTGAGCAAGGTAATTTCAGTCAGTTTGAGCAATTGATATCAAATAAAGTATACATTCATATACTTAGTTCTTTTGGTTTTACTCTTTGTAATAGTCTGTTTGAGTGTTGTTCATTTAAGGCAGCCAAATACTCATACGAATATTACCCTAACCCTCTGCAATACCACACAAGGCAAGAGCTGCTTAACACACATTACCATAGTCTCCACAGAGGAAACTATCACAATTCATGCATAATTACATGTACATTAACCACACTGTGGTGTATTGTGGTATTCAGGATATTACACTTACAGGAAAAATCATGTCCATGGAAAACTGTGGTATGCAGGTGGGTTAGGGTTCAACCTTTCAAAAATGATATAAACTAAGAAGTGGTTTTGTTTGTTTGGTTTCTTACAACTAACACATCAAGGATGTGAGTGGCCACAAAAAAAAATCGGAATTTATATTTAAATCTGAAGTTTCACACAGCTGTGTCATGACCATTGTATGCTTTGTGTACTTTGTGCCAAGACGCCAAAAATTAACGATAAGTTGAAATGGCAGGACATAGTTCAATAAATTCCGATAAGTTTAGTTCATAAAGCAAATCAGCAACTTGGAAGCAATATTGGAATATTTAGGGAACAAGGAGGCTCTGTTTTCTTGTAGGTTCTTCTACTTGGTTTACTTTAATACCACTTATGCAATACCCATGATTTATACATCATATTTACATGTCCTGGATCATTTATTTTCATTCAGAAAAACAGGGAAACATAACAAAAGTCAGCACAAAATATAAATCCTGGGCTCTGTCTATCACTAACAATGCAATACTTATTAAGAAAAATAATAAATGCCTTTTGGTAAAACCAATTGGTACAAAAGTTAATAGCGCTCCGCACTAATGACGTCACAAAATCCCCGGATGTCAGACAAACATTGTCTCACACACGTAGTGTACATGCACGCACACACCCATTGCATGGTTGCAATGTTTGTCTGAGATCCGGTGCTATTTTTAGCACAAGTGCGGAGCACTATTGCAACAAATGACTCGTACAGTCATGGCCTCTTACTGCCCTAGGCCTTGATATCACAGAGCTGCTAACAGCAGAAAGCAAACATTACCAGCCATGAAAAATATACATTTACATTGGATTTCGGTCGGTAACCTTTTCCATGCTTAGCTGTTTTGCTTAATAGCAGATGCCTCTGCAAGTGTGACTTCCTTTGGGACCAGAGGTATAGGGTTTAGAATGTTGCAGCAGGTCACAAAATTCCCACTGGGTCTGCTGTAGTGGTTCAGGCTTACAGTCTATACATTTATAGCTAACTAGTCCGGCAACAACATTTGTTTTTGTTTCCATACACTCAAACACGTATATAAAAAAAGACTTATTGTTTCACTTCAATTGCAGATTGTTGAAGATTGCGAATGCTAACAGACTGATATTAGCATGTTCGTATAAAAGAAAATCCACCTCCCAATTGATTAATGGATGTAATAAACAATAAATAAACAACAGGAGTTTTTATGTCTACAGTACACATGTACACTTGTCACTACATTTAATTAAGGGTATTAATAAGCTAGCAAAATTCATCAATGACATGACTCTCAAAGAGCCTTCTTACAATCGTCAAAGTCCAATACTCCAATACTGGACTTCAAAAAAATTGAGCCACCAAGTCCCACAATATAGTGCCAGGGATCTGCAACCGTGTGTTTCTCAGAATACCACAGTATGCAGTATCCCTATGATATATTCTTAGAACGTGGACCAAATTAAAAGTCACAAATAAAGTGCAGTGCCTGGGCCCTATTGTCCTAAATGTCCAGAGCCCTTCAAAGTCATGAAATTCTAGACATGTACCTTGGAGGATAGTTTAAGGTGGTTGGGTCAATTATATGAACCACAACAGCCTCAGATAAATAGAGTCTCACAAATTCTGAGGTTTTGACATACATTCTGCTGTCAACACACTCTTTCTGAATCCATGGTGTTGAGCTCTGCTGGGAATTTGCCAAATTCATTTAATTTAACTGCAGAGTGACCAACGCTTCAATTTTACAAACAAACAAGAAATGATTCTTCATTTCAATGATTCCATTCCTTTTTTGAAAAACAATGCATCGGCCATGCAAGTAATGCTAAGCACTGGGGTTCATATGACAATTCACAATTGTACACGATTCATAAAAAGATACGATAGGCCGTTTGAGACGTTCAAGATATCCACGGTCCATTAGCCTTCAAGATTCATTTACTCACATCTGACCTTTACATCAGTCACTCCTCCATGGGTTATGTTTTTCATATCTAAGCTTCTGTATTTACAGGTGTGTACACAAAACTTCCAATGCAGTCACGCCCACCTTGCAATCTGCAAGAAATTACAAGAGTAATGTTCAGGATTAATCAGATATCAAGAATAATATTGTAAGGATTTTTCATAGACTTCTACTTTGCAATGACATGGTGCAAAATATTTGCCAGTCACAGCCTGTGTCCCTATCCTGTTGATTAGTGGCTGCCATAGCGGCGTGTGTAATTTGCGGCCGCAGCCAGATATTTGGGACTTGGCCTTTGTTGGGAGAACCTACAGGGAGCCGTAAGTGCAAATCCCAAACAGATGGTCACAGTTTGTAATGCCATGGCTCTGCTTCAAGGAAGAAATTCTGCATTTTATGGGAAGTAACAAAGGAATCTTTGCTTACAGGGTGGGCACAGATACAACGGACGATTCCAGCTTTGCTTCTATGCCCTGTCCATGTGTGTGTGTTTACATATCGCGTGTGACTGAGTTTGACCGAGGCTTTCGTCGTCACCTGATTAATAAGGCATCCTCCAATTGCTCAATGCACACAGTATGATTGAGAGGCCGGAAGGGTCCATTACGGTTATCACAGAATAGCCCCCTAAGCAAGGAATTCTGCCATACGTTCAGTCATAAAATTGGTCCATGGTGTTCTTGTTTACCCCATTTTTTCCAAAGTGAAGACTTTAAGGGAAGTAGTCTTCCAAATGCTCTTTATTTTATTTTTAGAAAATCTATGCAATTAAGAATACAAAGTATACAGAGGCAAGTATTTTAAGATCACTGACATCTTAATACAGGTGATGGTCTTGATCACAAAGGTCGAGGTTATAACAAAGGATAAAGACACAAAGGTCAAGATGGCCAGAATGAGACCCATCTACACCACCGGTCAGTATGTTTCCTTACCTGGGGTCAACCCTCCTGGCCAAAGTCCTCAGTGAACTTGACATGCCTGGACAGGTCACTTTCGTTGACGGACGGCTTGATGTGGTCTAAGGACAACTCTAAATCTTTCTGCAGATTTTCAAGGGACGAGAGATGACAAGAGGTGAATGAATAGAAGGATTTGAGTAATCACAGGCTTGAGGTTGTGATTAATTTCTAAGGAGAGGCCTTTACATCTGTAAGAGCTAATATTGTTTATGTCATTGAAAAGTGAACAAAGAAAATTGACTGGAGCGGGATTCAAACCAGCGATTTCTGGAATACTGTACCGATGTCCCTAATAGTCAATTATCTTTGCTTATTTGGCAGTCAGAAGCCATGAAACCACGCACAAACCACTATATCCCAAGGACCATTTCATCAATACATTCAGCGAAATGCTGCAACCTGAGAAACAGTACATGGGGGATCACTCAAAGAGGATGCGGCTTTTAATCAATATAATCATCAAATAACCACAAGGGAAACTGACTGAATTTCAAGTTATTGAAAAGTGAACAACGAAAAATTGACTGGAGTGGGAATAATTTTTTTAATCAGTTTAACCTCATGTCTAGACAAAATATAGTTTAACAAATGGCTTCATCAACTGATTTGGTCATTCAGGATGACAGATAAAAATATTTTGTGCACAAACCTATGGGAGTGTCACTCTCATTAATGGTCCATGAATTGACAATTAAAGATTCTTACATAATTTGGTATAGCTAATCTTCCCACAACAAACTCAAACTTACCACTGTGATCCTTGGCTCGGCAAGCTTCTCACTAGGTACGTTGAGCCAGGTCATCTCAATGGCCTGAGGGTGACCTGGTGAGCATGGGGTCAAGAGGTCATGAACTATGACATTGGGATCTACTGGAGATGGACCAGAAATCTGTGGGTAGGACAGAAAAATCACACTCCTGGGTTAACAAGGTAACAGATACAATGTATATACAACTTTGCATTAAGGCCAGGGCCCAATTTCATGGAATCCGTTACGGTAAGCAAAAATCATTCGCTTATGATAGCAGACTTTTTTGCTAAATTGTTAGCGTATTTCATGGGAGAGTTGTCATTCTGGCTACGTTAAGCAAGGACTAGCTACAGAATGCATATGACAGCGCGTAAGCAGAAAATAATCACGGTTAATAGCCTAGAAATTCCTCGCTAACCGAAAGTCTTGCTTACGGATTCAATTAAAAAGATTTCACACGTAGCAGTGGCCATAAGCACAAAAATACTCCACAACGAATTCCATGAAATTGGGCCCTGTATATATTCCCCAACATAAAGTACCATCTGGGCAATTCCACAGTAATTTAAGTTACGTATTAAGTGACTTTGACCTATTCCTTGATCAATCATTCTTGAAAGACTCAAATTCAATAATGTTTTACTGGAATCAGCAAGTATACCACATCCTTCAAATGCAAACATTGATGCAAATATGCAAAAAAGAAGTAACTTATGTTACAAAAATGTTATCCAACTGTTATCTTTGAAAGTTCCATAATTTGTCAAAGAAATCTTTCAAATGTTCATGCGCTGGGGAAGATGAGGGTTGATTGATGCCTACCTTCATGAAATGTGTTGCAGTCTGCACCTTACGAACTGGTTCCATGAGAGCATTCCTGACCACGATGCTGATATCAGCACCAGAGTATCCACTACTGAGTTGGCCTAGGTACTTGAAGTCAGCATCGGTGAGATCAGATGGGGTCTTACCCATGTGCAGCTTGAACATGGTGCAGCGAGCTTGCTCCTCTGGCAGGGGAATGTAGATCCTCCTCTCAAATCTGGATTAAAGGGGATTAATGGGATTAAATCTCTCATTAACTGCTGCTGCTGGGGATCAGGGATTAGACCATGATTAGGAAAAAGACTGAGTGGCAATGAGTATGTTCTCCTCTCCAATGCCAAGCTGCACGTTCTGGTCATACGCATCATATGTGTGTGTGCACACATATTTGACTTCTCTACACATGTCAGACACCAATCATGGCTGTGATTGGTCAGAAACAGATGTCAATCATGACTGTGATTGGTCACTACCAAATGTATAAGGAGGCACATCTAGTACATGGTATTTCAAACGACAAGTTTCAAACATTTTGCAGACTGTGTGCACATGCACCTGGTGGAAATAAATATGCTGTTGTGTATTTGTCTTCTAAAGATGCCATCCTAAGAGAGAACTACATCATCAAGAGGCGATGTTTAATGGATCATAGATGTATGAATCATCAATTGTGGGCAAAAGACTAATGATAAAACCTTAAAGAATGGAAGGTCTGATTTTAAACGGAAATGACATTTTCGGTCATTTGAATGTTTCAATGTGTTATCATCCCAGTGCTACTCATCACCGTCCTGAGCCTGGCTTTGGTAAAGATGCCCACCTCATACTTCCCCTGGGACTTGTGAATTTTCAATGGAGGTACTCCCATGTGAAGAATAAACAGTCCTACCCCCTTCAAGAATGGTATCCTAGGCCTGCTGGAATAATTTGATTCTACTCCGACGGGAGGTATAAATATTTACCTTCTTCTTATAGCAGCATCTAAGGTCCATGGAATATTGGTGGCTCCCAGTACTAACACCTGGTCATTGTCAACACCCACACCTGAAAGAAGAGAGTCAAATTCAACATCACAAGATTGCAAATTATAACACCAGGGGCCCATTTCACTAATGCTTTGCGATCATTGCTATAGCCCAAATCCATCGCTACATTGCGTAGCAATTTTCCGTTTAGCAATGGATTTGGGCTTTATAGCGATGATCGCAAAGCGTTAGTATGGTAACATCACATATTTGGTTTGAAAATGGATACTGCATTCTAAATCTGAATTGGAGGATACATGTATATTATTTAGTTTCAACATTGTCAAGGTCTTCAGAGATTATGTTATTGTTTTGAATATTTTTGAAATTCAAAAGACAACCATTTTTACAAAATAATACTAAGGATGTGAGATGAAAACAAGGTTAAGTCTTAAAAAGGCTAGCTGGAGGTTAAGGAAATCCTGAATGGGGACAACACAGGAAAACTGTTTAAATTAAGCAGGAAGAACATTTTAGAACATCAATATCTCAGAGGACAGAGGACAGACTAAATGAGACAAATGTAGACGAAGAAGAGAGGGAACAATGAATGACCTTGCATATTGACGAGGAATTCTGTCTTGATGCGTCTGGCCGATTCACTCTCGTTCTCACTTCTGGAACCACAGAGGGAATCCACCTCATCAATGAAGATGATAGAAGGTCTATTCTCCCTGGCTAAGGAGAAGAGAGTCTTCACCAACCTGTAAATCAAAAACAGTTGCAATAGAATCATGAGACACGTGTCCCTTGAATTAGGTAGAGTTAAAGGCATTGCATACGTTTGGTAATGACTCTGAAAATGTATGGCAATAACAACTTACTTGGTGAGAAGTACAGCTGCTTTGGATAGTATAATGCATATTGAAAAACGTTCAATTCGAAGTACCGCGGTTATGGAAAAATATGTCACTTTTTATCTCAAAAAATTATGAATCTGAGAAGCGTTATGGCCGTAACGCTTCTCAGCTATTGACTAACTGTTATCTGGCGTGAAATAACCGCTCTAGTTTGTCGCCAAAATCTCACAAACGCTACCACCTTTTGAATTGAAACTTTCACAGGTTAGTTTTATGGTATATACAATTATATTGGTTTGAAACTAACAATAGGCTCAAATTACCAAACGTATGCAATCCCTTTAAAGGTACAGTACAGGATTGGTAAGACACCCAAACAGAAATGCTCACAGATTTACGTATACATTTCAGGGTATGAAGATGGTGCTGGTAGAAACATACCGTTAAAATATTTCCAGCTGAAATGCTGTATTTATCCAGAAATTAGTCAAACAACGACCGAAAAAAATGTTGATCACGGGGTGAGATCAAAACTCCTGTGAATAGATTTGAAAATACTGTGAGTGTTTTTCACTGTTTTCTACAGTTTCTGATGATGACATGAGCTGAAAATTTCACAGGTTTGGTTTTATCCCATGACATATCAAATTTTGAACAGTCTGCAGCTGTTCTGTCACCTTTACCAATCTTGTACTATGCCTTTAAGATTCTCCATCATTGCATACTTTCTGCTTAGGTTATGCCAGTATATCATTCTACCAAGAAGATTCTGTGAATATCTTTTGGATAACCTGATTGTTAATAGCATCTACCAACGCAATCACTAATACAAATTCATAAATATGCATTGGTATTGGTTAACACGTACTTTTCACTTTCTCCAAGCCACTTGGAGACGAGATCCGAGGAGGAGACTGATAAGAACGTGGAGTTGTTAGCTTCAGTTGCAACTGCCTTGGCTAGATAAGACTTGCCTGTACCTGGAGGCTACACAAGATGAATGGAAGAAAAAACAATCTAGAAATCATTCCTCGCATTTCAGAGGGTTCTGTGGAAATCTAGAACTTTGTTGGGTTTAACCTGCATTTATAAAATACTCCTAAATCCTCTGAGGTATAGCAAAAGATTTTGCAACATTGGGGACTGCAACAACACGAACTGGACAGGAATTTGAAGAATTGGAGTGCTGTGGGCTTAACAGTGTAAACGTTTCCAGTAACAATCTCGGTAACATGTTGCTGTTGACCAAGGTACATTGTTGCAGAAAATGTTTTCAGTGTACACAGAGCATAACGAGTTGGGTAACATGTCACAGCAACATCTTGGTAACATGTTGGCCAAATGTTGCTAGTGTACACAGGGCTCAAAGTCGTGTTGCCCAGGTGTGTTGCCCTACCTTGTCAACATGTTACCGAAATTGCCACCGAAAAAAATGACAGTGTACACTCTGCTTAACTCATCTGCTAAGCGCATTGTGGAGATATGGGGATTAACAAACATTCTAAATATTAACAAAAAACAGCCTGAAGTCATTTTGTGGATTGAGGAATAGAGGAAAGGTCTGAGAACAATTCAGTATTAAAGGAATTATTTGTTTCTTTGTGTTACTGTACCCCATAGAGAAGGATTCCCCTCCATGCTTGTCTCTTGCCGGTGAAAAGATGAGGGAATTTGATGGGTAGGATTACGGCTTCTTTCAGAGCATCCTTAGCTCCTTCTAGTCCGGCAACGTCACTCCATTGGATGTTGGGCTTCTCCATAATAATTGCACCTGGATTGCACAAAATATGAACAAAATGAATTTATAGATGTATGCCATGAGGTCAAGATATTCAAGAAAGATTTGAGGCTTTGCTCTGTGACAATTGGAATGTGGATCGGTTTGCAGAAACACCATGTAAGAATCGTTCGTACTTTCGTACTTCTATTTCGTTCGCACTTCTTGTAAGGTCTCGACATTTTGACTAGCTGGCTCTTATCTGCTCTGGTCTCCTGATGATGACTAGAGCAGGCTAGTCGAAACGTTGAGACCTTACGAGAAGTGCGAACAAAATAGAAAGTACGAACGATTCTTACATGATGTTTCCACAAACCGATCCACATAGTCAAGTTATTGATAAAATAACCAGAGCTTGGTGTTGCATAAGGTTGTCGTCGGCACAATTTTTTCCTGTCGACAAGTCGGTACCTTGGAGGTACCGACGTCGACATGTGTCGACAGAAAGCTGTATGAAAATTGATCCGAAAATGTTCGTCCAAAACGGAAAATAAGCTTATATAAAACTGATTAAACTGGCATTGCACGTGTACAATGTCAAAACTTCGATACAATGTATGTAAACAACTTGACTGCGGGACTTCCCACTGGATTTATATGCTTATATTGCTTTCAAACACACAAGGACTACTTTCTGGAATATAAATTACGGCCATAAAACCACATGGGGAACTGTATATCGTTCTAACTGGTAAGCTTTTGTAGGCTTTTGAAGGGGCTGCTGTGCCTTTTTTCTGCTTCGTATTTTTTTTTTTATTTCTCATTTCTGTCGCCATGACGGCAGCTATGTCGACAAACTCGACAGGCTGAGAAATTCACTTTGTCGACAGAGCTGTCGACAGAAGCCCTGTCGACGACAACCTTAGTGTTGCATTGCTGGTGAGATAGGTACTGCAACTGAACACATTGCTGGCTGAATGGATAGTTTGACATGAGGGCCTCCCAAACTTGAGAGAGTTCACACCAAAGTGTGTTCTTCTTTTTAAGCCAGAGGGATCTTTGGGCATCTTTGGACACCTCTTCTGCATCCCCAATAGACAGATTGCGCAACCAATGTTTACATGTCATCACAGCACTTATAGTTGGTATCTTTCATCTAGTCTGGCACAGAGCAGCGATGGAAACATGCAAAAAAGAATGTGGACGATATGAAAATATTCTTTGCTAGATTCCAATGCTGTTCTGCACCACATGAGATGAAAAAAAATACCCACTATATGACACCTGCTGACATGTAAACACTGGTTGCACAATCGGTCTATAATTTGGCATACACACGGTTTTATATTTGGACTGGCCATTTTTTCAAAATTTAGCTCAGAAACTTTGATTTCTTCACTCAAGAATTGATAACTTTCTTTCGAGCAGACTTACTTTGCAGCTGAGCATGCATCTTCTTAGACTCTGGATTGTCATCACTGTCACTGCTATCATCTTTGTCATTTTTATTGGATTTCCTGAACAAATAAAAAAGCACAGGGAATATTAATAGTTTTAAACCTGTGGGTTTGCTTTATAATGCATTAAATGGTTGTAAATTGCTCCGTGTGAGTGCTCAACAAGCCCTCTGCATATTGAGTTTGACTAATTTCCAAACTCTTATCTAAAGCCAACTACCAAGATTAAGTACAGTGGAAGGCCGTTATAATGAACACCGCTATACCAAATATTTGGCTATACCGAATATCATCCTTGGCTCCCCAATTTTTGTGTACAATGTATAGGCCTGCTGAACATTGTTCACTATAACGAACGACCACTATAATGAACAATCTCTGTGCATCCCGGAGTGTTCGTTATAGTGATATTCCACTGTACATTGAGCATTGCTATATTACATGATAAAGGGCGAGCCATTGATATGTTACATAAAAGAAGGTCAGCAGCCATACACTGTTTGCAATGGGTTTAGAATGGACCACACTATTCCAAAGCCACAGATTACTATGCAAGAGCTAATACCCCCAAATCATGGTGCACTCTTGTGGTGAGTAACGTATTGAGAATCACATGAAAGAGAGGCAATGATGTCTTATTTACCCTTTCTTTGCAGAGTTGCCACCTCCTTCCTTGGACTTGACTGGCTTCTTCTTGCTTTTCTTCTCGATGTAATTCTTCAGCTGCTCGGCTCGTTCCAAATACTGCGTGCATTTGTCCCGGATGCTTTGCTTGGCTTTCTCTCCGTGGGCTTCATCTAAAAGAAGAAGATCAAATAATTGAAACATAAAACAGATTTGAAATAAAATGGCACCAGAAATCTACCAGTCATTCAATGGACCGAACCGGCTTTGCTCTTAAGCCCCGCCCACATGTGCTTACATACCACATGAGACCGAGTTTGACCGAGGCTGATTAAAAGGCGTCCTGTAATTGGTCAATGCGTACGATTTGATTGACAAGCTGGAAGGGCCCATAGACCAATCCATTAAGCCCTATCCCATTTGTTTCTGACCAATCACAGCCGTGGCTTTTTTCATTCACGTATGGAGCTCGCGGCTGGAACGTGCAGAGGAGAGGAACGATTGTTCACAATAAACAACGAAAAATTAACAGAATTGGGTGGGATTTAAACCTGCAACCCCCTATGTCAATTTAACTTACCATAAGATTTCATTAACACAGTATTAAACAAAATCAATTTCACACTTACACTTATTTGCATGTATGAAGTATTCTACTCCGTGTGTATACAACTTGAGAGCCTCTTCATAGTTCCCATTCTTATCCTCTTCTGTTGCTTTGGTGACAATATCGATCGCTTTCTAAAATGAAAAGTGAACATTTGAAGAAAACATGACTGGAGCAGGATTCGAACAAGCAAACAGAAACACATGAAAACAAACAGTCAGGAAAGCTCAACTTTGTACAGGTTATGTCTATATTCATTGGCTACTAGTAGTGATGGTTCTAGGCATTGCTAGGCCAGGAATAAATAAACATGTCTGCCTACAGTTCTTATGGGCATGCCAATTGATTTGAGTTTTGAGGATTTGATTTTTGAGGGAAAATATGGGGTAAAAACGGTAACGAAGATGCGACATTTTACGGCCACACAGTACAGCTGCAGATGAGAATATAGTCTTGTTTCCGCTTTCATTTTGAGGACAGTTGATTTTGAGTTGTTTCTACTTCCTTTATAGGACCGAGAATCCCATAGAGTTTGGCACTGGTACTACAACCATCATTGACCCCCCCCCCCCCCCCCCCCCCCGATTAAAAAAGGAGTTCATCAGGCAATCAGCGCCCCAGACTGTCAGTTTCTGTCTGGGTCTAATCAAGCAAATAAAAAAGTAATATCAACTTTATGGTGAAAATGTGTAAGTCATGAACTTGAAGTAGGGACTATGGTGATTTAAATCGGGGTTAGTGTGCTTAAGTCCACAAGGATAATTTTCAGACATGGCTTCTAGATCTGTACAGTAAACAAACTTAGGCCTACCTAAATATATTGACTAGTTGTGATTTTCTCTTCAATATTTAGGTTAAATTTGTGGAAAGAGGGCAGGCCCGGCAGGGCTTTGACTTTGGAGGTAAATAATGGGGTCTGGAAATATCCTTGTTGACTAACGCGCGTTAAAACACACTAACCTGCTAACCCCTTTAAATCTAATTCGAACAATCAAAATTCACATTGTCATTCTTATCGAAGGCCTACGCCCTCGGCTTGGCTTACCGACAACCAAAGTACGCCTAGGACCTACAAGTACAACCTTTTGGGGGGTTAGGGGCCTAGTGTGCTTTTATAGTCCACAAAGATTATTTTCAGACCCCATTAATTTCCCTCAAAAATCAAAACCCTGCGCTCTTTGCTTTCCACGAATTGTATAGAACATCACAACTGCCTGGTCAACATATATAGACAAGGTGAGTTAGTTTACTGTAGAGGCCATGTCTGAAAATAATCCTTGTGGAATAAAGCACACTAACCCCCTCTTGACTAAGGCCTACACTTGTATCGATAGTATGAGTATGAGTATGAGTGACTGAGTATGACTAAGTTAGTGACTAGACTGTAGTGTATGTAGCGAGTTTCAATCCAATAGTTTTTACCGCATAATAAACCGTACGCATAGCCTACTCAATTTTCAGCGAGTCTACTTACCTGCAAGGTCCCACCCGATGACATTTTCCCCTCACTTTATAGTTCAGTTTGTAACGAGATGATGTAAAGGGCAAAGAACTTGAATAAATGACCTAAGTTTTCGGAATATCAGCACAAATGGCAACAAATAACACACCGGTTTATTTACAGTCTTTCGTAGCTGAACTAAAATGGCGCTTACGCTGGTAATCACGAATTGAATGCGGCATTACGTGTCGAACATTTGTGACGGGTACCTGCGATTTATATATGATGGTAAGTCACCTGCTACATGACACTTTCGTGTATAATGGGTGTTTGCCTAGCTCCATGGCCTACTGTACTAACTAGCAATTACCGAAGAACTAAAAATAAACTAATGTTATGAAATTAGAAAAGGGGATGTTTATTATTACTTCCTTAATTGTCTTTTATAAGGGCTGTGACGGGCGCGGGAACAATCTTTTAACGAAAGAGAATCTTTCAAATGAGAGATTTTTTTTCTTAAAACTTTACTTCGATCGCTGGTCCGTCCTGGATCCTTCCGAGATCATGCAAGGTTAAAATAAATCGTAAAACTACTAGTAGAGCGTGGATGGAGGAATTAGGAACTTGGCGCAAGGAAGTGGAAATGGTTACTAAAAATTTAATGAGTGGTCTGATAGGGCGTTGGATAAAGTTAACAAGGCGTCATAGGTAGTAGTACCGCCCGCATTTTAAACAATTTTTCAACCCTTTCTTTTTTCGATTTTGCAGTCAAAAATGCGGAGGTGAAGATTTGCGATCGAGGCTGGGGATGTAGCACAATTTGCAGCTTCTCACTCACCCTATTATTGTTGGTACATGATATGTCTAAGAATTAAGATGGCTTTACAGGAGAAACAAATTACACTAATAAAAACAATTTCCGCACACTTATCATAAATTTGAGATCAAACGTATTTCTTTTTTTCGTACCATGATCTACCTTTTTATATAACATACCAGACGAACCGAGTGTAGTGACGTCATAGGAACTTTTAACCAATTGGCCAGGAGAAAAACTCGTTCACCCTATGCATATAGCCTACGCAAACAAAAGTTTGCCCAGAAGAGCCAAACAAAGTTCAAGGTAATATCATACTTTGGTTTTCGTCAAAGAAAAACAGATTCAAGTGCAAAAATATTAAGGAAGATACAGTAACAGTCTTCTGTGAAAATTTCAGTCCCATACCGTGCCCACTTTTTGAGATAAGTGAAAAACGGTCACACTATTTCTTAAGTCTTTTCTCTTTTATTTTTGATATTTTAAAGATCAAAAATAATTTGGGTCATTGGTTTGACTCTTTTCTGGATAAATACAGCGCATTTCAGGCAGAAACATTTTAACGCTATGTTCTACCATCACCATTCTTTATACCCAGCTGAGTAAGTTAAAGGTAAATCTGTCGTAGCATGTCATTAATGAAACAATAGTAATATTCCCAGGATTTGGTTACATGGTCTGACGCTAAAAACCGCCGGATTGTACCAAGTTGAAAAATCCCTACATTTTAATTAGATCCTGTTATCTGCATATTTATGCTGGTGGATTTGGTAAAAAGAAAAATAAACAAAATAGGATGAAAGTGGCTTATTGTTCAATTTTCATTCCTCGCAGTTTTGCAATTTGAAGTTTGTATTTTAATTTCAGACATTGAAACCAAACTATAATTTGATTCTAAAGGATAGTCTCATACTTTGGTGACGCACGGCATCTAAAATAATAGTTTAGTAATTGATAACAAAAAATAACAGCAGGATAATCCTCATGCGAAATGGGACAACTTTTTCGAATGTCCAAAGTTTTTGGGTTGCGACTGCTTGAATTCACAGACTACTACTGTGACTATCTTTCTTGATATTTTATGCCATTACGAAATCTGTATGAAGCAATTTTGGGGAAATTTTTTTTCCGAGGAAAGCAAATGAATGGTGATCAAATTTCGGCAAGAAAAACAAACCCGAATTCAATAAAAACAATTAAAACACACTTTGCCAAAATACGGCCAAAACCCACAAACTCGAGAAACCATGAAAGTTAATTCTTGCTAAAACTTTAGATTAATAATTTATTGTATTATTTTTTAAATTTTTTTTTTTGGGGGGGGGGTGATCAACACAATATTACCTTAGGAAAGCCTGATTAAAGGGCATGTACAACATTTTGTACAGGTGACATAATTCGATTTGTCGTGGAATAAAAACAAATCCGTGAAATTTTAAGCTCAATAATCATTGGAAACAGAAAAGAGCGAAAAACCATTGTGATGATTGTTACGCTAAATGATGTGTGGGAATAACTCATTTTTCTAAGATAAATGTTTTGGTGTTTGGTTTTGCTCTTTTCTGGATAAATACAGCATTTCAGTCAGAAAAACATTTGCAGTAAATCCGAGAACATTTCCGTTTTGATTTGCATGTTACCAAAGTTATATAATGCCCTTTAAAAAGTGCCAACTGTTACTCATTTTTTTATCCTTAAAAATCCAGGCTTCATAATCTTTAAAAGATATTTCAGGACAATCAAACACGCCGACAAAATACTCCAGTTAGACACAGGAATTAAGAAAAGGCAGTTCGTGTTTTATATTCAACATCAAAAAAGTACATAAGACATCACAATTTTTTTCCATATATTTTTGGCTTTTTCATCTTTTTGCTCCATACAACAAAGTGCCATATAAAGTGAGGATTAAAGATTTATCGTCTGTGTTTCTTTTTTTTTGGTGAAAGCTAATTCCCAAAAGATTAATTTGAAGGATCATAACTTTTGAAATCTTAGCATATTTTATCAATCGGTATTTCTGATTTCATCCCCAAAATTAAACAAAAAACACAAACAATTCATGGCTATTGCTGTCCGCTTATTGTGCCAAAATCAATCATCCAAACTTCACGTCAGAGTTGGTTTTACTAACAAACTCGATAACATCCTCAACACAAACACATTGACTGGACACTGAAATTAATCCTGAAGCACATGTAGTAATAGAACTGTTGTCAATAAATATATCTTGCTACAATGGAGATTTGAATAAATATATATATATATATCTTTTTTTTTCTTTTTACATTGTCAGTGAAATTTCATTTGCATACACAGAAGTGATGGGCAAAATCATGGGAATGAACTGAAACTGATACCCAACATAAGTAAGCAAACGATTAGTAATACACTTTTTCAAAATAAATAAAAGGAAATCAAAATAATACATATTTTTTTATGATATATAAAATACTTCAGTACCAAAAGGGGCTTGTCACTATTTACGATCAAATGAAGAACAAAACAAAAAACTCTAGATGTGATATTGCAGAAATTATTGCTGAGTTATGTTGGGTACCAGCCTATGATTCCATATGGTTATCATCATTAGAAGCAAGCCTGAAGCATGAGAATGACGGCAAACAGATGGATCAGCACAGAAGTAGACTGGACAGACACGGCACTGTTCCCATCTGGTTCGGCATCTGAATTGGCATCAGGGCTGGCCTCCGAATCACCATCGTCAACTGGATGGATCTCCTGTCCAAGAAAAACCAACAAAATTAGATACTATCATTGATTAACCATGAGGGAAACTGACTGAATTTTAAAGTCATTGAAAAGTGAACCAACAAAAATGACTGGAGCGGGATTCGAACCGGCGACCTCCTGAATATCTTAATACCTGTACAGTATTCTGGAGGTCGCCGGTTCGAATCCCGCTCCAGTCAATTTTTCTTTATTCACTTTTCAATAAAATTATATACAATTAAGGAATCTGCTCTGGATAGTATGATTGGACAATCTTCAGAAGAGAATATTTTCAAACCACAACTTCAAGGAAAACAATATCAGAAGATTTTCAGGGGCGGATCCAGGGGGCATGAGGGGCGGATCCAGGGGGCGTGGGGGCGCATGCCCACGCTTTTTTTCCCAGCCCCTCCCCCAAAAAAGAAAAAAAGAAAAAAGAAAGAAAGAGGAAATAATACATAGGGAGGGAGAAAGACTTTTAAAAAAAGGGAAAAAGGGGGGGAGGGAGACAAAAATACTTAAAATAGCTAGCTTTGATCGCACCGAAATGCATCCATCGCTATTGAATTGCCGCATTTTATTTCCAAGCCCTCCTTTTGGAAAATCCTGGATCTGCTCCCAATTGTTTACTTCACAAAAGCAATTGATTGGCTCTGAACATCTGCAAACAACCTACCTCACTCTCGATGGAGAGGAAAGGTGCAGACTTCTTGCATTGGTACGTTTCCATGGAGTATTCCTCTCCTGGGTTGTTGCAAATACAGGCCAGCTCCTGGGCATTGTGGGTGGAGTTGGGTGGACAACCCCTGAAGAGGATGGACTGATGGACAATGATAGGCTCATCCACTCTCTCCCGGACGTCTCGTCTAGTCAGGTCCCTCTTCCTGCGGTCTG
This sequence comes from Astropecten irregularis, assembly GCA_963971285.1. NCBI lineage: Eukaryota > Metazoa > Echinodermata > Asteroidea > Paxillosida > Astropectinidae > Astropecten > Astropecten irregularis. The sequence continues at coordinate 18,028,664 of OZ020246.1, read as the reverse complement.
TTCGCTCTATGAGGCGGAAGACTGTGGTGATGGTGTACTTCCTGGACTTAGCCGACAGAGCCTTGTTGGTGAAGATTATGCGATGTATCTCGGAGGCATGGATGTATTCACTTTTGTCCAAACCCTGGCAGCAATATACAAATACAGAATCTCACATTTAGGGACTGCGACTTCATACAAAGAACCTCAGAAAACTGACATCCTGATTGCAGGACTTTATTCTGAAAGCAGGCACGGTTCTAGAGCCAAAATAGTAAGAGTCAATATTTTTGGGGGGCTAGAAGAGCCACTTATTTTCGGGGGGTAAACCCTTCTTAGAACACTTCTCTTACATTTTATTGAAAATAATTGTAGAAAGGCTTGCACTTATAGCCAACACAACAATTTTTTTAAATTTTATTGGAGCATAATAGCTAAAAAAATAGAGTATTTTCCAGCATTTTTTCTTCAATTGGATTTTTTCTTCTTTTTTTTTGGGGGGGGGGGGGGGAAGACACAATTTTGGGGGCTCAAGCTTGCCCAAGAAGCAACCTACTCACCTGTGTCGAGGTGGTTATATCCGTTTTTGTGAGTTCACTGTTATCCGACATGCGGTAAAAGAAGTCATTCGAGACAAATGCTGTGTATTTGTCCTCACCGGGAGCTGACAGACAACCCTAAAAGAAAAGAAAGATTAAAAAAAAAAATTAATTTCACACAGAATGGTTTTACAGTAGAATGCAACTACATGTATATCAAACAATTTTGGCTATACTGAACATCATCCTTGCTCTCAATGATTGTGTACAATTTTGTTTTTAAATAATTATAACAAACAACCACTATAACATGTGCATCCTGCTGTATTAATTAAAGGGGTGTTCCACTGTACTACCTAAACAAATCCAGAGGAAAACAAAATAGTACACCTGTGGTAAAGGTCAATGGCATGAATTGGTAACATAACCGAACAGAAATATCACAAATTTACGAATAACTTTGTTTATTTATCTAGAAATTAGTAAAACAAGAAACCTAAAACAGTTTTGATCTTGGGGTTAAGATCAAAACCAGTTAAGTTTTACAAGACAAAAAATGAGTCCGGTTTTTTGCTATTTTCTCATGACTCAGATGTTGGAATGAGCTCAATTTTTCACAGGTTTATTATTTCATGAACATGTTTGATGAGACAAAGTATGAGTGGGTATTATATGATCTTTACCAATCATGTATCATACCTTTAATATAAGGTTGGGTTTGTGACAATAAAAAAACAAACAAAATTGGGCTTTAGCAATGGCCAGAATCAGAAAAAAAACCAATACCATATAACAAGTAAAAGCAAGAGTTTATTTCTAAATTGTACGATCGAAAAAAGTTTGACCGTTCAAAGACTGATATCAGGAAAATGCAATTGTGTTTTTCTTCCTTACATCACCGGTGTTGTACTCCGAGCCGATGCAGACCATGAAGAGAGTCAACTCCAGCTGTAATCTACTCCTGAGGAACTGTGGGAAAAAATGTGTATCCACGGTAACCTCCTCCAGATGAGACACGCCCGGCTGGACTCCGCCTCTAATATCCGTGGTGGGATCTTTACCGTGCACCTTCTTCAAGTAGACCCTATATTATTCATAAAGAAATATTGGTGCATCTTAATTTATCTGACACCAAAAGATGACGCCCCATTGGTCATTTGTTAAAATGGGACGATAGTTTGTAAACTAGGAGGCGATTCAATTAGATTATTCCTTTTTAAAAGGTAGTACCATACTTTTTGGTAGCATACCGGATAGTCACAGATTAACCTATAACTTACAGGGTATAAAGATGGTGATAGTAGAAACATACTAAAATTTGTCTGCCTGAAATGGTGTATTTATATCCAGAAAAGAGTGAAAACCAATTACCAAAAACAATTTCATAAGTGACAGTTACTGTATCCTCGTATGTTTTGCCCATGAGTCTCCATTTCTTTGACAAAGTATGATATTAAATAAACAAACTTACCTCGGTGTGTCCTTCATGTCATCAGTAACTTCAACGGTGGTCTGAAGTGTGATTTCATTGGATATGATGGAGTCCGGAATTTCGATCTTACTACATGACAGGCGATCGGTTGGGCAATCATAGGTATAAAACGTGAAGGTGAATTCTCCTGATTTGAGGAAAAAATGTACAAAAACCAAGAAAGTATTAAAAAAGTGGCGCTGAGGTGAACTTTTGTGCACACTGAAGTTTTATTAATTTGCAAAATATAAAAATGCCCATGTGAAAAGAAATGTAGCACTGTCTGGATATGGAAATTGTGCATACTTTTCTTGCAAAAAAAACAAAACACATTTAGGATGTTGAATAATAATTGAAGGATAATATATAATAAATAAACCAACCCGTGGCATCAATGGGCATTTCATTGGTTGCTGTTGACGTATCTACTTCCAGGACGACAATGAACACCCATTGTTGTATACATGAGCCGCTCGAATCCGTGTAGTTGCAGATGGGTGCAGATGTTGTAATAACTTCACTTAGGGTGGTGTCAGCTAAAATGAGATATTTTTTATTGAAAGGTAAACAAAGAAAAACTGACTAGAGCAGGTTTTGAAGTGGCAACCTCCTGAATACCATACAGGCGCTCTACCAACTGAGCCATCCAGCCCTACTACGTTGGTGATGTCCCAAATAGTCAATTATCTTTGTTCGTTTGGCAGTCAGAAGCCATGAAACCACACACATACTGCTATATCCCAAGGATCATTTCAGCGATACTCTGAATGCTGCAACCTGAGAAACAGTAGGCCTACATAGGGGATCGCTCAAAGAGGATACGGCTTATTAATCAATAAGATCAAATAACCACAAGGGAAACAAGACTGATTATAGGCCTAGGTCATTAAAAAAGGTAAACAAAGAAAAATTGACTGGAGCGGGATTCGAACGGGTGACCTCCTGAATACCATACAGGTGCTCTACCAACTGAGGTATCCATGATTATGAAATATTTTTCTATGCTTATCTCATGATGAAGAGGTGATATCCTAATCAATTATATACGCATGCAAATGTAAAAAAAAACACTGCTTTTCTATACAAAAGATCGATTTTCAATTAAAAATTGAACTACTTACAAAATAAACAGCCCAAGATCTCAAAACGCAGGCCTATGTCATCGCTCCAGGTTTGGGGCAATATACGCATCCGTCTGGCATAGATGACAGAGTCAAAATGGTTGATCACAATGGTCTCACTGTCATAGTTTCCGTTAAATATCTGTTGAAAGAGATTGGAGATAGAAGAGGAGTAACAATTTGCCTGCCATTAACAGTAATAGATAGTACATGTATCATCAAATAACCACAAGAGTACTGACTGAATTTTTAAGACACTGAAAAATTGACTGAAGTTATCCAGCCCTATGATGGTGGTGTCAATTATCTCTCTTCGTTTGACAGTCAGAAGCCATGATAACCACTCACATATACTGCTATATATTCCAAGGATCATTTAAGATATGCGCAGCTTTAGCAATTATGCTGATACCTGAGATTTAACCCCTTATTATAGCCCACGGGTTAATGAAATACAGATTCATGGGCAAAAAATATCAAGGAAGATACAGTAACAGTCATCTGTGAAAATGTCACTCCCATACGTACGGTGCACACTTTTTATAAAAACAGAAAAAACTCCAGTATTTCTTAAGTCTTTCCTCTTATTTTTGATATTTAACTGGTTTTACTCTTTTCTGGATAAAAACAGAATTTCATCAGGCAGAAAAATTGTACAGTATGTTTCTACCATCCCCATCTTTATACCCAGTAAGTTACAGGTAAATCTGTGAAGATTTCTGCTTTGGTATGCTGCCAAAGTATGATACTACCTTTAAACATCAGGTAACAGCCTTTCCAAGAACAGCTCGAGCAATTACAAATTGCAATATCAGTTTGCACAAAAACACTGAATTTGCAGACCAAAATGAAGACTATATAGCTTACCACATCCTGTCCTGCATCATCCTGCACAATATCCAGGCCTACACCGCCATCAGTGCTGGAGGTATAGGAGATCTTGTATGTAGACACCCACATGTCTATACCTTCATTCACGGTGTGGCCCTGTGTCTGCACCCCGCTGACATACATATAATCGTCAAATGTAACCTGGGGTGGAATTCACAAAAGATTAATAATCACTGTATAGTGATTTGTGTTGCGACATTCACCCTTAGCTTAGTAATTAGGGTAGATTCGCATCTTAAAATGAATTTTGTTCCTTTTTTGTGCTGTCACCCATGGTCATCAAAAGGAACATTAAATATTGAATGTTCATAAAGGTATTTCACCAGATTCTAAGCCAATTCAACAATCAAAACTAAATCTTAATTATGACTTGCTTATTCGACACGGCACTGAAAATACATTTTTAAGTGGATTCCCCACCCCCGCCCTTCAATCCTGTTGCTCATTAAGGAGTTCTATGCATACTGCAGTTGCACAAGAGAAGGGCAGTACTATACCGGGTAATACTTTGTGTCATTTACCTGAACCCACTGATTGACATCTGCAATGCCAGCCATCCAAGCTCCTGCTGAATCCACATTTGGCTTGTTATTCAGACGGGCTGAATTGCCACTATGGTCAGGAGACCACACTGAGGATTCCATAATCTGGTCACTTCTTATTGCACCACTCTCCATTCCAAGGGGATCATCACATCCTGCACTCAAACAAACAAAAAGTTTATAGCAAATCAGAAAAAGGAAGCAATTGCAGGGGAAAAATGTTGCCAGACACAAGTGGCTCCCTTTTTCTTTTCTTTTTTGAAGGGGGTGGGGCATGTCAGGAGCCGCTGTTATAACACAGTGAGCACTTTTCTTACCTCTTGGGGGAGTCTCCTTGATTTGAACAAGCTTGTTGTTGCCAAGGAGATCGGCTGGTTCGTATTCCAAGCTGTTTGTCTTGTAGACTGATATGTGGTCACCGTCATCATGTGAAGTCACAGTGCGAAATGCAATTTCAACCTCTGCTCGCTTCCTATTCCAAACAAAAGAAACTACCAATTCACTGAGAGAAATCTGAAAAATGCAATACCACGTACTGCAGAGCCGAAAAGGCCACCATGGTATAAACCAGTCGGCCAAATATCAACTGCTGTGATGTATCATGGGAAAACATACCCAACTTTGACTGAAATCCATGAAAGGACTTACACATTATAAGGACACAATATATGAAGTTAATTGTAGGGTGATCATGGCAATTAGATAGAATGGGCTGGTCAAGTTTGACAGGACTTTTAGGTTGCAACTTTGGTAACAGTTACAAAGTTTAATCTCTCTCCGGTTTGTGGGACTGGCAATAATAATATGATTACCTATCAAATCCGGATTCTTCATCATCATTTATGTACACAGGTTTGACCAAGGCATACTCAAAGATGGGCTTCAGTCTCTCAGTAGAGCTGATCAAGAACCTACAGGGGAAAACATCAACAAATTATTACAAATAATATGTCACTATTCCAATGAAAAATGTGATACAGAGAATGAAATGGTGTGTACAGTCAAAATAGCAAGTTAATAAGTTATAATCCATGTTAAGCACAGGGTTAGCCTAAATAATTATGGGCACCCAACAGTGCATTAGTCTATTAACAATAAACATGATACATTGTGGGATTGTGATATCAAAATAAAACTTGCATTTTAACTTATGATGTTCAAGTGGCAATTTCTGACAATGTCATTTGGGGAAACTTATTCACCCGGCCTGTTATAAACAAAGTTCATGGGGGAATTATACACATTTTGAGGGATTCTCTGTTTACAAATTCCAGCAATGTAATTTAAACATGTATCTCAGTAAAAAATCCAACACTTTTTCTTGTTTAGGGACATTTCTATGAGACAAGCTGAAATGGCCCTCATGGAAGGACCACCTTGGCAATGGTAGGGTCACCAATGAAATCATGTACTTTCTGTTGACTTGCTTCTTGTATAGGGTACAAAGGCAATGAACAGGGGAACCGGCGCAATGGACACCAAGGCATTAAACAAGGGCAACAGAGTTTGTACTAGCCTTCTGATAGAGCCAACCCCACCTACACATTTGTAGTTTTCCATATAACTCTGATACCCACCTTGATAGTGCTACTCTCAGAAGACGCCAGTACAATATGGCAAAGCTCTGGACGTAAGCAGGCTCCGGACTGTCAATGGTTCCCTGGGGACGGACATTAGTCATGTACAGTGTGGTATTGTACACTATGTTTTCCGAGTTGACTTTCTCCACCCAGACTGATTGCCCCTGTGAGTTCTGGCATCCAAACAGATCGTCCATATGACCTGGAATTACAACAAGGAGTCAAATTAAGGATGGATAGAGTTCTGGACTCACTTTGAAATAAGCTAACTTATGAAAATGTCTGTGATTCGTTGACCAATCAGCCGAAGTGTTGTATGAAAGAAACACATGCTTTAATTGAGCCACACATTATTCGGTGTTATTGCAAACATGTGTCACAACTTTGGTCTATGGAGAGTTTGCCATTTTCTTAAGCCACCTTCTTTAAATTCTAATCAGTTTTTCAGCTTTGTTAAAGTTAATTATCTTTATACTTAAAGATAGTAGCATACTTTGTTAAGAAACCAAAACAGAAATGTTCACAGATTTAGATGACTTGCAAGGTATAAAGATGGTCCTGGTAGAAACATAGCATTAAAATCTTTCCGCCTGAAATGGTGTATTTATCCAGAAATTAGTACTACGACCGAAAATCTTTTTGATCTTTTAAAAGATCAAAACTGAAAGAGAAAAGAGCAAAGACTTAAGAAATACTGTGGCTGTTTTTCACCGTTTTCTCAAAAAGTGGGCACCGTATGGGACTGAAATTTTCACAAATGACTGTTGCTGTATCAGTCTTGATATTTTTGCCCATGGGGTGAATCTGTATTTCTTTGATAAAAATCAAAGTATGATATTAACTTTAAATCTCATCTCAGTTTGGTTCATTTCATATATAACCATTTCAGTAAAAAGCTGTGGATTTTTTAGTGAGGCTATATCTAGGAGACTTTCTGTTGATATTGCGCTCCACATCTTTATGATTCTTTATCTAAGTACACACACAAATCAGATGAGTTCTTACCATTTGCAAATATGTAGTGATCCTCCCGCACCTTGATATCACCCCTTGATATGTAAGTTCCCTTGGTGTAAAAATTGAACAAGTTCTTTGCACCAGGTGGGGAATCGGGCGTGAAGTCATCTCTGTAGAAGCTAGAACTAGGCTGAATATACAAAAATAACCAAGAATAAATGTAATGGGCCACCGGAATGTCATGCCGGAACTCAAATAGTCGTACTTCATTATTATTAACACTGTAATAAACCCTGATCCTATCCTTCAACCGATTTCACAGGGCTTTGGTAAGCTAAAGCACACAACTCGTGTTAAGCAGGTCTCTGCTTAACAATCACTGGCGACCACCAACCTTAACTCCATGTAATTTGCATTTCTTATAAGACTGGTAGCTCAACTAATTTGTGCTTATGGCAGTATTCATTCAAAGTTTTAATTAAAAGTCATTAGAAATCTTTTTTGTTTGGATAATGGTCAATTTAGAGGTCAACTTCCATATTTCAAGTAAATTAAATGTCTTTGCATTCTTTCTTGATCAAGTTTGAAAGAGCTGTGTGTAGATTTTGGGCATCAGAGAATACTGGATGGAGTGAGCATTATAAGATTTCATTATCAATGGTATAAAAACCCCATCCACAAGCCACAAGCATGTATAAATGGAATATGTAATGAGTATTCAACATTTAAGGGCTATAAAGGAATAGAAAGTATGTGGAAGGGAATAAGAAAGAAAACATTGCAAGAATGAATGGATGACCTGAAATGACAACATTTTTGAAAATGAGTTCTAAACAATTTGTCTAAAACAGTGAAAATGGAAAAAGATTTAATATTTTTGGAAAGGATGTAAAACAAAATCCAAACAATTCCAAAAAAGGATATAGTCATACATGTACTCACATCATATGAAACACTCGAGAATACATTTGAACAACCGCTGGTGGAAGCAGCCCACAGTCCACTTTCTGTTACAGGCCACAATGCGCTGGTCTTGTCAAAATCCTCGAAGTCCAGGACCCAAATCTCATCTTGTCCCTTCATGTCCTCCACTACTATATCCAAGTTCACTACACCTGTGTTAATAAAAATACTGACTGGGTTACCAATATATAAATTTGGAGAGATTTCAACTGTACATATACTTTACTGATTGTGTGTGAAGTCCATGCAAAGAATGAGTCAGTACTGAAAACACCCATGCGTTAAAACCCTAAAAGTAAACCCACTTTTCAGGTATGCAACCAGTTTTATATCATAAATTTCAGTTAATTATCATTTAGTGCATCCAATAAGTCAGCTGTTAAAAGTAATATCAATAATCAATATGGTTTTTGTCAAAGAAATGCAGATTCATGTGCAAAATATCAAGAAATATACATTAACAGTCATCTGTAAAATTTTCAATCCAATATACGGATGCCCAATTTGAGAAAAAGGTGAAAAAAACACTTATTTTTTTTTATCTTAAAGATCAAAATTGTTTTTGGTGTTTGGTTTTACTCTTTTCTGGATAAATACAGCATTCCAGGCAGACAAATTTAGACAGTTTGTTTTTACCATCACCATTTTATAACCTCTGTAGTGTTACAAGTTACAGTGCAAGTTATAGGTAAATCTGTGAACATGTGTTTCTGCATGCTCGGTATGTTACCAAAGTATTAGTACCTTTCAAGGCTAAAACGCTTTTTCAGTATTGTCCGAGAAATTCATTCTGATGGTTTGCTTTCTTGCTTAGAACGTAATGTAAGAGAAAAAAAAACGTTTTAGGACATGGTGTGGTGGTATGGCATTAGACATTAGTTACCACACAAACATAATGGAGTCGGGAAACGCCCCAGTAAGAGAGACAAATTTAAACTCAAGCTCAAAACCAAACATAAATTCTGATGGGAAACTTACCATCTTCAATGTCGAATGTGTCAACCTTGGCCTGGCCCATGACCTCGAAAACATCGTCCCTTCCATGTGTCAGCGGGTCACCGAAAGCTGCCCGGGTGCCGGGCGTCGCCAGACCCAGCACCAACAAGCTGCAAATCACGCTGACCGACATTGTTGGCACTGTGAACCACGGTGGAAATGAAGACTGATGACCGCTCACGCCTGGAAATTTGATGTAAGGAAACGACAGGCGAAACAACGTCGATGTGTAACTAAATATTGAACTACTTCGCATTAAAGTGAAGTTGTTTTAAGCTCAGAGAATGACTTATTGAAACATTTTCTGCTGGGAATTTTCACCGATAAGTCAACACCGCTCCTCACGCTCCACGGATGCAAGTTGAAGTTGGCGCACTGCATGGTTGGAGCACGTGCGTCTGAAATTTATAGTGCAAGGACTCGTCTATTTTCCAATTGAGGGTTGCTCAAAATTACTACAATGTGAATCAATTACAGAATAAGTTTAAACATTCTTAAATAATATTTCCTGTTCTTTAAAGGCTTTATTATTATTCTCCTTTAATATTTAAGCTTTATATATTTAGTTGCAAATAGCCACTTTTAATTATAAATGAATAATATTAACCAATCGAGTACCCCCAAGTGAATGGTTTGGTCTAAATGAATAACCTACCGTTTCGCCTTTTATTTGGCCGTGTTTCACTATACGAAAGAAATGCAAATTAAGCCATAAATACTGCCATTTGAAATGCCATTTGAAACACAATTCAAAATATTCTATGCACGTACATATGTGACAAAGGGCGAGAAGGGTGGTTGACCACAGGGAGGGGCGGTGTTTTAGGGAAAAGAGAATTTCTATTGTATTCTTCCCAGCCCACTTTGTTGTGGTACGGTGTCATTAAATATGGCATGTAGATGTAAATGTAACTTGCACGGCTTAATTCCTTTATTTTCTCCACTGCAAATAATAAAGTTCACCTTTCTAAATGTTCGTTTCTTTATCTTTTGACTCTTGTTCTATTTGTTTTCAAAGAAACTTTGAAGAAAATTCATTTTTCATGCGTAAATAATAAAAGTATTGAAACGGCTTCCTCCCACCCACTTCCTTCCTCCATCCAACGTAACTCCGCCTCTAAAAGGTAGCCACCGATATAAAAATCGACTGGCACCTTTTGAAGCCCGTGCATAAAGAATTGATCAGGTATGTTTTTCACTTAGGCGAGGCGCGGCGCTCGGGTACCATACAGTGAACAAAATCACAATGGCGGACGACGAAAAGCCAGTGGAAACCGAAAACACTGAAGAAAACACCGAGAAAAATGATGACATTCCGGTCGAAAAAGTGGAGGAGAAACCTGCTAAAGCTCAAGATGAGACGAATACCGACGAACCAGCACCTTCTGGGTCCAAAGTGAAGGAACTGACTGATGATAAGAACATGAATATTAAGAATTTAGCCTGTGAACGTTGTCAAAGCATTGTACTCCGGCCAGGATTAGCGAAAGCTACACAAAAAGAGGTTAGTTTCCCTTTACCAGTTATGATATGTAACTGGTTTGGACAGGTCTTTTATTAAAATATTATGTATATCTAATGAATCAGATTCCCAATCATCACGCTCATATCCAACAGGTTTGTCAAACCGGTCTATTAAGGTTTTAAGTTCTCTTTGTTTTTACTTGTAAGTTGTAACGTTGTCTTTATTTTATTTTGGGGCCCCAACAGAAATATTCAAATAAGCCTAACGTTAGATGTAAATTGCTTTATTGGGTTATCCCAGTATATATCAACCGTTCCCTAATTTTAGTGTGTGTACTTTGTTTCTTGTTGATGATTTCTGAATAAAATAATAATAAATAATATAATTCAGCAAATGAATTAATTAATTATTTTCAAAATTATAATAATATTACTGATTCTTTTGTTTTTACAGTTTTTCCTGCCTCACATGAAAGTGAAGTCTGCAAACCAGGAAGCAAATGATGGCGAAACGCTGACAGATTTCTGGCTGATTGAGGGAATGTATACGTTTGAGAACGTTGGATTCACAAATACGGTGAAGAACATCAAGTATTTGATATGTGCCGACTGCGAAGTGGGACCGATTGGTTGCCATGTACTAGAAGAAAGGAATAACTTCTACGTTGCAGTAGATCGAGTCATTTACACATGAAACTTTGCATTTCATTCTTTCGTGGAAACAGCCTTTGGATTTGAAGTTGAACTGGTCTCGCAGTTGATGATTCTGTTTTAACTGTCTGATTCGGATGAGGCCGGAGCTAGACCAACCATATTTGAGGTCATTATGAAATGATCACGTCGGTATTGTCACTTTGCATTCCTTGATGGCAGTGTGGATTTTTAAGATATTATTGTAATGTATTTGTAGTCATGAAACTATGTGTATTAGCACTATGTTGACATTAATGTGAAGAAATACGTAATATAATAGCATTCCAGTGTTTATTGTGTAGTCAGACTGTGAGCTCTTGCTGAACACATCTTATGACCCTATCTGTTCCAAATCCACCAGAATATAGCCCCAAGTATTCACATGATTCTGAATAGTGTAGAACTGTTGATGACTCAGTTTAATTAGTATTGTGTCCAAAGAACTTGTCTTGGGGAGGGGGAACAAGCTCAGTGTGGGATTGTGCGCACTCAGTGAAGTTTTGCAGATTGCTCGAATGCGACGAGAATCAATTTCAATTTTTTAGGCGTGATAATGTACATGTACGTATAAAATGGAAAAATGGACAGAAATGACCTTTAGAAAGCACCCTATAATGTGTGTAGTTAGTTAATAGAAACATACTAGTATTCAAAGAAGTGATGGACAAAAGACCATGAAGAGTTGCAAATCTTGATGCGAAATTGAGGCGAGAATTCAGAGGGTCACAGAGGGAGGCTACCCACTGTTGTGTCCCATAGTAACAGGGAAATATATGTTCATTATTCACAAGCTGGTAAAAAATAAAGAGCTTACTAATTGTACTCTTGATGTGAAAAAATATTACTTGCTATGGGTTTTTTTTTAGCTGGAAATGCCTGTTACTTCAAATATTAGCATTGAAGAACTTCCCCCATCCTGCCCCACCCCCAGTGGATGTGCAACCCCCATCCCCCCCTTTGCAGCTGATGCCCCCACCCCTGTAATAATTTGGGATTCACGTCTGAAATGCATTCAAATGGTACCGTACTGGGAGACTTGGATCAATGGAGTACTTTTTTTTATGAACAGGAAATGATTGGCCTCTGTTACATGTACATGTATGTATAAATATGAGACTAACATTAACTTGTGACTCACCAACTAACAAAATGAAGCAAATCTTCTTGTGTCTATATGGAGAAATCGTGCGTATGGATTGTCACCAAAATTCGCTTCGCATTGCATATTGCAAGACTCATGCAACAGTATTGTATCAGTTCTATGTCCATGCAATTGTGGAAGTAATAAATTACATGTATCTGTAAAATGAAAAAATGTGAACTTGTATACTTAAGTGGTGTCCTGTGTTAGTTGGATTTGACCCAAAACCGTGGTCTGCTGTCCAAATGGCCGCCTAAACCATGCATCTGGTCAGCTGGTTGGTCAATATAAGTTTGTCCAAATAGTTCACAATACACCATACATAAGGGAAAGAATACCATTTAGATGGAAAGATGTATTGAGCATCAGATGAGAGCAATGTTGTGCATTTGCCTGAATGCTGAGGTTCAAAGCCAATGACAATGGCAGCAAACTTGTTCTAAAAAAGTCAGGCAAACTTGGTGAATAAGATGTATTAAAGGAAAACAATCCATAATTTACATGTTGACTGTCTCAGTATGCAATGTATCAGAGATTAGTTGTATTATCTCAATACTTGAATACTGTACCACCATGTAAGCACACAATGTTTAAGCATGGCAATTTATTAAAATAAAAACAAATCAAGAATGATCGCAAGCATATTTGTTTGTATCTATACAGAATGTCTTTATTACATGAATATTATGAGTACTATGAGTACTGAAGACTTAAAATCTCCATTGAATATGACTGAATGCTTTACTGTACTGGTCAATATGAATGCACGGTACATGTACTGTATTTAAAAATCCTGACTTCATAATCAACTGAGAAAATATCTCAATTACATACTAAATCAGGGAATGTTAAAGCAATTGTCTGGTAAATTCTCTTTTCAAAGCGTTGCTTTATTTTTGAAACCTCAATAATACAGGAATAAAACATGGTTAGATCCAGTTAGTTTTTGGCTATTTTTAACAAGACTTCATTTTCAAATGGAATCAGATATTGCTTGGTATAAGAGAAGTTTAGTATCAAATAATAGTGGTCTTTATACTGAGAGCCAATCATAAACAAAAAAATGTGTTACAACATCAGATAATACATTGAAAAGACCATCCCAAATAATACCAATGACCCTTCAAAATTCCTCAAACCTCCAATAAAAACAAACAAAAACAGCTCATGGCTCTTCTTCGCAATCAAGCCTTCATAATCTCCTCAAAAGAAAATTACTGATACTTTCATATCATATAACTTGTAAGTTGTAATGATGTACCCACTACAATATTCCCTTAACATCTTGTGTGCCCTGATAGGTGACAGTGTACTTATAGTCATGGAAATTCAAATGTAACATTCAAGGTTAGGGTAAAACAAGGTTCTGTTCTGGAGAGGAGGTCTACACTACAGTTCTTTTAGAACCACCGGAAAATTAAAACAAAGGAATGGAATGATACACATTTTGGTACTGTTTTTGCATATGGTCTATATGGAAGGTGGTGCTTGGCTGTTTACATGCTTATATGATGTGTAGTCAATACACACACACACATTAAAGGAAGACACACAATGATATCATCATATCCATGCCTGTATCATTAAGATACCGACTATCTTGGTGATGAAACAATATTGTGAGCAAAGGGATTTGGTAATAAGCTATGGGTAGTATGTACATGTACATAACTGTATGTTTTCAACTGTTTCATCTTCTTTAAAGGTAGTATCATACTTTGGTAGCATACCGAAACAGAAATCTTCACAAATTTATCTTACAGGGTATAAAGATGGTAATGGTAGAAACATACCGTTAAAATTGTTCTGCCTGATCCAGAAAAGAGTAAAACTAATTACCAAAAACAATTTTGATCTTTAAAAGATAAAAAATAATGGTGAAAAGATTTTTTTTTAAATACTGTGGGAATTTTTCACAGATTTCTGTTACTGTATCTTTCTTGATATTTTTGCCCATGAATCTGAATTTCTTTGACAAAAACCATTAAGTATGATATTACCTTTAAGCCTTAAAGATTGAGGAATTTACAAACTGTCAATATGATTAGCCTTTGAGAAAGATCCTGCTAGGATCCACATGACAGGCCCTCTTAACTCCAAGTATTTTTTATATATTTCAGGTCATTATTTTGGTTGATGAGCAGTTTGCAGCAGTTTATTACTACAGTATCAAAACCTCCATACACAAGCAAAACCTCTAAATATTAAGCAGTATCACGCCACAATCCATCATATGCAATTTAGGATAATACGATATAGCAAATGTCATGAATGTGCCACAGTTGCTTGTAGGTCAATTACACCCATAATAAATGTCCAGTGAATACAACAAGCAGTGTTTATGTACAATGATGAATAATGGTAAATCGTACACTAATATTGTACACATATATTATTTATAAAAAATAAATATAAATAAATACTTAAATACAAAAACTTGTCAGCACTACTGATAAACATATACATTTGTGAGTGTTACGTGGGGTTGATTCAATTACTTTGAAGAAACTTTTGCAAAAACAAAGTTTAAAAAATGGTTGAAAATAAAAAATATATCTTGGCATAAAACATTAATAACTGTAACTTTTTCAAAATATGTCCCAGAAATTTAACATCTGACAAAAGGAATGTATGTTTCTGTATGTTTCTAAGGAATGTTTGATTCTGAGCTGACGGCTTCCTGTTGAAAAGATACATGCATACGGATGTTATGAATAAAAGTAGATTCGTTATTTAGATAGATGTTTCTTAAACTTGTCGAGACTTTCACAGCGTGATTTCCTGCTGCGAATAGATTTGTGCAGATTCCTTCACAGTCGAGTCAGATTTCTGATGCAAGGTTTAACCCTAACCCACTTGCATGCCACAGTTTACCACACGTTTTTTCTGTGGTAAGTGACCCTGAATACCAATACATCACAGTGTGGTTTGTGTGGTAATGCGTGGTTTAGGATCCAGTCGCCTTGTAGAGACGGTGGTAATGTGTGGTATGCAGCTCAGATCTTGTGTGGTATGTGCAGAGGGTTAGGGGTTCAAGTTTAAGTAATCATATCAATGAACATAGCTGCAATAGTTGGAGGAAGGTAAGCAGAAAGGTCCTGGTGAAAGAATTAGACGATGTTCTAATATTGAAAATAGCAAGGTTTAATTAATAGTACATCAAGAGAATATATCTTGTGTGCAAAATGTACCACAGGTTTTAAATCAATATCCAGACTGAAGTTGTCTTGCCATCTTTAGAAAAATAATAATCCTGAAGATGGCCTGAGCTTCTTGACCACAATGACATGTCTTGTATCCATCTCTTGTATTTCCACAAAGAGTTACTGACATGGTGCAATGCAAACCTGACAGCATTAGTGTCTCTCCAGTCTGTCCACCATGCTAAACCTGATGCATTGAACGGAGTGGATACAAGTCTGCAATTGCAGTCAATATGAGTTTGACATTAACGCTAGAATATCATGAAGGCCAAGACTTCTTCTGGACTCAGTGATTCAATAGCACTGTGCACTTGCGCTAAAAATAGCACTCCGAACCTCAGACAAACATTGCAACCGGCCATACAAACATGTGGTAAGTGGGGGCATGTGTGCGCGTGCATGCATGGTGTGACTTCAATAGTGCGGCACGCTATTCACAAAGCTAGCAGACCATTCAGGACAAGAGGTAATTAAATATGACCTGCCAACAGCATCTTGATGCAAGATTTGACACAATTTTAGGTTTGAGCTTGGTGAAGGTAACAGTAATTACATGTACCTAGTAGCTGCAGTTAATGAAATAACACCCTTTGTCCATGCCTTGGTGCCCCTGGTCATTTCATAGGTGCTCCTGATCACTGCCTTGGTGCCCCTGGTCAATGCCTTGGTGCACATAATCATAACTTTGGTTCATATGGCCACTGCCTCATAAATTTCATTAGGTATTTCAGTTTCTCTCACTGAAGTGTGTATGACCAAAGGGAAATCGACTGAAGCAGAACGTGTCCCTTTAGGAACAAACCTGACATCCTCCACAGTCCAAGCCAACATGTACATATGACATCAACTAGCATATGCTATGCAACTATCACAGACAAGACAGTATAGTGCTAAATCCTAACACATCGTAAAGTCAAGTATAAAAAAAGCACATGTGCACTACAATACAAGACAGCAACTATGAATACAAATACTAAACACCAGATTTTGGTTGTACACGCGAGAGGTTACACCCTCAAAGGCTTTTAGGCAAAGTTTAGAACTTTGAAATCAGATTGCAATTTCAGTCACAAACTCATTCAAGAAAATAAAGACATGACTTCCATCCTACCAATCTGACGACACCAACAACCACTACCGTTTCCCTTCAATATGCAGCTTTTTCTTTTTGTGCAATTGTAGAAAGAACCGGAGTCCTGCCCGCATTAATGAGGTAGATTTGAAATGAATGCACTGAATTGATCTACCTCTTTGTAGCGCTGATGTGGATGAGTTGTACAAGCAAGACTTCTGACAGATAGGAAAACTTTGACGTCAAATAAGTTAGTAAAGCTTACAACATAAGGAGTCCTATGAATTTTATCTCACTGGTACTCTGATGAAGGCTGCAATATGCCACTCAATCCCTGGTATTATGCAACCTAAGGATACACGAAGAAGCAAAACTTAAACATGGTACTGTTTTCTCACTGGTGCCTTATTGAAGTGTAGAATGTGTGAATGCCGCATCACTGGTGCCCTGCAAGATCAGGTTAACTGAAGCAGCCTGGCAGAGACGTGGGTCTCTTCATCTCACCGGTCTCCTAATGTCCAGTGTGTGTGTGTGTGTTATATATCTATATCAGATGTCACATCCCTGGTATCCTGCAGGCTGAGGTTACCTGAGCTGAAGCTGAAACTTGCTGCCCGTTTCTTGGCTAATGAGGATGTTGGAGTTGGCATACTCCTTAGTCTAAAAGAAAAGCACACAAAAATCACCCAAAAATTACACAAATTGTTTGTACAAAGAAGTTGAAAAGAGTTGAATGTTTTATGTATCAAAGACCAATTAGAGCGCTCTCCTGCTTCTGATCACAAACAGATAATCCCCATTTCATCAAAATTGTCCACAGATAATTTCATATTTCGGGCTGCAGAGTAAACAATGCAAATATACTACTGTGTACGATTTGTTTCAGTTTGTATTGAATGACATACCTAGCCTGTAAGTGCTCCACTTGTACAGCCATATTCTCATTGGACTGTTGGTTCTCGTCCAGATTACGCTGAAGTTTTCTCACCATGTTGGTCTGCTGATCAATCTAAAGCAGCCAAACCCAGACAAAAGAAAATAAAAACATGACAACAAATTAGCACCAAACTATAACACAGATACAGAATGCTTAGCAATTAGGATTACTGAATGCTAGGTGCTGTCTAGTCTAAATCATTGAAGGTGAACAAATGAAAAATGACTGGAGCAGGATTCGAACCTATGACCCACGGAATACCACACCGGTGCTCTACCAAATGAGCTATTAAGCTCTTTGTTGGCGATGTCCCAAAATGTCAATTATCTTTGTTCGTTTGTCATTCAGAAGCGGTCTTACCTCATCCTCTGCCTTGGCTAGCTCCCTCTTGAGTTCATCCACCCGTCCCCTCAGCTTCTTGACTTCTGCTTCGTGCTGCTCCGCTCGCCTCAGGGTGTGGTCAAGCTCTGCCGTCTTCTCCTGTAGGAGCTTCTTGAGTTTCCCTTGGCTGTGTTTCAACTCTCCTAGTTCCTGCCAAATGTGAAAGGTACAGACAGTTCCAAGCAATGGTAAACATAGTTCAATAGCAAGACTTATCCTACAGATGTAGTATGTTTCAGAGCCTGTGCACAGCAATCAACAGCCTTGCTCAGGTGGGATTGGAACCTGTGACCCTCTGCTGCTAGTGTGGCACTCAGATACAAAAAAGCTAAGAAAAGCCTAAAATGGATCTTAAAATATACATTAATCTTATTTGCTGAGCAATGAGCGATGTCACAATACAACTCACTTGGGTAATATATACAACCCGAGTAAAATATAAATCATAATGTATCATGAGATGGAGCCCTAGGTTGTTCAAGACCGCTCATTAGTTCTGACTACCTGTGAGAAGATAATCACTTGCAATAGGCCAACGTGTGGGTCTCACTACAGTTGATAACCTGGCATAGACAGACTATCAAGCTTGCAAAGAACCATTAATGTGAATATGAATTTTGATGATGTTTAGCTTCAGAACTCACCTTGTTCTTCTCCATTACTTCTTCCTCCAGTGATTTCATGTTCATTTGAAGATCGGACGCTACCTGTTTGTTCTTCTTGGCTAGATGCTCCTTCAGGTCTGTGATCTCTGCCTTGAGTTTTTTGTTGTCTCTTTCTAAGGACAGCTTCTCTGTCTCGAGACGTTCCCTCTTGCCCCATTCCATGGCATTCTCTGCCTGGAGTCGCTCCAACTGGGAAATCAACACAACATTAATTTATAACATAACAACTCCAGTGAAGGTTACTGGCAAACTACTGTATGTCAAACTCCCAAACCCTCCAGCTGGAGTGTACATGTATTTGAGGGAATCAAATTACCCCTTACTCTCAATGAAGGTCACAGGCAGACTATGTGAAACTCCAAAAACCCTCCAGCTGGAGTGTATTGGAGCATGGAGGAAGGAAGAGATTCTCTGCTCAATTTCAGTGAAGGTTAGTAACAAAACTTTGGCAAGATTATGTCAAGGTTGGAGCCTAATGGATCTGTAATATAATATGATGATGAATCCCTCTATATCATCTACGGGTACTTACATGTATCTTTGGAAAAAAACTCACCTCTTTGCGCATGTCCGATATGCGCATATCCATACTGGACCTGGAATTCAACTCATCATCCAGGTCAGAGGTCACTCGGACTAACTCACGCTGGTGTTCCGCTCGCATCATATTCAACTGAAAATATTGGTTAGGAATGTTTAGACAGTGCTGTAAGCATTGCTATCTTATAAATTACAGTAGAAAATCTGGTCCCCCCATTGCTAGAACCAAATGTGACACCTGAATGTATGTTACAGCTGAGATTACACAGCCAATCATCCAGAAATTCATACTACATATAATCAATGTGACAAATTGCCATTGAACGCTTTCCATTCTAAGAACACGAAACACACTTTAACCACAATATGTCAAATATGTGCACAGGGTTAACAGTGCTTAGGGATCCACGCTGCTGGCAAATCATTCTCTCAACAGAGTATAATGCATTCTTTCTGTATTTCTCAGAATCTTTGCATTGCTTTATTTAGCCAGGATTACATTGTAACATTATTTACACTCTCCAGAAAAAGGATTGTTCAGGGCGTAATGGACAAAGTAGGAAAAGGCAACCGGCCAGTGGTTGACGATGTAATGAAGAGTAAGGTCCTTACCTCTTTGACCACTTGCTGCTTAGCATCTCGGACCTCATCATGCTGGTTTCTGAGCACACTCAGCTCCTTCTGTAACCTGTCAATCTGCTGACTAAGCATTTCCTTCTCGCTGAAAGACAAAATGTTGCAACGATGACAAATTACTTTGTGCCGGTTTTTAGCTGTACACAGAATGCTTCCTCTATTTCTCACTTGTTAGGGTCATGACAAAGAGGCCATTAATAGGCAATAAGTGATAGGTAAGCCTCTAAGGGAAATGTTCACCATTCTATTTTGGCATGATTTTCCAAAGGATAGTTTCAGATTTTGTCCTTCTACTTACTCTCTTTCCACCTGGATGGTCTTGGTGGCTTCCTCCATTCTCAATTCCAGCATGATCATCCTCTGGTTGGTGACCTCATCTGATGGCGATGATACCTCATTGGCCTTCCGACTAGGACTCTTCATCACCTCCGAGTGATCCACTTGAGTTGTCTGGTTGGCTACTAGCTTCCCACTTGAGGCCAGGGGTCCGTTCTCCTCAACGCTGGCTGCCTTGTGGGAGGGTTTGCCGGAGGGATGATACCTACTTTCCTGAGTATTTTGAGGTGGTTCTGAGTCTGTTAGGTGGTTGTTCATTTGGCCTTTCTGCAAAACGCTCTTGATGAAGTCGATATCTTGGCCGTCTTCAGCAGCGACTCTCTGTCTGAGATTCCCAATGTCCTTCTCAGGGAGGTAATCAGGGTTGTCCTCAGGGCTGACAGGGCTCTGGATCTGTAGCGAGTTCCTTGCTTGTTCCCGTTCTAGGGCCTTGCGCAGTCTCTCATTCTCGCTGTTCACCTCCTGCTTCTCGCGCTTCAAGGCGGTGGACTCTTTGGCGATGGCTTCCAGCTTCATTCTGAGTTGGCGGACTTCCTCCCGCGCTTTGTTCCTCTCAGCCCGAACTTTACCCCACTTCTCCCGCCAGTTGGCAGTGCAGTCTGACCACCAGCGCATGGTCTTCTCCATCTGGGCTGCCCGGGCACGTGCTTCCTCCAACTCCCGTAGCCTGAGCTCCTCCTTGTCCTCCAGCTGGTTAGAGTGGACGCTGGATGGAGGAGTTGGGCTACCATTGGATGACCTCCCCTTGGAGCTGTCTCTAGATGCACCGCCCAGGCTGCCCATGCCGTGAATGTCCGGCTTGGCACTGCGGGAATGCCGTGAGGCATCCACAGCATGTTTAGGAGATCCGCTGACTGGTGTACGGCTCATTGTGTGATTCCTAACGTGTAGATCATCCACTTCATTCAGACATCAATCATCAGACTCTGAATATTCGTAGAGCTTTTTCATTTTAAGGAATAAAACCCGCATACAGTGGACGGTCTACTAAAATGGCTTCATCCAACATTTCCAAAATAGGTGGGTGTTTTACAGCGTGGTTTGGAGTTGAAGGCTTGGAGCAGTGACACTACTCAGTTCCTCTTCTTTGTACTGTCATTCTCAATCCTGTATAAAAATACAAACAAATATGAGAAATATTACATAACATACTGTAACATACATGTACATGGCATAAAAGACATTTATTGTGCCACCTGACTGAATATCTATGGATGTTGAGGGAATCACTTAGATCTTCCTCAAATAAAAGACCACTCTTCATTCAAAATTACTACTTGACAAAGCTGATACATGTAGCTCAATAGACCTACATGTATTTGCTTTGCTAGACATCCACAAGTGAAGAAAAATTTTCCATTTGATATGCTTCTGAGATCGTTCTCCTTGTTAATGAGTGGTGTAGCCTACATGCACTACGAGCCTGAAGTGATGACATACATGTATATTGAATCAGAGTATCCATGTAATCCAATTGATGTACATGTAGCTGGTAATTTTTTATCCAAGGATGAATGCAGTTGAAATTATAATGCTTTAATGCTACCTTGGAATAATGCAAGAAACCTGGTTAAAGTTACAAGAAGACGTCTTTCTGAACTCATTGTGCAAGCTGTTCAAAATATATTTGGACAATAAACTTGCACTGTTGCACAATCAAATTGATCATTCAAGGTGTCCAAAGATATTGCATACATGTACTTGTATGTGAGCTGTGAGGAATGGCATCTACACCAGTGACAATTCATTAACTCTACCACCACAAGGCACCCCAAGGCCTTAGGGCTAGGAACCCTCCTCAATCAACCAAGGTCAAACCATGCCATGATGGTCAAACAATGTGCTATGGTGCACTTCTCCAATAATAACCATCCAATAAAATGATTTCAATCTTTGGCATGGAATGATGTTAGCCATAGCTGTAAACTGCCAAGAACCATGTTTCTGCCAGTCGTGCTGGCCATAATGCAACCTGTATACAATAGGTCTACATAAATCTTACTGCATATTCTTCACTCTAGTAGGCTAAGGCCCTGTATATAAAGTCACAGTATGGCTCTTGCAAACAGTCTGTCAACATCCAACAGTATCATGGCATGGTAGAAACTTTGTTTATACAGTTGCAAGGCAATATTCCTCCAGCAAAGGCATTTTCATAGGTGCAAAATGAAGGGACATGAAGTCAATGGCCAGTGGCAATGAAGAAATTCCCATCAGTAAGGTTTGGTGCAAGTTATTACTTGCACCATGCATTAAACCTTACTGGTCATTGGAAGTTTACAAAATGGTTTTTAAAGCAAATTGTTGTTGTTAATCAAAACCAAAGATAAACTCCCTACAACAATTCATCAGGTTACTTACAAGCTGCAGAAAATGCAGACCTGTGTACATTTTTAAGCTCATGAACATCTTTCACCCGAAATTGGGAAAATTATTTAAAAAGTTGTTTGAAATAAGAGTTCCAGCACAGATACAGAATACAACGTTCTGCAAGCATTTCCCATTGCACTGAGACATAGACTGCACTCTGCAGAATTCTACACTGCTCCATTCTACACACAATCACATGTTGTAACACAAATTTAACCTCCTTGGGCAAATCCGAAAGAATGTTCCTTCACCTTTTTAGGCTGACGTGAATTAAATAAAAAACACAAATACTGACACCTTTGTGTTGGGCCACTGGTGCAATTCTACTCCCTTTTACAAGTGTAAATACCTTTGGCAATCAGCTCAAAACCCAAACACAATATATAGCGTGGGAAACACGCTCAGCCGACCAGCAATCAGCACGTACACATATGTGGAGCAACGTTTTGTCAAAACTATACAAGGGAATTTTGTATCACTGTTACTCAGAACAGAACAAAAACGTCACTAAAAGGTTGTCATTTGACCAAGTTGGACCAAGATTTTTGTAAAATACAATGTACATAACTGTGGATTACATGTACCTGTTTTTGAGTAAAAAGACTGAAAAAATATTCTCATTGTAAATTTAGAAAGGTTATAGGCCTACAGTGTATGTGTGAGGAATGAAACGTACCATATGTGTATGAATAAATAATTTAACAATTTCTGGACAATTCTGAAATAATTTGCAGGCTCTGTTCGTCCAATCTACATGTAAATTAAAGACATCTTAGAAAGAAAAATGCAACAAATTTACCAGGTGGAGATGTTGTGGTGAAGTAAACAAAATGGCACATTAGAAGATCTTAGTGATGATGCATCTAGACACTGTAACAAATCATACCCAAATATAGGATGGAATATTACATGTCCATACTTATAATCCACAAATGTTTGATTAAATACGGTATACATCCATGTACATGTACCTGTGTATGGTGTCCTACTTATACTGTGCATTTATAGCAACTTCTGTACAGTAATGGAATATCCCACATGAATCCATACCGGTACTTATAATCACAAATATTTCATTGAATATCTCAGTGTAAGGACCTACATTTATAGCAACTACATTCAGAATTTAATCAGTGAAATGCAAGCATCCCTTTAGAGTCAGGGGCTGAATTTCATTACACACTGTCCATCCTTTTATTAAATTTAACAGTCAAGCATTTCATATTGGAATGTTTTCATCAGCTGAAAATGTACAGTGTACATTCTACATCATATGTATGCATATGTACAGTACGTGCAATTTTGGCATGTCGCTGTGTTATTGGCAACGGTGTGCAAAGAGCTGTGATTCAATATATTTCACTTAAACTAATGAAATGGAGTGTGTATCGCCCTTAACTGGTGACCCAACTACTGTTATATAATGATACAAATTACATTATTGCAGGAAATACTTGTAACCAAGTCTAGTCATACTCAGGTTTGACAGTAATTTACAGGATGCAGGCATTGACAAGACCCACGCACTGACTGCTACAAGATTTTAGTGGATACTGTAGAAACTGTGTACAGTACTAACCGTGCCTCAATATCAACCTGCAGAAGTCGATAGATTCAGGACTACTGCTGTCCAGAATCCATTAAAAAATATGCTGGCGCATTTTCAGGATACATTACATGTATATGGATCATTATTCAATTTAGGATCAATTTTTTCCAAGCCTTTTGGACAGGTCTAGAAAGAGCCTCATTGTTACAGTATACAGGTACATGAACATGTATGTAGGGTGTATGGGTGCCATTGATAATTTGATATCCAAAAGAAAATAATTCACTGAGTTTTAAAACCATCGAAATGCTGTCAAGCTTTACTCCTGAACAATATAATGTTTTGCTTAATCTGTCTGTAACTGTTAAATTCTGAATAATAATGACAATAATAAAATACCATAAAAATTATGAGGAACTAGACGTCAGTGCAAGAAAATCAAAATGGGAATTGAAGACGATTATGCTACATTGTACATCATGCTACCATATGTGTACATATAGTGAAATTCTCTGCATTGGCCCCTATTATCAACATGTGTCAAATTCATAACGTACCTTTTCCGTGGAAATCGGGGGAAATTACAAAAAGGAATTTCACCGGCAAATGTTCAGTTCTGAATCTACCGACAGGCTCACGTCAACGGTCAACATGGCAGACCGATATATTCCCACCTCGCCATTAACATCCAAACGATACTACATGTATGATGATTTCATGCATTAATCCAGCCTTTATATGGAGACTGTACTGTACACTCTAGCCAATGCGGATTACGTGATTAATAGGGAAAAGTGCAGGGTGCTTGTGGTGTCGTGCATGCTAATATCTACTTATTCTCCCTCCCCCCATCAGCTCAACCCCCCCCCCCCTTCCCCCCTCCTCCTTGCTATTGTATACAATGTCAGTTTATGCAACCACTCATGCAGACAATGATGTTATATATATGCTGGACTGTGGGGCTTTCACGCACAGTGCGTGGAGGGAGAAACTGGACATGTGATGACTCAGCTCTGTGAGACAGAATAGAGGGAAGAATTAAAGCACAGAAACACAGCGACTCATACACGTGCGATAGGATAACAATCCTGTGCACAGCCGCAATTACCCAAGTGTGTTAAGAAAATCTGTTTCAGGCCGTTGTAATTAAATTTGAAATACAACGCGGAGTGATGACTAAATACACTGTATATTCACTGACACATTTTTTCCTTAATTTCCGACATTTGTTGGCCGGTACACGAACTGGACATAGATGCCGTTTAGATTTTTGTGAATAATAAATTCAAATAGGTACATGTATATATGTAACTGGTTACTGCAAAATGTTCATTGGCTTAACGGTAAATTCAACGGAGCTTGCATGTTTTTTTTTTATCCAATTAGATTAATTCATTCATCAATCCTATTTGCAATGATAACAGAACAAAATTGGATACTACAGCAAACCATTTAGTGAAGTGTTGGTTGTGTGGCAAAACAGTGGCAAGTTCCTTGCAAGAATAGTATACAAGTACTTCACCATACAGTAAATGGGACCAGTGACTTTCTGCTTGAAAAATATAAATCTCCACCAGGTCCACTAGTGAGTAAAAAACCCTAAAAATCATGAATGTTGTTTGAGACCCATTGGGACAATGTCAGAGGCAATTTTTACAGGCAACTTGAAAGCTCTTTCCTGAATCTTCCAGAGAATCCACATGATGAATGAAAAACTAAAACAAAACCCACTTCATTGGACCTGTTTACATTGTAAGAGAGCTACATGTACATGTATCTAGGGCCTATTTATCATGATCATCAAAGATAGATATGATGACAAAGACACGATAATGATTTCATTTGATGAAGCAACCAGATTCAAGTGATCAAGCATGAAAATTCACTCAAGAATTTCTGATGGGACATCCTTAGTACGCATTAACCTTGAGATACAGAAATAAATAAATATTTGTATAGGTACTACTAATACAGGTACATGTACATGTACAATGACTGCATCAGAGGCGTTTTATTTCTTTATGATTGATAAAGTGTGAAATAAGATCCCTCCATGGCTTGGATGGTATGACTAAGTGCCAATCCATCTGCCACATCATGTGTATCGCATTATATTATCAGACAAACAAAATGGAATATATCTAACTGTCTCTTATTTCTGAAACTGCAAACTTTTGTCTAATATGGAGTGCTAGACTGTATTACAGATACGCCCATTGAAATATTTGGTTTCATGACATTCAATAGTTTTCAAATTGACAGCAATATTTGGTTGCATACTAATGACTTATGCACACTTTGTTATGAAGCTTTTTATGCATCCCTTTATCATAATTATGCTGAAAAATAAGATAGCTGCTTTCCCCAAAAAGAAAAAAAACTACCTAATTTACAAAAAGGATTAATAATTTACATGTATGAAGGTTCAGTTTGAACACGTTTTACTTTGGCCAATGGTGACGTTTTATGTTAATAAAAAAAAGAACATAGTATGAGATGAATTCCAAAATACATGTAGATCCAACATAGCAAGCAAATTTGGGTAGTAAAGAGATCTACACATAATCTGTAATAAAAACAAAATTCTTCACAAAAGCTTTTCAAATCCAAGTTAAAAGAATTGTAATTGATTTCCACTGACTACATGAATTTCTGTGGCAATAATAATTAACATCAATTGTTTGAATGCCCATTTGTTTATAGGTTTAGGGAAACCTTTAATGAAATTGTTCTAATGGGTGAAATGGAAAATTTCCCGAATCTTTTTTCGTAGTACAGTAGACCATTGCATGATTGCAGTCAGAATATTTGTATGCAGACCTGTACTTAAATACTGTCCGTGATGCATCACAATTTATTCCAGGACCTTCAAAGGCAAACAAACGATCTTTCAATTTTGTTTCATGAGACTCACGCCACAAACAAGTCTAGGATTTGATGAGAGTAACCAGATACTGTGAACTGTCTTGGCCCAGTCTAATGCCTCTGAAACTGCCTCTTTAAAATGGTCTCAATGACATGTGGATTTTCTTCCTTTGCAATGGATAAATGGCATGAACCAAATAGCAAATACAAAGGACCCAACTTCATGGGCTGATTATTGATGAGCATTGAGCAATACTCCTCTGTTCTAAGCAGAAATAAATTGCCTACCGTATTGCATATTTGTAATAGTTTGCTTCCATGTGCAATTTTGCATTGTTGCGTCACAGATTTGAAGCGGTCAGTGTTGGTGAGTTAATTTTTTTGTACTACATGTACATCATGTGTAAATATGGTAAGCAGTAACATGGAATTAATTTAGATCATTAAGCACATAATAATGAGCTTAAACAGCTCTATGAAACTGCCCATATAGGGCTTGCCCTTTCAATATAGCACTACAATTTTATAGGAAAAAAAATGTTTGTAAACGAAAAGAGTGCATTGGGTAAACACTGAATAATGTATGGCAATAGCTTAAATGCCCAGCCACAGCAAGAAAGGGATTTACACCTAAATCCTATCTAGACTTAATCAGATTGAAAACAGAAGCATGGCTGAATTTGACTGCTCCAAATAAAACCTTTGTAGGAATGCATTCCTACACCACAAAGGCTATCAGGATTAAGTGGATTAGTTACTTAATCCAGACAGTAGTGTAAAGGTGAATGACAGTTAATCTTCAAGCTGCTTTGGGCAAGGATTGGCCCAAATACAGCTCTGTATGTTAAAAGATGAACTAGTACAAGTGAAATACATGTAGTAGGTTGAATTTTCAATGAGTCAATTATGCTTCCCCTTGATTTTACAGACATAAACATTATGAATACAGGCAAGAGTAAATGAGTAATATAAATTCTAAATTCAATTCTCAATTTCTTTTCAAAGGAGAACAAAGAAAGTTGACTGAAGCGGGATTCAAACCTGCTACCTCCACCTTTGGGTTTTTAAAAAGTACTGCCTTTCTACCACCTAAACAATCCAGCCCTGTGTTGAATTTCCTAAATATCAGTCAATTACTAACCAGAAGCCATTGATTTTAAGTCAATGAAAGGAGAACAAATTGGAAGATTTCTTGGCCCGAAAACAATCATTGTCAGTTTGGTGTAAATTACAGGTACACTACATAATACATGTATGCATTTGAATTGCTAGGAATGATTTTACAATATGGGCTGTTATATGGTGAAGTTGGAATGGCCTTCGATGATGCTGCTGCTGCACTTAACTTAATCAAATTGAATACAAATTAGAATGTTTTCACATACATGTACACATGTATGCTACAAATCTCCATTTTTGCCCATGGTATCAAATGAAAGCATAGGCCTATTATTATTATCATAACTTTTTCTATCCTGTCAAGATAATAATTCAACATCTAAATAAAGTAACATTTTTTGCCATCAGCTTAGACTAAACTTGGGCTATATCTTTGATTCTGTTGGTGGTTTGTTCCAACTTTTTAGTAAATGGACGACTACCCAAGCCCATACAGCTAGGAAAGCACTGATGCATAGCCAACAATTGAACTGGTGACCTGTAGATGGTTCCACACGGGTAACGTATAATACAAAGCTAGGACTTCCATAAGCACACACACATTGCGTCCATTATTTAAAAAAAATTCAATATCTGGTTAGCCACTTAAGAAGTCATTCATCCGTGATATAGTCATACACTAATATGACTGTGACAGTATGCAATGATTACCGGTAGTTGCTGACTTTATGGTGGCACAAAAGATTCAAGTTTTCCTAACAAGTACTGTTCTGCTGCTTGTTCGAGTTTTGGAAACAGAAAAGTACATGAACTTTGCCATCAGGACTCGAAATTCGTGAGAAAAAAACTGGACAGCAGGTCTAGTAACTGAAGCATTTTACTAGACCTGAACTTTTTCACTAGACATGATGTGGCATTCAGTTGTATAACATATATGGAAACCGTAATTGTATGCAATATTGCGTCAAAAATCATCAATTTAAGAACCATTTTTTGGTACAAGGAAAATAAAATCACTGACGGCCGGACTAGTTTGGTTGGTACACACTTTACTAGACCGACACTGAAATCACTAGACTCGGTCCACGGTCATGTGGATATTTTGAGCCCTGGCCATGAATTGACATTTCCTCAATTCTGAATCAAGTCATTGTGGTTTTGTGAGCATAGCACAGACTCGTCAGCATAGGGTAAGGTCTGGTGCGTGTTAACCCCTTTATAATAAAAGGCAGATTATTTTTCCATCCTGTGCTCTTGTGTGTATAATAGTACACCGCCACACCGGTGTATTTTAAAAACACATTTTCTTTTGCTCTGTGAGTTGGCATCATGATGCCATTCAAACTTCATTTCTTAAGGCTAATAGTTCAAGTAAGGAATTATAATTTGAATGAAACTATAACAAAGACTTGTAACAAAATTAGAAATTAAAAAGAAAATTCATAAAATATAGAACAAATGAAAAATTTACAAGGCCAAGGGCACCATATTCACATTTATAGAAAATTAGAAGCCAAGTTCCACAACAAAATTCACTTTTCAGTGAATTCTGTTAAATTCTAAGACTAATGCATACACTCAAAGAACGGTAAGGGTTCACTAACAGGTTCAATACCTATAAAGAGAATAAAACAACTTTTTATAAAGAGACTTACCTAAATATACGTTTGTGGTGTCCTCTTCAATATTATTACTTTAACAAGGTTAAATATCACATTCGTACAGTGCTAATTTAATGACACGCCCCTGAAAAAAGACTTGATTTCACAAATTCATGAAATGACAACCCACTAAAACAAAAAAGTATGGCTATGCTGATATGATGCACCCAAAAATGATAGCTTTACCATGTCACAAGCAGTGACAAGGCTCAAGCTGTCTGTAAATGAAGTGGATGACGTATTTTGTTTTAGGGCCTACAAGAAATATAACCTAAACTGCTTTAAACAAAAAGCGCGAAGGTAAACTTGCCTAGGCAAGGTACATGTACAATAATTATTGTTATAATAGCTAGCATTTTCCATAGCCTAGGCCAGGGAGGGCAGGCTATTCTTAGGTCGACAACTCTCCCCTGCTGAACTCACACTTGGGGGAGGGCCTAGGCCTACACAGTTTGTGTACATTGACATTCACATTGTGCAGTTTCCCCTGCAATTTGCTTAAATAGACGAAAACACATCGACCATTTGCATTAACTCTGCACATATCATGAAAGCTCAGACTTCCTTCTTGTTCCTCCCAACATGTTTGAGAAAAAATGACCCAAGTAGTGGTATTGCAACGGTTTGACAGCATAATAAGAAGGGAAAAATCAGACTTACCTGCAAGAAGACGTCCTTCTTTCGCGGCGTGAAAGGTTCTTGTTTTCACTTTCGTGGGTAACGTACGTGCAATTTCGACTGCATACAAATTAATGCAAAAATTAATGAAAAATCTGATGACAAGACAGGGTACCAGCTTTGAAAATATAGAGCAATTCTTGACGGAAGAGGGCGCTGTGCAATCTAAAATTTTGGACACGGCGAATAAACCTGAGAAGTTGGAAGTTGGAGTGCATGTTTCAGGGTGAATTTTCAGTGTTTTAGCGCCGTTTGAAAATAGGAGGCCCCAGTGGAGGAGATGGCTAGCTCGCTAACGCATGCACAGCGAGTTCTCAGATTGTATAAAAAGTCTGCGAGGCACTTGGAATCCTGGATTACTCACAGGTAAATGCCGGTACCATTTTGTGTATTTGACCATTTGACTGTGCACGGTAGGCCTATGCCGGTTTGCAAGTAAATAAATCCCAGTTTTCGGACAAGAAGTAAGAATATGTTTTTATTTCGGCAGGGTATATTTTGCCGGCACCGGCATTCTTCCTGCAAATGATATTTTCCTGCCTCTGGCAGGACGTACCTCCAGAATAACATTTACTAGTTTTAGACTAGGCATTGCTGATTGCGATATCCCACAATAAAGCAATGCATCATGTGATGGGGTGATAAAAGGGGGCATCGCGTACACATCGAGTATAGTGGATGCGCCTTTTCAAAGGGCGCCCCCTGTTGAAATAACCGATCGACATTAGGGTCTAAGGAGGTAGGCGAGTCCTCTCATGCTATAACGGTAGTCTGCTTAGTTTCATGAATCATGTAATTGTTATTATCGTTTAGATGTCTCAGTAAGAAAGAAGGTCGGCATGACGTATCGAGAATTGGCTAATCAGAAGAATGACATTTATCACAAATGTATACTTACTGATTTGTTCATTATTTCAATTCATCATAATTTAAAGTAATTGAAAAGTGAACAAAGAATAATTGACTGGAGCGGGATTCAAACCAGCAATCTCCAGGAATACCATACTGGAGATCGCTGGTTCATATTCTGCTCCAGAAATGTTTTCTTTGTTCACTTTTCAATGCCTCAAAATTCAGTCAGTTTCCCTTGTGGTTATTTGAACATCATAATTTTTAATGAATGACCGTCATTTAGATCACAGCCCTGAAAAGAAGTAGGGGAAAAATACATTTTTTATTTCATCAAGATTCAAATCTCAAGCTGAATTTCAATGTTCTACGTGGTCTGGGGCACTAGGCCTACTTGATGAACTTCAAAGTTACACAAACATACAAAATTTGCACAAAACTTCCATTTCTCATATCATCATATCATCATGCTATTTTTTAGCATGCATATTTTTCTCTTTATATTATGCAGTTGAAAGAATTATGCATTGATATAATTTTCTAAATTTTTATTGTAACTGACAGGCCCACATTCCGCTATGAGGTTACTCTCCTAAGAGCTCGCTTTGATGAACACAAAGATGAGACGGACATGAAGAAGGCAGCTCGTCTTCTCAAGGATGGAGAGGAGGAGTTTTGGAAGAAACAACACCCCCAACCATATATATGTAAGTTGCTAGCAAACACTTCACCCTATTAGAATGGACCTTTCCCATGAAATATGCGAATTATATACGCACATGCACAAATGTACCACTGGCTGGCACGGAAGTTGCAGCTACATTACGCACGTACGTACCACATACAATGCAGCCGGCATGTAGCTGCAACAATACTTGCCAACCAGTGGTGCATTTGCACATGCGCGTATAATTACCCCTGGTAGTATATTTCATGGGAAAGGTCCATTGTCTTGATCCTTTGATGTATGGTGCATACTGTGTCCTTCAAAATCAGCTAAATCGGTCATAAAAAGAAAAGTTAGCGCCCAAGTTCAGTCAGCTTTAACAGATTCAGATTCAGATATCATGATAGCTTATGTGATTGGGTTTGGGAGTTGATCATTGGTCCACTGACTGATTGATTTATTAGTTGATTTATTGATTTTGATTGATTGATTGATGGATTGGTTGATTTTGTCATTACAGTTATTGATTCTCCAGGAGGTACACGTTATGAGAGAAATATCCCATCCCCTGAATGGGTAAGTTCACTTGACTTTAAGCCACTATAAAGTAGAGGACTTATAGCTTTGTTTATTTCAGAGAGCATAATTATTTGCCATCTTAAAAGTTTTTGATAGTGCCGGTATAAACAATGGAATGCTGCTAAAATTAACATTTGGCTATACTGAACATCATCCTTGGCTCCCAATTTCTATGTACGGCATAGGCATGCTGTTCACCATAACGAACGACCACAATAACGAACAATTTCTGTGCATCCCAGTGTGTTTGTTATAGTGGCGTTCCACTGTATGTAACATATATCATGGTAGAAAACTAACTGCAGCATTGTACTCATCCAGTTTCTTCCCGCGTACCGCCTTGCTGTGGAATTCACTCCCTGCATCCTGCTCCCTTTCACTTACAATTTGTCTCAATTTAAGTGCAACATCAATAGTTGTCTTTCTACCCCATGATTTCTTCTTTGTTCCCTTTTCTCCTCGTTTTAGCCATCACCTCGAGTGGCCTGTTTTGGGCCTTGTGATTTTTTCACACAAAAAAAAAAAAAAACTCTGTTAAAATTCTGCAGCAATGCATGGCATTTAATATAGAGCCATCAAAAATACTGCAAAATCCAGGTGTGAAGCTTGATTTTAAAATGCACAGTAATTGAATCAAGTTTTACAGTGACTATTGCCAAAAAATTGATATGAAATGAAATCTATTCAACTGGAGAGTTTCTTTTTTGAACCTTCAACTCTAGGTACTGAACTACTGGCATCCTTCAGAGAAAGCCCTCTACCCGTCCTACTTTGCTCGGAGGGAAAAGCGCCTGGCCAAGGAGAAGGAGAGGTGGGAACAGCTAGTGGAAGAAGAGAAACAACTCCTTGGTCAAGGAGCTAGCCGAGATAAACCCCAATCC
The DNA here is from genome assembly GCA_963971285.1 of Astropecten irregularis. Classification (NCBI taxonomy): domain Eukaryota; kingdom Metazoa; phylum Echinodermata; class Asteroidea; order Paxillosida; family Astropectinidae; genus Astropecten; species Astropecten irregularis. The sequence goes on along the minus strand of OZ020246.1, from coordinate 17,995,339 downwards.
ACATGACCTTTGACACAGAGTGTCACGCAATTTAAAAAAGAAGCATGACCCTATTGTACATAGCAATGATCCTTGTTGAACGTCCTTTTGAATTAGGATAATTTCCCACTCATGTCTCCCATGTACATCATTTTCTTAGATTGCCTTTATAATTTCTTTTGATTGGCAGTGAATTCAAGTTTTAAATGCTGTTGTCATCTTATTGGATTGGCTGATATCCAATTTTGAGGACCTCCTTAGTTTTGTCATTTTTAATAAGATAGCAACCAGCTATTGAGCAGAAATGTGATGAAGTTAAAATTGTTGGACTAGTAATGAAGTTTTCATTGCTGTGAAGCTGTTTAACCAAATGTAGTAAGTGTTTAGATTATGTTTGGAAGCAGCTTTCCCATTTCTCATTCAAGTATACTGCAGTGAGATGGGATTCTTATGTCTGATCCTTCTTCTTTTGGAGGTAAAAATTGATTGAAACAAAATATGAAGGCACATTCTGCAGTTACTTTCTGCCAAGTCAGATAACCCTTGATGCACAGTGGATGTATAATGTGTATATAAATACACTAACAGCGATCATATAGAGCTGCTTGATTGGAGAAAGTGTTGCTCAGTCAATTTTCATAAAGAGCAGAAAGTTACAGGCAGTGTGCTATGTATATGACGCTTAGCTGGTAAGCAAACACTACTGTCTGCTAATTAGCAAAACTAATGCTAAATCAGCTGTATATGATTGGTCTGTATGGTTTGATTAAGTCTGTATCCAAGATTTAGTAAATGGGACAGAATGCATTAGAGATATAGACTGCTGTGATTTGCTTTAGAAATCTGTGTTTAATTCAAGATTTTGGGCCTTTTCAGACCTGCCTGGGGTAAAGTATTGTTTTGGTCATGGGTAGGAGTTTAATTCCTATCATAATTTCATTTTTGGAGTAAGTTGGGAATGATGGCCTGGAGAAAAAAAACATGATAATACATGTATTTGCAAAATAAAAGAGTTCTTAACAAATTACATTTTGATTTTGTTGACTTTTGTATAATTGAGTGGATTAATTGTCTGTTGGTTTGTGTTTGTTTATTTGTTTATTTGTTTTATTTCCAAATTGATCATTTCTTTATTTCTTTATTACTTTGCTTTTGTTCCTTTTGATCCTTTCTATAATTATTTCTATACCGGTAATTCATTTCTTTTTCATTCTTTTTGCCGCACCCATTGGCAAGTGCCTGATTTTCAAAAATAATAGATCATCTCACGTCCAAATGAAGTTCACCTGAATTAAATGATATAGTTGTTTGGGTTCCTCGATAAAAAGAACAGAACAGATTAACAGTATATTGTACAATATTTAATTTGTGATGTTTTAGTTGTAACTTTCGCGAGTATTACTTTCGGCAGACGACAACATTTTTATTGAGTTACAAATTAATTCTTTCTTGGGGGCGTTATCCATGAATACTGCCCTCTCGGCCGATGATTCATTGTAGGCAATTTGCTTTTTACAACGTGCATATGGTGTCAAACCCCAGAATACGACAAATCTCATTAAATTTTAATTGCTATCGTTCCATTATGAAATGAGAAGAAAAATATCCCTATGGTGGCATATTGCATTCGTAAAATTTAGTTTAATTTAATTGGGTCAAGTGTAGAATCGCAACTGATTTTGTACCGAAGTATTCGTTGTAAATTGCCAGCATTTCAATGTTGGCCAGGAAATTCTGATTAGTCTGATACCAAAGCCGTCAAGTTCTCATACATTGGAAAATATCTATCTGGTATGAGGAGTTCAGACCCACTCACTAGGGATAAGTTTTGCAGTGTAGGGCCTACAACTTAAAAAGTTTTTCTATTGAAACGAAATCGTAATGAGTTATTTATTTACGCTTGATCGATGATGGCCATAGGGTAGGTGAAAATACCACAAAGATGGCTATGCGAGAAGTCAAACTCTGCTTGCTGGGAGTAAGTACACAATGACAATGTAGGCCTAGCCAGTTATCTCCAGACGTATAAAATTAATAATAAGTTTTTAATAAAACCAATGACAACACATCCAAAGTTGCTCTATGCAGCTATGCTAGTCTCAGCCTCAGAGTCAGACTAAGTTAGTCAGTCTTGCCAGACATCAAGTTGCCTGAACAGTAGTAGTAATAACCATGTAATTATAACTAACTAGTGCTGAAGTAAATGATACAATTACTAGGTGCTTAATGGGTAAGAATGGGCATTAGTGTGCATTATGCCATTACTCCTCTCTGGTTTACTCGTACCCAGACCCGACAGATGAAGTCATAATTTAGGTGAGTAGGCCTACCCGGTAACTTTGTGTAGAAGCTGGGTAACATTAAAGGCTAACAATTGTCCTCCGCCATTTCAAAACAATTTCCTCTCACTCCGAATTTCCTTTATTCTTCTCTGAGTGAAACTGTTATTTTATGTAAATTGTCTAGTTTTTGTTTTGTTTTCGAATTTTGGGAATCTGTTTTCACTGTGAAAAACACTCAAAAAGTCAAACTCTTACTCACTTTAGTACAGCAAGTTATTTGGCTGTTCAGTGCCTGTGAACTCGTCATTAACTTTCCAGTAACCTTCATCAGATTTGACTGGGGATAAAAAGAGCTATAAAGGTTACGTACATTTCAAATGGGATTCTCCCTTTTTGTGAATTAAATCTATTTTTTGTTGTATTTTTTTCAGGACTCTGGAGTTGGAAAATCCAGCATTGTACAGCGGTTTGTTTGCGACTCTTACCAAGATTCCATTCCCCCAACAATAGGGTAGGTCAAAGGTCATATCTTTATCCACATAGTGACAATATACAGCCCCCTAGAGCCTATGGATGCAGGCTTGTAGGTGCCGGCAAGACTCTGAAGCTGTATGGTGGGTTGGATGGTACGTTAGTAGCCAAGTTGGCTTGAGTACAGAGAATGCCAGATGGACACTATGTTTAGGAAGGCCACTAGTCAAACGTCATAATTAGGGTGTAGACTTGTTATGCCATTGATAACTAAATTTGTATACTTGTATTTTCTTTTCTTTTTTTGTGTAGTGCTTCATTTATGTCAAAAACAATAACATCAGGAGAAAAAGCATTCAAATTCCAAATATGGGACACTGCCGGCCAGGAAAAGGTGAGAAAACAAAAATGTTGATCAAATGATATATGGTCGTGTGTTTTGTACCAAATAAGGGTGGTATATTGGTGCCATCTTTAGGATTGCATGTGGCAATTAGACTTAGCTCACTCTCATTTTAGAATATTGTAAATTGCATTCTTTTAGTTGAATTGAGCAAGTAGAAAGTTCTTTTGATTTTAATGGATTTGTTATTTTTTTTTAAATTTGTACTTCAACATATTGCGTGCCACATACTGAGCCAGAGTTGTAGTGCATGCATTATCAAAAGAGGGCGCCATTTAAAAACTTGTGTTATAATTACATTATACTGTGTATTTTCATTAAATTTTTTTTTTTTACAGTACCGAGGTCTTGCGCCAATGTATTACAGAGGAGCAGCAGCGGCAATTGTAGTTTATGACATCACAAGTCAAGTAAGTATGACAGACAATAGACATAATAAACACTAACAAATAAACAATTCAGGATACAAATTCAAGACAGAACAAGAGATGGGAGAATAGCATGACAGAATGGACAGGGCTCAGTCTGACGCAGACAGAACAAGAGATGGGAGTACATGTATATATCACAGAATGGACAGGGCTCAGTCTGAGGCAGACAGAACAAGAGATGGGAGTATAACATCACAGAATGGACAGGGCTTGATCTGAGGCAGAAAGACACAAGAGATAGGAGAATAACATCACAGAATGGACAGGGCTCAATCTGAGGCAGACAGAACAAGAGATGGGAGAATAACATCACAGAATGGACAGGGCTCGGTCTGAGGCAGACAGAACAAGAGATAGGAGAATAACATCACAGAATGGACAGGGCTCAGTCTGAGGCAGACAGAACAAGAGATGGGAGAATAACATCACAGAATGGACAGGGCTTGATCTGAGGCAGGCAGAACAAGAGATGGGAGAATAACATCACAGAATGGACAGGGCTCAGTCTGAGGCAGACAGAACAAGAGATGGGAGAATAACATCACAGAATGGACAGGGCTCAGTCTGAGGCAGACAGAACAAGAGATGGGAGAATAACATCACAGAATGGACAGGGCTCAGTCTGAGGCAGACAGAACAAGAGATGGGAGAATAACATCACAGAATGGACAGGGCTCGGTCTGAGGCAGGCAGAACAAGAGATGGGAGAATAACATCACATAATGGACAGGGCTCAGTCTGAGGCAGACAGAACAAGAGATGGGAGAATAACCTCACATAATGGACAGGGCTCAGTCTGAGGCAGACAGAACGAGATAGGAGAATAACATCACAGAATGGACAGGGCTCAGTCTGAGGCAGACAGAATAAGAGATAGGAGAATAATATCACAGAATGGACAGGGCTCGGTCTGAGGCAGGCAGAACAAGAGATAGTGAGAATAACATCAAAGAATGGACAGGGCTCAGTCTGAGGCAGACAGAACAAGAGATGGGAGAATAACATCACAGAATGGACAGGGCTCAGTCTGAGGCAGAAAGACACAAAAGATAGGAGAATAACATCACAGAATGGACTGGGCTCAGTCTGAGGCAGACAGAACAAGAGATGGGAGAATAACATCACAGAATGGACAGGGCTCAGTCTGAGGCAGGCAGAACAAGAGATAGTGAGAATAACATCAAAGAATGGACAGGGCTCGGTCTGAGGCAGACAGAACAAAAGATGGGAGAATAACATCACAGAATGGACAGGGCTCAGTCTGAGGCAGACAGAACAAGAGCGAGATGGGAGAATAACACCACAGAATGGACAGGGCTCAGTCTGAGTGAGGCTCTTCGGATTGCAGAAAACAGAGAAGGTTGGAGAAAGGTTGTCCACAGAGTATCTGTGGTGCCCCAACGGTCAACCAGACCATTGAGGAACTTGGACCTCCATGACCAGACATGAAGGACAACTGATCTGATGATATTGCTTCCAAGCAATTTTGCCTGTTTTTATTACCCATTCTTCTCTTCTTTCTTTGCATATCATTTCTAGATCTCATACACCAAAGTCAGAGACTGGATACGAGAGTTACAACAACACGGGCCAGATAATATCGTAATAGCGATAGCAGGGAATAAGAACGACATGGTAGACCTGCGGGAAGTTGAAACCAGGACAGCTATGGACTATGCTCAGGATATAGGCTCGGTGTTCATTGAGACCAGCGCAAAAACGGCAGTCAACATCAAAGAATTGTTCATCAAGATCAGTGAGTACAGAGTACAATTTCTTTCTCAAGAGGGAGGGTGCGGAATATTGAAACATCCCATATTTTGTCTTTTTTGTCAGTCCCTTTGAGCATTTGGGCTATGAAGTTGAATCCGTGAAAATCCAACACGGTGTAACATCCCAATATGGCAGACACATACTTATTTAACACACAGGTCTAGTAGTTAAAACTTATCCAGGTGGATTGTGTAAGAGATTTGTGATTTTGTAAGGTGGGTAAGTTGCTGATTAAGGTACAGTACAGGATTGGTAACATACCCAAACAGACATTTCCACAGATTTACGTATTTAACTTTCAGGATATGAAGATGGTGCTGGTAGAAACATACCGTTAAAATATTTCAAGCTGAAATGGTGTACAATGTATTTATCCCGAAATTAGTATTTAAACAAAGAACGAAAACAGTTTTGATCTCGGGGTGAATAAATGTTAAAATAGCGTGAGCGTTTTCCACTGTTTTCTACATGAGCTGAAAAATTCACAGGTTTGTTTTCATTCCATGGATGACAAATCAAATTATGAACAGACCGCAGCTGTTCTGTCACCGTTAACAATTCTGTGTATAATGCCTTTGAGTGAAGGGTGACCCAAAAGATTTACATCAGACTTTCTTCTGTAACTTACAGAATAAAACTTTAAAACCAACAAGAAGAGACAGACTTCAATCTGGCAAGCTTTCAACTTTTGTGATTACTCAGTAATGAATACAGGGCTTCATGATGAATGTTAAATTTTTTCGATCTGCTTTTAAAAGTAATTTAAGTAGGTAAAAATCAGTTGTTAAGTGCCTTGTACTTGAGCCAAGGGATTAAATTTGAGGCCACAACAACCAGTACAAGACCCTAATTCCTTTGTTCTCTATGACAAGTTGGAGTTAAAAACACTCAGAATTAACTCACTTTTTTTGTCTGTAGTGACGGATGTCATAGAATCCGTCAATTTATCTGTTTTATTTTGCAAAATTTGATATGCAAATTATATTTTTGTGCTTAAATGCAGCAATCTACGCTAAACTATTCATTTGTAACATCAATACAGGGATTTCTTAAAAGCTATGGATTTCTTAAAAGCTAATGCTATGTATTTCTTAAAAGCTTTGGCCTGCATTGCTTGACCCCTTTATAACAATCCAGATGCCTGACCACCTTGTATGAAATATGAAATATAATTGTATGAAATAAATTGATAAAGTCAATTTGATTTCATTCTTTTGCTTTTTCAACCCTCAGAATATTTTTTTAACACTTTTTTAAAGCAAATTTTTGCATTCCTTCAATTCTCTCTCATTTCTTTTTACTGTTAATGATATTGTGAGCAAAATTTAGGAGGAATAATTAGGCAAACATTATCGGGGTTTGTCTGTCTTGTAAACAAGACAAGACTAAATCTGTATAGGGTAGACTAACATCGAAATTCAGCTGACCAAAGTTGTTAATGAGTTTAACATTAATGACAATATAGTAAATACTCAACTGATATTAAATTGTATTATTATAATTTAGGACTACAAAATTTACAAAATAGGGTTCAAAATTGAATCTACATTTTCATGGTTATGCAAATCAAAACAAAATAAATTTAGAACAAGAAAGATAAAGAAACTGACATAAATCAATAATACAATCAATTGAGCATATATCAGAGTAAGAATTGCTTCTCTAGTCGGTTGAATGGGTAGTTATCCTATTTTCTACTAAATCCGAGAAAACATGTTCTGGGTTTTTTAAGGGAGCTCAGCTCCAACTGTTCAATGTATTGAGTATTAAGCTGGTAGCCATTTTTTTATTTTAGTCAAGCCAAGGATGGTAACTCCAAGGTTCTATGTCAGTGAATCAGGAGTCTAAATTTCACTGTTCTTGACCTGTCTGACAAGCCTTGTTCACTCTTTAGTGCTGCTTCCCTTCAGACGTTGCTGGTACATCTTGAGGTAGAACGGCATACTGAATTCAATGGCAGGCTTGATATCTGGGGTGATGTTCCCTTCCCAGACGCTGGTTGCAGCTTGCTTGTCAGATGCCTGTTTCTTGAAACAGGTGTTGTTGCGGAAATTTTCAAAGCCCTTATCATTTTTTGCGAACATTTTGTTTGTGATACTAAGGCTCCATGTGTCTACAATTTCGGTCCCTTTGTCCCAAGTGAGGAGAGCGTCGCTGTACGGGACTTGGAGTTTAGAGCATAGAGCTGACATGATGGCAGCCGGGTCTTCAACTAGATCATCTGCATCAATGATGATTGGATCTTCGTCAAGTTTCTTCTCTTTGACGTACTGATATAAGTCATAAGCTTCCTTGTAAGCCTTCCCAGGAGGAAATATCTGTGGAGGTGTCTGGTCAAAGGCAAAAATTATCGAGGGAATCGGGGATCTGGCCTTGCAATTCAAGAATTTTTACCAGGACCTGATGGGTGAGTTTCCTCCAAGATGGGAAGACTTTGCAGGGATGCCTCAGCAGGAAGACATGACGGTAGCCCTCTGGAATACTGTCATACCTGTAATTCAGACAGTATGCTATCTCCTTGGACATGACAACACTCTTATCAGGATAATCCCCTTCCATGATCTCTTTAATCCACTCGTACTTGAAGTTTGAATCTGGGAAGGTACATCCTTGGTCATTCTGATGAGCATCACTAGTGGAAGTCGTAACAGGAAGCTCGACAGCTGGAGAAGTTGGATCTAGACGATCTGGACCAGCAAAGAAGGCAGTGGAATACATTTCAAAGAAGACCTTAGCCCCCGGAAGGCCACTCAGGCACTTCAAGAGAGCTGAAGAACAAGTACGAGGACATGCCCAAATGATGAATTTAACTGGATCGCTCATGATGAAGAATCGTTCAAAGTCTGGCCAGAAACTTGCAGTACATGTACCGGTATATGGGAAAAACAATTGTTTTCAATAATCAGTCAGTCAGGAGACCACAAACTTCTCCAGGTGAATTCTAGACTCTTGTTCAATCAAAACCTGCCGTGTAATATTTACCACTAAAGCAGCTGACTTTTCTATTTTTGCGCCGGAGATAAAAAACAAACAAACAAACAAACAATGGACCCAAGCAGAAAGGTGTCTTCACAGAAGAATTACACATCTATTATCAATGTTTAGTTGCAGTTAATCAACTCAAAGCTGAACTTCTAGTCTTCATCACTGCCCGAAAACCTGAAAGAAAATAAACAAAAAGGAATCCTAAGCCTTTATAGCTTTTTTTCACAAAGTTTAAAGTACTGCTGAAAATGTAATTTTTTAATGTGAATAATGTGAAAAGTACAGGCGTGCTTAATTAAAATATCCTTTACATGTACATGTGTACAGTGTGTATGTCTAAGCCTGTTTGGTTATCACATCTATGAAACTATTACGAAAGATAATTGAATGAATTGACTACAGTATCAATATAATGAAGTCAAATTGTTCCCAGGTAAAGAGTTGTGGCCAATTACTACTAATATTAATGTGTAAGACAATGCTTACATAAGCAGACATGAATGTGATGGATAGGTTTTTTTTATCAGAGAATTTGGGCACTGCAAATCCACACAAATTTGAGTAATCTTAATACAAATGAATGATCATAAGAAATAAAACACAAATTCCTACCTCTGTTCATGAAGTTTGGCTTGGAACAGACAGGATGCGCAAGCATTACCGGGATTATGCAATTGCAGATTCAGTTTCCAATATAATCTAGATATAATAGAGTAATGACAAAGTCCACTGATGTTGCAGATACTGTAATGTTTGTTGGTGGCCTCATACAGCTTAACACCCGCTTCAGATAGGCATTTCAGCGTTGCGCCAAAGTTATATTAGGACTTGGGAGCAACTAAAGGCCGACTCAATTTAGATTTTGGTTTCAGAACTAAATAAATGTACACCGGAGTGTTGTGTATTATAGCACAAAGAACCGAATGGCAGCAACTTTGCAAAAGACTTTTTTGGTACAATGTAATAGCATAATAGACGTTGAAGCCTGCAGTTGTGAGTTTCAGTTATAGCTGTATAGGGGGAAATCAAAGCATTCATGAACCAGGAAGGTCATATTCAACTCCACGGGGAGTATACTATAGGCTGCTGTAAAGGGCACAAAGTCTAAGCACAAAGCCATCTCAACCCTCACAGGAACATGTTTACTCACATTCATTGTGCAGTGATTTATTTCATTCACCAATAGCACGTCTAGTATATTTTTGTCTTTTTGTTATTCAGGTGAAAGGTTACCTCCAGAGTCAGTGATGCCCTACAATTCAGCAGATACCGTCAACCTCCGTAGGCACAGGGCTATTACAGGCAAGAAAAACGGCTGCTGCTAACGGCAACATCACATCGTGCCATCTTCCTTCACATCCATGATTTTTGTTGATTTGTTTGTTGTTTTTTTATTTACTCACTGATGTCTTAAAATCAAATTTTCATTCCCTTTGAGGTCAAGAATGTTCAACCCAAATGGCAAAATTGAAAAGATTTTGAGGTGGATTGAGAAACCCGTAAATTTCTCTCTTCAAATGTTAAGTGATTATTAAACATCATTGAACATCTTATTCTTCGTTCTTTGTTTCTGTTTGGATCATGATTAAATTCCTGATTGGGGGGCTGTTTTTCTTTTCCCCCTAAACCTGGCAATTTTTTATTGCGACTATCATCATTCAAAGGCATTTCTAAACACATGCCAAATTCATATGCAATTTTTTAATGGAAAAAATGTAATTTTTTTGTATTGATGGTTGATGACAATTCATTTTCAAAATGATGTACACCTGTGAATGTTCTATTGTCACCATGCATTGATCATTATCAATCCAGTGGTATGTCAATGAGATTGTAAATTCACAAAATTTAAAATATTTTTAAAGAATCTAAAAATCTATATTAGTGAGATTATTCATGATTTATGAATAAACAACTGTGCAAAATTTATGAATGCATGTGTAATTTTTTTCATTATAAATGTACATATCTAGAAAACTCCACACGATCAATTTATGTAAAAATATATATATTTAAATGTATTGGAATATGTACATCCCCTGTATAACAATTCAAATCTAGAAAAACAATTTTCATCAATTGAAATACTTGAATCATTCCAAGTATTCTTTCCAGAATTCTTTGTATCTGCAATGTATATTTTTTGCTACAAATGATTTCTTAAATTTCAATTATGTCATAACTTTACGTGATCACTTTTTGTAATGCTGCCCTCTACTGATCTCAAAAGGTCAGTTTTGACAGCCACTTTCATTCAATTTGATAGTCTTTCCATGTGAGACAAACTTCCTATTGTTTTTTTAAAGTGCAGTTCCTTTCCTATTTTGCCAAACTTGTACAGTCCTTTAGGTTATAGGTACGTAAACAAATAATATATTATTTTGAAAATGTGCCTGATTTAAGATATTAAGTCAACAAAAATCTAGGCAAGTTAAATTATGTTGTTTCAAACTGTACGAGTATCACGTTGTTTTATGTAGCTTTTGAAGGTCAACAGCCACTCTTCAGCCAGTGTATGTATTTCATTTTAATAACAATTTTAAAGAGAAAATATTTCGTCTAAATTCAAGTAAACTGCCGTCTCACATTATTCTAAAAATTTTATTGGGGACGGCTGAATGTGTTAATATTGTAGTGTATGATACAACATCGTAAAGGTCGGCGCCGCACACGAGAGATATCTGCTGAGCAAAAAATCTAACATGTTTGATTTTGGTCGCACAACCTCAAGAGGCAGAAATCTCACCAAAAACTGACCGCGCACATGAGGTAAGGGCTGAGCTAACGGCCTCGAGAGATTTTTTGCTCAGCAAATAGCTCTCATGTGCAAAGGCCTTAAGATATAAAGGTATATTACCTTTAAATTAAATTTTTTGAATGAACCAATTGCAAAGCATGCATTGTTCACTAAAAAATAAATTTAAAGTAATCAACTTCTAAACTGCTCGTCAACCCCCCAAAATGACCTGAAATATGTAATGCTTAGAGTCAGTTAGGAGGGCCCGAGGTTAACTCTAAAGAATAAATTGAATTCACAGCTTAATTAGCTGCTCAAGACTGTTTCTAATTCACAGTCACTGGTGCTCATAAATATTCATATTACTTTCTTAATTATTAACTTCATAGAATATTCAGGACCTATACTTATGTATAATTATGCATTTGCATAGCAGCACACATCAATTTTAGGTCATCTCAGAATTATTTATAAATTTTCGAAACAAAAAATTATTTGTTATTATTTGTATATCAAAGCAACTAGGGCAATAACTTGGACAAGGCCAGAAAATAAAAAAACTAAATTTTATAATCTATACCGGTAATTCAGGTGAGATGAAAATAAAGGAATGGAGAATAATATTAAAAATTGAGAAACTATTTTGATGCAATTTTTATATTACTATTAGCTGACCAAAAAATCCATATTTGTTATTCCTCTACGGCGATTTGTAGAATAATTTTGAGCAATTGGGAAAATGATTTCATTGAAGTAATACCAGTGGATGATTTCAGTGTATTTCTTGAATAATCCTGTCGAGACATTTTATGGAAAATAATAAATTACAGTTATTTTCTTTCGATTTCTGGATGATCTTAGGTCATAAGAAATCACTATCTTCACAGATTAAGCATGTCAATGAATAAAACAACAGAGAAACATGAACCCCCAAACCAATACATAAGCTTCAATTGTTTTTATTTTAAATTTGTTTACTGCTGTTGGGTCTAAATGTTTAACAGTCCAATTTTGGGGCAGAGTTTGGAGGACTTGGAGTGGGCGATCAAATACATCAATAGTTCACTCATAACCAGCACAGACAGGCCACATTGGCTGAGACAAAATTATGAAAGACCACAGACTAAATTCCATGGCACTGCAAACTGAAGGAATTACAAGATTCTGTGCTTGCACTAGCAAATAAAATAAGGCACTATGCTCCGCACTGTGGAAGCACGAATATATTAAAAGTTTACCATTCATTATCGTCCGGTCATGTGTTCTCACCCGACATGTGTTTTCGCTCCCCAAATTCGACTCCCGTTTACTGCGAGATCGTGCGAGATTCTTTGTGATCAATATCCCTGAAGTGATGACTACACTCAGGGCTATCTCCGACATTCGGGATGTTGAGAATAAAGTTTCCAGTCCTGAGTGATACTCAAAAGTTAAAAACTATGTGATTTTGGGTGTATATTACAAATGCATTTTAAGGCTAATGTTCTAACGTTTCTAATAAAAGACACAATCTGTGGTCAAATATTCCAAACTTAACTGTCGTCTGCTCAAGCAACTTTCATTTTTCCGATGTCAGACGGCAGGTGATGTGACCCTGTTGCAATCTGGGTTTTTATGGCATGCCAATGAGACAAAAGTGTTAAAGTCTTTCTCAAATCGGAGTGACAGTGTTTTGTTTTTCTCCTTTTAACTTTAAACTTTGATAAGCTGATGTATCCATGTTTAGGCCTCTCATAATGATGCCAGATATTATAAAAAATGCTCTGATAATATTTCGCATCAAGATAAAAAATTAAATTTAATTCATTTATTCATGTTTTAATGTAAGAACATAACACAAATACAATGAATTGCCATTAAATATGTCATGCATGATATTGTTGATAAATTATCTATAATTCACAAATTTTGGAATCAATACTGTTTTATAACAAACTCAATTGACCCAGTAAGAAGAATCGTTTTTGAGTGACTTGGTGCGCCATAGCTACCCCGATGACAATAAACTTTGCCACTCAGCCAAGGGGGTGAAAACACATGACGTCGCGTTTACATAGCGGAATTGATGTCCCTGTAAATGACGGACAATATTTTCAAAGAAAAGACTTGAACTTCGAGGATTTTTACAGATAATTATCTGAAAGTGTCCTGTTGAAAGGTTAGAGGAGTGATTTTCTGATATTCCATTTCGTTTCCATTTTTGAGAAACTTTCCCGCTTTCGGAGCGAAAACCGATAACTGCAGGATATGTTATGTATGTGAATAAAGTCTGCCAAGAACAAAAGCTCTTTTAGGAACCAGACGAGTTATTGCAATTTTTTGCCAGCATGTTCCGACTTCTGTAGAAGAACACTGTATATTTTACGTTAACCCTGCTGGTAAAGAAACGGTTGGTTATAAGGGGAAAATGTGCATGTTGTACAAGCCAAAAATTCCTTGGTAACCTGCAAAAGATACTTGAGGTAAAAGCAGAATTGCCTACAGTTTCTGCCATGTTCCGGGCACACATTAATAGAAAAATGATCGCTCTACCAGGTCTTAAATGGAGCATTCGAAGCAGTGACTGGGTGTTTCTGTGAATAAAGTCCAAGGCCTAGGCATACAGCAAGGGGCACTTCCCTATTTAGAAATTCACTCTCAATCACTAAAACAGCAGTTCAAGCAAAGTGTTCATTCCGCCCATCAATTACAAGATGCGTGACTTTTCTTTTTCGATTGCCGATGGACAACAGAGTTCAACAAGTCCACATCCGTGTCACTACTTGACGAATCCGAGTCGCTGCTGTTGCTATAGAAACCGAGTCCTGGTAGGATGCTGACCACTTGGGCTTTATCACCATCATTTAGCAGTGGTCGCTCGGCGGTGCTGCTGAGAGCTGCAGGAGTACTTGTAGTAGCCTGGGACTGGACTTCACTTGGGGTGTCCGGAGGACAGTCCGGACCATTTTGGGAAGAGGAAGATGGAGATGACGCAGACTTTGTTTTCTTCTCTCCATTTCTGTCGTCCGAGTCGCTTCTGAGGGGAATCAAGGACAGACAGAATACGTAACAAGGTGGGCATCACACTGGATGTAGTCTAACCTACAGAACATCTTGAACCTGTGAAAAGGCATGACCTCTTGTCAAAAGGTAGTAATAATGTGGTACCACATTGGCAACAATGTCCTCCAGTCTCCTTATGTTGACTAGTGCCCACAAGGACATTTGTGAGCCTCAGCTCATCGGTGGAGGTTAAAGAACAAGAAGACAAAGAGAAGAAAATCAGAGGCGTGGGTTAGCACAAAGTAAGAGAAGATATGGTTCAGAAGAACCCTGGTTTTTCTGACCAGTTAGCTCTAGGCTGTCCTAAAAAGATATGTGTGAGAAAGATTCTGATTACAGGGTGAGTACTGGGTAAGTATTAACCAAAGACAAAATTTTCATCAGTGCTCCATTCAGACACAAGCCTGGTGTGCAATCACCAAGCAAGAGCACTCTGGGCTTGTTAGTCCTCCACATCAAGCAACTTAGACACTGTGTTGTGGTATCTGAATGTACATGTATATAAGTGGTTGGGCTAGTAATCATTGAATGGCTAGTCACAAACATGAAGTTAGAGCAGGCCTTGAATTTGGTTCTGAAAAGGGCAAAGCCACTTTTCCATTGCAAGTGGTACTTCCATTGGAAAATCATAATGTCTATGGAAACATTTGAAGGGGGCACGAAGGCCAAGAACAAGGGCAACGAAGGCAATGGCCTCAGTTAAATTCAAGGTCTGAGTTAGAGCAGGCCCTGCAACCAAGCATTGATGTATTCTGTGTTCAGGGTCTCACTGAAGGCTGGGCTAATAATTATAACAATAAACAAATACTTGCATAGCGTTATATCTAGTTACATACTACTCAAAGCGCTTACATGTATTATTATCCCTGGTTATCGGGCCCCATTTACATTCATGAAACCATCTCAACTCCCTGGGGAGTATACAGCCCACTGGCTGCCTGCAAAGCACACACGGGCTAACCAAACCATCTCTACCCTCACATGTACCCATTTACACCTGGGTGAAGAGGAGCAAAATGTGACAAAGCGTCTTGCCAGAGGACACAAGCACCACTAGCCCATGGCTGGATTCGAACCCACAATCTGTAGATTGACCACAAGACCTCGAGTTCAACACGCCAGACCACTAGGTCACGGTACCCCATGGATCATCAAGTTATCAGCAGTTTTCTTACCTACAAATGATAAAGAACTTCCTTAACCCTAACACTCTCCACCTACCACACAAGACAAGAGCTGCATACCACACATTACCACAGTCACCACAGGGGAACTGGACCATAGACCACCCATTGCCACACAAACCACACTGCAGTGTATTGTGGTAGGCATGATACCACACAAAAAACAATGTGTGGTTAAATGTGGTAGGGAGGTGTGCTAGGATAAAGGCGTTCGAAAGAAAAGATTGAGAAATGAAAAGGGAGAGATAAAAAGGATTAAATGAGATTAATTTTGGAGGGTGTTAACCTTTTCCTTTTGACGACTCCTGCAAGGAGGGCTGCTTGTGTTTTCCTGGTCATACTGCCAGGCCGAGCTGTTGCTGTCTTCTCCGTGTGTGTTGGTCTGGATGTCATTTTGTCTTTGGGTTCATTAACGGGGATTACCCTATCGTGATGACGTCACGTTAAGGAAAACCTATATCAAAATTATAGACTGACGCAGTCAAACTGTAACAGACAATTGGGAGGCAACATGTATTTGTGAGCATGACCATACAAGTAAGCCACCAAATTCAGGAACAGTTTTAGGCATAGTGTTAATTCTCCTCTAACCAGAAAGATAACCAATACAAGAAATATGATCTTCCTCAAAGGCTAATGAAGCCTTTTAGCCTTTGAGAAAGATCCTGCAAGGCTCAAAATGGGTCAGGCCCTTTCTAGCCTTTGAGAAAGATCATGTTAGAATACAAGACCTTTGTAACTCCAACCAACCAGAATGAACTGACTGCCAAACAAACAAAGATAATTGAATATTAGGGACACCACGAACATAGGGCTGGATAGCTCAGTTAAAATAGAGTGTTGGTACGGTATTCTGGAGATTGCTGGTTTGAATCACACTCCAGTCAATTTGTTCACATTTTAACGACTTTAAATTTATATGTGTAATAACCACAAGGGAAACTGACTGAGAGTTTTAAGTCATTGAAAAGTGAACAAAGAAAAATTGACTGGAGCGGGATTCGAACCGGCGACCTCCTGAATACCGTATTTAGTAAGTTTCCCTTGTAGTTATTTTATGATCTACCAGAAAGAGTTTGAAACTGGATGAAAGTTTACACATGTGCTGCACTCTTCACTCAACCACTGGCTGCAAAAGCACAGAGCTGATATACTGCTTTGCATAGTTTGGGATATTATAGATCAAAGTCCACAGACAGGGTTCTGCAGAATGCCATATTTTGGCAGGACACTCCGTGCCCGCATGGATAAAAGGATATTGTGTATTCTTTCATTTCCTCTAGCATCTCTTTCTCCTCTCGCATCCTTCTGGTATCTATCTCCATCTGTCGATCAGCGACCTCATCCAGGAACTTGCTCTCATCTTCATCAATACCTCTCACCATGTTCTCTGCAGGGGCCAAATCAACACAGAATTTGTCTGAAAATAATTCCTAATGCTTTATTCATGGAATGACTGCAGTTTGAAATTTTCAATGGAGAGGTTAAGCTTTTTACAAGAGTCTGTTGAGAGGCTTAATTTACCCCAGCAGTGCCAGGGTGACAGGATGAAGTGTTTCACACCCTCTTCTGTCTACAACATCCTAACTCACCTGGGATCAATTTCATGAAGCACTAAGATTGATCTCAAGTGTGAATTAATCTTAATTGCTAAGCAAAGCATGATGTCACTATACAAATCACTATGGTGATACTGACGTCTAATATCTTAAGATTAATCTCAGTGCTTTGTGAAATCCAACCCAGCATACCACAGTTTACCACAAATAGTTTTTCCCTGTGGTAAGTGTGGTATCCTGCATACCATAATACACCAGTGTGGTATGTGTGGTGATACATGTATGTGGTTTATGATCCAAGTGCCCCTGTGTTTGTTCACTTTGGAATCAAGCACCAGAGTATATAGGAATTACATGTACAATTAAACTATTCCTTTTTGGTTCAAACATACAGAACAGTGTGATTAGTCTATACACTGATCCAACGGCGCGATATACCATCTGCCATTACTGCGGTGTCCCAGCCCATCTTTTCTATGAGAACAAAAGAATTTACGCTACGCCGCACTTATACTGTGGGTGTACGTCCCCTCATATACCGCAGGGCCAATTACATAAATCGCGCGTCGGATTTGAGTATAGGACAAATATGTGAAACACGAATGTGTGTGGAGACAGTGGAAATGTGTGGTAACCAGCTCCTGTCGTGTGTGGTATAGTACTGGAATGCGTAGAGGGTTAGGGTTAGAGGGGGAAACCTACTGAATTTGAACTGCTCTTCAAAGTCTGACTGCTTCTTTTCCTTCTGATCTTGGAGTTTCTCATACAGACTGCGAGAGTCATTTTCCTCTTCAGGACATTCTGCAAAAACACGAACAACAAACAAATATTAATTTAGAATAATCATCAACATAACAACCACAAAGGAAACTAAATGAATTTATTTAAAGTCATTGAAAAGTGAACAAAGAAAAATTGACTGAAGAAGGATTCGAACCAGCGATCTCAGGAATACCGTACAAGTGCTCTAGTTCAGATGGTGAAGTGCCAATACGGTATTCCGGAGATCGCTGGTTCAAACCAGACTCCAGTCAATTTTTCTTTGTTCACTTTTCAATTAATAATTAAAAATACTAACAACCTGAGCCAATCATATAGATAGATGTCTGAGCTGTAGCATGTAATATGAATAACCTTTTCTTTCTGACAATAATCAATGGAGTGAGTTTGACGAAAGAAAAGTTCCTCTCTCTCAGCTCCGAGTCCGTTTTTAGTTTTAGCCCATTATTTCCCTCAAATATCAAAGCCCTGCACTCTTTCCACAAATTAAAATATAACCTTGCTCATATTAATGGCAATATTGACAGGGACTTATTTCATAAAACTGTTAAGCACAACAATTTGCTAAGCATGACATTTCTGTCTTAATAAAAACAGGGTTAACTTTACCCGTTAACAACCAAATTTCAACGTGTTGTGTATCACTTGTGATTGTCCTTTGGCTGTTGTTCGCTGACCATGAATATCAAATGGAATTTTCAATGGTGGTTTGTTTTATTGGGCGAGACATTTTTGTGCTAAGCAACTTTTGCTTTAATTAAGTTTAAAACAGTTTTATGAAATTGGCCCCAGGTGTTGAAGAGGACACCACGAACATATATTTAGGTAAGACCTCTTTACAAAAAGTCGTTTTTATCCCTTTAAATATGTATCGTACCTGGAAGTACAAAAATTCCTGCTCTTACTCTCGTTTCTGAGGACTGGAGGTGTCGGAAACACACGGACTGTAACCTATTCAAAGGTATTCAATAAAAATAGTTACCCAGCGGCTGATCTTCAGTGCGCACTTTGTCCCATTCTTCCTGCCTTTTCCGTCGCTTTTCATCTATTTCTGTCTCTGAGACAAATGACCTGAAAGACACACCTTCACCTGCCATAGTGACAATGTACGTCGGCACTTAAACACAATTCTATTCTTGAACTTCGGTTTGATGTCAACAGAAATAACGCGGACGTACGTACGTGTGGCAAGTCTGTGAAGTGCCTGTCACAAAATGAACTACTGAGGGCGCTATACAACAATAATAACACAACTGCGAAATACTGCGATTTGACACATTCAATCAATCATGGCAACAAATGCAAACATGATGGAGCTTTCGACACCTGCACGTAAGTTATTAGTGGTAATTGAATGTCACATCATGTTGTACTTGCTGTTGGGTGAGATAAGGATGGTATTGCAATGTGTTTTCATGCCATTGTAACATTTAGTTGAGTACAATGTCAATGATGAACAGTACGTGTGTCAGTGCATAGATGCCCCGCCCATCTCACGATCTCGGATCTGTCTGACTCTGGAATATCTTTAAATTGTTAAATTTAAAATTAACCTTCTGTGGAATACCTTATATTTGAAGAAAATTAAATCAGACTAGTATTTAGTAAAGTACTAGTAGTATTAAAAATATTATTTATGAGAAATACAGGCCCTGCAGAAATGAGAAAAGGAAGTTTAATGTAATAAATTATGTGGAGCTGAGGCTATTCACCAAAAATGTACATTATATATTACTTTTAATGTATTGTTTGAGTGCATACTTGCAGCAGATAATAATTGTTTTTTTCTTGATTTTGATCAGCTTACGTGTATGAATTTGGCAGTCCGGGCAAGCTAGCTGTCGTGGTTTTGTCAGTCGTCATTCCTGGATTGGCCATACTGACTTGTCTCATCACGTCAATATTTCTCTGCTATTACCGGGACCGCATCCCAATATTTCGCAACAAGGCTAAGAAGCACTTTTCCAGCGGGGCTAAGACCCAGGTGCCTCTAAGTGGTGACATTGCTGGATACCCGACCCAGAAGTCATCCGCAGCAGTGGAGGAGGAAACGGTCTTGAATGAGGATGTAGAGATGAAAGCTGAACCTATTCAGGAATGTGAAGTGGTTGTAGCTGTGGATGTCAACCAACCTAGCAATGAGTAGTCTCAATACTCAAAATAGTGGAAGGAAGTTACTAACCTACAATGCTTAGGGCAATGTCCTCCGAAATGTTAACTTAACCCACCAAGCTTACCATTAAATCCTATGTCATGCTCCGCTGAGCCAAGGGCACATTTGTTTTCAATAACGCACGGTATCCTAGATCTGCAGATCCATATCCCATGCAGGATACGCTAAAATGGGATCTGGATCAGCAAGATTCGTGATCTTGTGCTTGGAACAAACAGGCCCCAATTCTCACAGGTCTAAGGATTCTGTGCAAGACTTTACATCCCTACATAGCCATAAGTTTCACTAAAATACAAATACACCTGTATGACATTTTTTTCTGGAGATGCACAGAGGAACTGTCTGGGCATCTAATAAACCGGTCAATTGAAGAACTACACATGTATGTTCTACAGATGTATGAGAGATTTTGTACATGTTGTTGCTGCAGACATACTCAAACCAAATCTTGCCTTGCAAATTTGAACATTTGCCACATTTCTTTTTTTCTGCTTCATGACATCTGAGTTATGTGTTCGTAAACTGTTTTGTTAAAGATGTATGTAACAAGTAGAATTTTGTACTTTTTTATTTTTCATAAATATTTATTTGTTTTCAGTACTAAAATGTTGCTGTATATTGCCAGAGTGTGAAGTTTATGAAAGCTGTATATATTATGTTAAGTTTGAAAGTGTTTTGTCGGGAGCATTAGGAAATTCTGATTCTTCTAGATTCAATACTAGAGCATGTATGAACCTTCTGATTCCAACAAAGTCCAACACTATGCAGAATCTGTATTGTATTCATTGGCTTTGGACAAAGTTAGATCTTTAATTCCTTAAAATAATTTAAGGTGACAAGGATGAAAATGTGTTGTAGAATAAATATTTCACAAAATCCATTGTAGGAAATTTAAATTACCTTCTGTCCATTAAATGGAATTTTATTACAATTGAAACTGAACTGATAACATTTTCTGTCCTTTAACTGCTTGCTCATGAAAAATAGTAATCATTTACTCCACTTTACTGGGCTCAGTTTCAAAGACCTGGTAAGCAGAAACAAATTGTTATGTCATGTTTAGCGTAAATCAGTAACGGACCAGTTGCCATTAATGCACATTATATGGAGTTTTAATTAGTGGCCAGTATATTTCCTTACCAGCTCTATGAAATTGATACCAGAAGTAAATGTCATAAGAAATTAATAATATTAATAACAGTATTGTGTAGTATTGTGTACCAGACAAATAATTAATATGAGGTTTTGAGCAGTACCTGTGGTTCTTTCATGAACAATGGAAACTCTTGAGAAGGAAATGTACCTCCAAAAAATACCAAATTATTTGTCACCTAAATTTAATAGACCTAGTTGTCATCTAGTGATTCATTTGTTTACCATCAGACCCGATCTTTTAAAAAATAACCACACTGTACTATTTAATTCATTGAGGCACTTGTATTCAAACATCCTGTACAAGCACAATTTCAAAGATTATGGATTGGGGAGGATAAATTGTGCAACAGTTAATGGGAAAACACAACTTCAATTAATGTAACTCTTAAAAAAAGAGATTCTTGAAATTGTGGTCAACTTTTTGGGAAATGAAAATCTTAACCCTGAGAAGGTCTTAGTATTGAAGAAGGATTAGTTTGTCTTTGTTTGGGGAAGGATTAGTTAGACTCAGAAAAATTAGCAGTGAGAAATTTGTGTGAATTTTACTTAATATGAAATATAGGCCTATGTATTATAATACATCTCATGAGTCAAGGTTGAGATTTGTACAGTTTATAATTAATTAATGTAGAAATATTCATGTAACTGGACATCATAAAATCAGTGGAAAGTCAACATTCAAATCTGATAATATTACCCCTGAAATGAACTTGCAAACAATTTTCCAACAATGTTATGAGACTATATTCCTCTGTCTGTTAAAACCCAGGAATAATACAGTAATTTTGAATGGGATAAGTCAACAGAATGTTGCCTGTGAACAGCTGGAGAGGCTGATGACAACCAGTGACTTTCCACTCATTCTATGATGACATGTCACAATTATCAACTTGGTTGACAACAAAAAACTTCCTTAAAAATCACCTATAATGGCATCAAATGTCATCGGTTGAACTTCACACTATCTATCTTTTGCAGGAATCTCCTCTTGAAGAAAGATCCTGCTAAGTAATAGGTTCAAAACGTCATGCCCTCCTAACTCTAAGCATTAGCATTGGAAAAATCCATATTTTTGATTTCAGGTTCAAACTGTTGGATGCAATTTAATGAAATTAATGAAATAATTTTTGAAGCATGATATCAAGACTGTGCAAATGAGACTCGTTCATCCCAATCTAACCCTATGCAAAGTACTCTTACTCTTACATGTAGCAAAGTACTCATAATGTTACTCAATAGAGAAAAATGACTGTACTACAACACTGGCTTATACTGCAGTTATTTCAAAGTCAGGACCTCATGTGTGATACTTTATGAAAGCAAATTACAAGGGTCAGCAGAATTTGGATGGAAAATGCAAACAAATCTGTACTTTTGTACAACTTGATAGGATACGTACAACAATTTTATCTGTCATTCTGGTCATGGAAACTAATTTAATGAAACTGACAAAGCTGATCCCAGTAAAATAACAGAAAAAGCAAACATGGATGGGGGTATTGGTTGCTAAGTAGCAACTCTGCATATAAACTTTACACAGTACTACTAGATCACCAAATTGAAAGAAGAATGTATGGTATTTAATATATTAAAAGGACTACATATTGCTGTATGGATAATAATTAGCTCAGGAGAGATTTTACTTTATAATACCTGAACTGTTTAGAAGTGATGCTCACTATACATTACTTTTTTTCACATTCTTCAAAAACTGTCAGCTTTCTCTTCTCTTCTTTTCTTTTTTTTTCTCAGGCTTTTCCAATCTTTGATTTACAGAGCAGGTATTAGAGTAAAATCTTTCCTTTTTAACAAAAAAGTGTTGTTACTTGTACTATGCATTTTTTACAATTTTGTTTTTGTGATGAATTTAGTTTTAGTTTAATTAAATACATGTATTATGATATGGCTTTGCTAAATGTACAAGTACAAAATGATATATATTATTTTTTTTAGTAATGAATAAACAAACATATCCCATGTTAGCACATCTAGTAACAGTATTTACATACAACTTGTCGCTATGTCTTTTTATAACAAACCAATGGCCAATTCATTTTATGAGTTAAATTTGAAACAAAAATGGCTGCTCCACTGACCCTGTGAAGAAAACCGTTGCATTATGGGACACATGGGTTAGAAGTTTAAAACACAATTTTTATCGTAATTTTTTTATGGGACACATATTTTTCATTTTCAAAATTACACAATTAATACCTAATATTTGTGAGAAACGGAATTAAAAAATATATACTTAATCTAGTTTGTGCAAGGTGCATGGTTCCTTTTAAGTGTACTCTGTTAATATTTTTTTTATCTTTAACAGGGTTGGATAAGAAATAAAATTATATCGATAAAATTATCTTCTTACTTTGGACTTATTTACACTTGTCATGATTTTTTAGCTTGAGGATGGTTACTCCACTTTATCAGCTACAAATATTGAAACTTTTTTTCAGAATTTCATGAAAGGGTTTTACATTCTGCTTCTAAAGAATGTCAGTGAGACTCTTTAAGGATAGGTTATGGAGATAATTGCCTTTTTCAGCAAAACTTGTTCAATTCCTAGAACAGACTTCAGCAACTTTGGACAGAAATAGATATTTATCATGCGGGCCTAAGTAACAGAAACAAAAGCCATTGGGTTCCTTTCAGATATTACCTCAGTAATTTTGAATAATCGGGTGGATTTCACGAAGCCCTAAGCTCGATCATAACTCGAGTTACAAAGGATAACCCATTGTATCCTACGTAGAGCTGCAATGCATCATAAGTCCTACGATTGATAAAGTTATGATGAGTTTGGTGAAATCGATCCCAGGACTTCTTAGCATGGCCATCGCGTAGGCCTATACAATAAATACATAGGAACTTGGAGATAACAATAACCTAGTTTTTAATACAAATTAACATTTCTCTGGAGTACGTGTGCATTACAAAATTATACAAAGATGACATGCAAATGGGGACAATGCATCCTTCCTTTAAATATCTGTACAGTTCTTCAAATATGTATCATGGAGGATTCGTCCATGCATCAAAATATCTGAGTAACAAAAGTCAAGTAATATTTGCTGATTGTTCATTTCCTCGGTATTGCCGTAACCACTTAGCAACCATTACCAGAAAGGTTGTTCCCAAGGTAACCATGTTACATTGTGGCGGCAGGTTCAGTTCATTTGATTTTCTCCCCTTTTTCACAGCAGAAAAGACATACCAGCAAGGTTCATCAACAAATTAATATTGCAAATTAGCTTAGAATTCTCCACAATAATTTAACAAGTGAACTTCATTTTAAGTCACTTGATTAAAACTGAAATTTCAAGAATGTAAATGTCTGCCTGGCTAATATTACAGGAATAACTTATGTGACCTTTACACCTGTTAACATAGCAAAAGTAAAAACCATCCAAAGGAGAGAAACTTAAATACTGGTAGGGCCCAGCCTTTGAAAAGCCTGGCCAGGCCTTCAATGAGCTTCAGTTCAATAGAACTGCTTCAAATCAATCACACCTGGCTTCTAGATACATTCCATGATATTCAACTTAATAGGAATCCAAGCCTGGACTTTCATCAGTGGCAGGGCCCAATCAGTATTACAGTTTATCTCCATAAACATGTTATGTCCGAGTAATCGGGTACATCTAACCTGTTCATGCTACTTGAATCATTTGTGGTAACACCACAGAGCTATGTTGAATTACTAGAGCCCTAGCTCTGTGTTCTCGAATGTGGAGATGCTTTGAAGCCATCCTGGGCGCAGTCATCTTGAATTTGTGTGCGCGTCTGTAAAACTTTGCATGGAATGCCTTTTAAAGAATGTACTCTAAATGCATCGCACAAGGTCAAGATGCATCAGATTTTGGGCGTATGGGGTTTCGGTAATGCACCTGTATAGAACACAAATGCTGATATGCAAATAAACGTACAAAAGACGTACACAATTTTGCATTTTCCATAGGTTTGTGCACAAACATGGATGCGCCCAGCAGGCATCACTCTGTACACAAGTCAGCGCTCTAGTAATTTAATATAGATCTATGGATAGCACATACTATGCTACAACACCGGATAAAGACTACAACCAGAACATTCAGTAAAGTCCATGTACATTCTACTCACAAATTTAACAAAGTTCTTCTGCATTAAGGCACAGATGGCAACACCGAATAACAACCATGGACTTTGTCTTCTACTTCATGAACACGAAATGGATCTCTCAAAGTTTAGAAGGGGAAAGGAGTAATCATAATAGATGATGCATTCTAGCTCGTTTTTGGTAGCACTGTAGTTTATGTGACGGCATTACCGGGATGACATTACGCTCATCATACATACACATTCCCCAACCAATGCTCACAACATGACTGGATGTGCCTATATGTCAAAGGTTGGAATGCTTAAATAAAGATGCATGCACACAGTCACGGCACCAATCAACATGTTGATGCAGTAGCTACATGTAGATCAGTCATTATTAACAGAGATTTGCACCAAATTGTGATGAGAGATGCCCTCGTGTACACTCCTTATTACAGACAGACACAACTATGGTACTTTTTCATGTGATGTAAATGTTGGTCATTTCACACGGTTGGGGCAGGATTTGTATGGTGTCCATCCAATGTAGCATCAGCAAACTTGTACCCTTCTTTTATGGGTCGGTTTCTAATGGTCAAGATGAGTGTTGCCATGAACTGGGCACAAAGGCAAAAAAAATGATCGATTTGCAAAAGTACAAACATCTTCAAGTTTGAGAGGATTTCAATCAAAGAAGCCCGCTTTTAATTCAACTCTCTCTTTTGTTGGAGTCCAAGTCCAGTATAAAACTTCATGAAAGTGGACCCACACAAACTACATGCTACATGATCTCTAGTAGTCTATGTGATAGACACACTCGCCGTACAGCAAGCAAGCGTCTATCACATGCTTGCAGATCTCCTGATTAATTATGCAAGCCAACCCAGCACTGACCTGTAGGTTTTGACCAATCAACATCATTTGTTGCATAAAATTTGCATGCGCGTATGTATCAGATGTTCATACACAGCGTGGCACGTAGTAGAATGGGTGATACTCAGACTAGGACTCTAGTGGCCCACCTCACAGAAAATCATAGCACACAATTTGTAGAACACAAACAGAGAGAGTTATTATTTAAGTAATTACTCACTGATTTGCAATTGTCTGTTAAGAGAGAAATATGGTCCTCCTGGGCCCTGCAGTGAATATTTTTCACAGGTTCCTTGGCCGAATTTTGTTTGCCGTTGATGAGTTGGCCTGTCATCCCCTTTCCATCCTGGTGAAGTTCCGAGTCAAGAATGGTGTTTGACAACTGGGGTAAGAAGTTCTTTTCAGCTGAAGTGTGATTCTTAGGAACTGGCATTGACTTTGTGCTTCCATTCCATGGCTATATTATATGTCAGTAATTCAGAGAGTGAGTGGGGAAGTTCCTTCTCCTCTGAGCATTGCAAGATGCCTTGGGTCCTGACAGCAAGTTCAAAGCCAAAGGACATGACTGGAAAGGACGTCATGGAGTGCAGTCGCTTTGTCATGATGGGACGACAGAAGCCTGATGGAAGGCACGAACGTCGATAGGACTGCGACATAGGTGGCACTGTTCAAGCTGCATTGCACATTCCATGCACACACCACTATAGTGACAGAGAAGAAAATCCATTTGAGCCCTTTTGAGCTTAAAGGGGGGGGGGGGGCAAGTGAACATGAAGTCAGATCCTACAATACCTCAAAGGCTTCCTACTTCATAGGATAACCTTCGTAGCAGCAGACAGAGTGATCACTTATTGAGTAGTCACACCTAAAGTACACTGCAGACTCCATGCTTCATAAGATAAACCTCACAGTATAGTAGCTAGTAGTGCTGGGCAGTGTTGGAGGTCTCGAGGCCGGCCTTGGCCTCGAGGCCGGCCTCGAGGCCGGTTTTGGGTGGCCTCGGCCTTGGCCTTGGCCTTGCTGCATGATGACTCGGTCTTGGCCTTGGCCTCGGCACCTCCTGGCCTCGGAAAATGGGCCGAGGCCGGTTCAAGGCCGCCAGATTGGACTCAAATTTCCCAACACTTATTTTTAGGTTTTCCCAGTTTAATATTCACCCTATATATGTATGTGATACCCATTGAACTGCACGAATCATACACACCGCGCTGCCATGTGCGATGCGCAATTTGAGTGCGCATTTTGAATCTGGATTCTCCAACAATTCAAACACGGATCGTCGCACTAGACTGTATGTAACACAAACAAAGTTTTGGGGTTATAAGTTTATATGAAATTCTGATGATTCCAAGTATAAAAAATCCTACATATATTGTGTGTGCACTAAACACCCGGCCTTGGCCTCGGCCTTGGCCTCGGACAGTGTGGCCTTGGCCTCGGCCTCGGTCTCGAATGCTCATGACTCGGCCTTGGCCTTGGCCTCGGAGACCCATGACTCGGCCTTGGCCTTGGCCTCGGGGGTTGTGGACTCGACTCCAACACTGGTGCTGGGCAAAATCGGGTTATTTCATATCCGGTTACTGATTGCAAAAAAATCAGGTACACAGTTAACCTATGTAATCACGTGCGATAGGTGTGACATGTGCGATTTATGGTATATACGTCTTCTTATATGTGATCGTCACTTTCGGAATGCTTTTTACGATGTTGTTTTTTAGATCAAGCATTTAGATCCAGTACATGCAATGTTTCTTTTAGATCCAGTATGTAAAAAGCATGTTTCTACATAGTAAAATGGACAAAATAACTGACTGAAATTTTAAAGTTTACACTTTTTGGGTTGATGAGCATGAGCCAAACGTTGGGCTCTGTTTTTTTCCCTTTCAGTTTCGGTTAACAGTTAGCGGAAATTTGTAACCTGATAATTAAATCTGGGTCGGTTAACCTATAACCGGATAAAAAGCCCAGCACTAGTAGCTAGGGTGATTACTGTATACTGTGACAAGCAGTCTGAACCTAAAGTACACCGCAGACTCCCTGAATATAGCCTACAATATCCGATGAGACTCCTTCCCTGCTGCGGCTAAGAAATGCAGACTTGCAGAATTAGAGCATGAGGTGTTTTAAACAGTTAATTGTGGACAACTTATACAAAATGCAGAATCTGACAATCTGGTGGGCCGGGCCCACAAAGGTAAGCGGCAATTCCCTGATGAATATTCAGACTTACCTGTGACTGCAGGGCTTGAGGATAGCATTAGCTTCTCGGTCAAAGCACAGATTGCAGGCATTCTCACTGACACTCATGTGTCTCAGTAATGCCATCTTCTTGTGTCTAAATGAAAAAAGTATATTAAAGATTATTACCAACAGGAAGAGCATTTATCAAGCCAATACAAAAAACATGGGTTTCACTGACGTTTACCGGTATACTGATTTTGCAAAGTTCTGGTTGTTATGCAGATAATTAGACTTTCCATGTTAATCAGTAGAAATATGATGTACTTTTAGGGTGAGAAACTTTAATTCTGGTTGGACCCAGCCACTGAAAAGCCAAAGGCCGATTTCACTAACGCTTTGCGATCATTGCTAAAGCCCAAATCCATCGCTAAACGGAAAATTACTACACAAAGTTGCAATCGATTTTCCGTTTAGCAATGGATTTGGGCTTTAGTGATGATCGCAAAGTGTTAGTGAAATTGGCCCCTGGCCAGGTCTAGGCTTTGAAGCTGAATAAAAGTGACATCTCAATTTTCAATTGAGAAGAACTTGAGTCTGGCTAGGCCATCCAGTGGCCTGGCTTCGGTGATTGTTTGCAACTCTATAAGTTCAGAGCTAGCAAAAGAAATGTTTCGCCAGGCTGGGCTTTTTTAGTGGCTTGGTCTGACCAGTATGAAAGTTTCTCTCACTTAGGTCACAAACATTGGTAGAAAATGATTTTACAAATGATCATAGAAACATAGAGTTGTCTAGATGTTTCTGGCAGAAGTTTTTATCACTCACTTTGTTAACTCTTGCCAAATATGTACAGTACAAATAAGTAAGTAAGCAAGCAAGCAGACAGGGGAGCAAGCCATAAAACAAACAAACATATCCTTAACAAAAAAAATTGACTGGAGCAGGATTCGAACCAGCGACCTTCTGAACACCGTACAGGCGCTCTACCAACTGAGCCATCCAGCCCAACGTTGGTGGTGACCCCAATAGCCAATTATCTTTGTTCGTTTGGCAGTCAGAAGCCATGAAACCACACACACACTGCTATATCACAAGGATCATTTCACCGATACGTGCAACAATGCTGCAACCTGGGAACGGTACATGCATGGGGGATCACTCAAAGAGGATACAGCTTTTTAATTAATATAATCATCAAATAACCACATTTAGTCAGTTTCCCTTGTGGTTATTTGATGATTAAACATATCTTGAGTTACCTTGGTAAGATGACCTTGTCATCGGGGGCCAAGGTTGCGTAGTCATTGAAGGCTTTAAATGGCACTTGGGGTGGGAAAGCAAACGGCTTCATCCCAAAGTTGAACTCACACTGCTGGAAAGACATGAAACTAGCAGCTGCAAAGAAGCCAGACCTGTAAGACACAAAGACGTTGTTAAATAACAACACCAATAATTAGGAATATAGGAAAGGGTCAAACTAGTTGGTAGAATCCCAACAATAACCGACTGTCAACCCCTTCCACCCAGGATTATTAGACACCAGTGTATACAGAGTTCATCTGGTCGGGCCAAGTGAGTGCAGCATAAACATACAGGCACACAATCGTTGAATACCGCCGGAAAATTCCTGACCAAAGTAATCTGTCTCACCACATCTGTGTTTGAGGCTCACAGATTGTACTCTGCTTGAAAAAGGACGATCTAGATTCAAAACCAAATCAAGGGGTAGTTTCACCACAATGAGCCCGTTTTAGGGACAATCAAGGTTCATTAAACCTCTCCTTCCATACAATATCCCCATTCAATGCAATTCAAAGGAAATACCAAAGCAATCATCACATTGATGCAGCGTACAAGGAACTGCTATGTATGCTTCTTGGGTGGAAGGGGTTAAAGGTATGGCCCAGGATTGGGTAATGACATTAACAACAAATTGTTCTGATTCTATGTGAAAATGTACTGATTAATTAAACTACAAGAATTAAAATCTTTCTGTAAAATGTTCTGCTCTAAAATGCTGTCAACACAATGCAAACTGTATTTGAATACCTCCAAAAAAAGCAACGGCTGGTTTCAAATGCAGCAATGCCAAATAAAAACATAATAGGAATGTGCACAAATTCACTGCAAAACAGACATTGTTACACAGACTACTCATGAGATAACATGGACGTGACTTACTGTGCTGATGTAAAGAGGTCTGTTTCTGGAGGTAGGAAGTTACCATTCAGTGAGATTAGCATCTCTTGATTATCAAGATCAAGAAGAAAGCCCACAATATCTCCTGGATGACAAACAATAGAACAAGCCAATTAGTAAGTCATAAAGAGAGCAAGAAATTAATAACTCACTGCCTAAGAAGCATATGTCACCTGAAAAAATGTATAAAATGAACAATGTGGTAATGTAGATGGTTCTTTTGCAGTACAGACATTTGAAATCAGGCTCTATGAGGCTACGTCTTCCCTTGTCTGCCTAGGTTCACTGTGAAAGACAGCCCTAGCCCGAGTCATACACAGTTGATTGGGAACACTGCCTGTTGTAGCTTCTTACCTGCTTTCCACATGGGGTGATAGTGCGGTTTACTCCTTGCCTTATACCACAAGAGCTGTCTGCAGCCGTCATATGAGAAAGAGAACTCATCATCTCCGATGCCATAACCTTCCTGGGAGGGTATTAAACAGTAAAGATGCAATTCATCAATTGCATTCCATTACATATTGCTAAGATGGAGCGGGGTACTTATTCCCAGACCTGATGTCCTGTTTCTAATTCTTTTCATGGCATTTCCCGCGACAAGTCAACTTGCTGACCACTCAAGGTGAGGGTTTACTTGGAGAGTGTTGAGAACTCCAGAGTCAAACAGGATATTAATCCTAAGAACAATACATTCACTAAACAAGCAATCAAATAGTAGACAAGAATTATAGCAGTGCACAAGGAATGCTGTGACCCAAGCTTCCCATGCGATGCACCTTCTTCAGGGGAATGGAAAAGCATTTAACCCAATGTTCATTCCGTCAGGTTCGAGAGTGCCAAGCTGGAATATGATGGCACTGCTTGTTGGAAGAGGCCGTAGTAACAATGCAGACGCACATGTTCTTGATGGAGTGTGATGGAGCGCTGAAATATTCAGCCACTGTTAGGCCAGGTGTCTAAACAAACAAGTTGGATCTGTTTGTAAGATTTTTTTCAAAGGCGGCAATCAAAGGAAAGAAAATCCCTACGTTAGATCAAAAGCCAGTCGAAGTGGTGGTTTCATGTAATACCTGATTCAGGAATTTGCTATGCTTGGTCGCCCAGCCAATTTGCATAACGCCGTCTGTGATGACGCGCACCTCGTAGTACCACATCCCCGCATCAACGCAGAACGTGCACCGAACACTCTCAAAGGAGGAAGCATCACTGCGTGCCTATGGATTGTAATAACACCATACATCTCAAGATTTGTTATGTCTGGTACCTTATATCCACAGGAGGGACCTGTCTATCTTTGATTAAAGTAGAGGCTATGCGCAATTGCCAATATCATCCATGCATTCAATTCTGCCTAAAGAAATACACTCCTTCAATTCCACTGAGATAAGGTAGACATATCAACCCAATAAATGTTCCCTCCGCAAGGTGTCTCAAAGTGGTCACTCAGCAGGACATTCTGTAACCCGGGCTTGAATATTCAAGCTGCACAATTCATGTATGAAAATGGTTATTTGTTAAACAATATCATCATAGCAACTTGGATTGCAACATCAATCTTTGCACACCAATCAACACTCGCATGCAATTTTAGCAGCTTCTACATTCCAGTAGACATTGACATACCGCCCTCTATAAATGGTGCATAAGGCCATTAACAACAACAGTTCACTGCATTCAAGTCTGTGTAAGACTTACCTCCAGCCCAGTGGGTGTTATCTTAAGGTATTCACTGACGTCTCTGTCATTCAGCATAGCATGGCAGTCCTGAAGGGACACTAACTCATGGGTGTATGGTCTGCCTTCCACAACAACTGTAACAGAAGACAATAACAGGTTATTAATGACAAGTATTGTATAAACCCATTCATTTAGGAATATAATTGTGTTGCTGGTCCAGGCATGTCCACCTAGATGACATACCACGGAATACAAATAAAGTATGTAAACAGAAACACTAAAAAAGTACTACATTTTGAGTTTTCTTTTGTAGATTTGTGCACAAACAGATCAACCTAGAAGGCTTCACTGCAAACCTGCATATACAGCGAGTTAGCACTTGTCTAACTGACATCCCCATGTTCAAGAGTTAATCATCATCTGCTCAATTTCACAGACCTACTTAAAAGGAAATTAGGTTACTGCTTCTGCTTAACAAAAATCAGCCGAGAACCATTCGCCAGCACCATGCAGTGCTTAGGATTTTGGCCGGTAACCTAGGACACTGCTAGGCAAAACTTGCCCATCCGCTGAGCGGATTTCTAATGCTACTTACATAGGTTATCCAGGCACCACTGAGCACAGAAGCCCACCTGCCTAAGTAACAGGTCCTCGTTATTTGAATGCTTTTCCAATGGAATCAGATGATCCCGTATCCCGCTGTTCGATATACTGATCTTATTCTCAGCTGTTAAACAGAAAAGAAAACAAAGGAGAGGTAACATAAATTCTCTAAGAAACTGCAATGATTCCCTCTTGATAAGTGAGGCCCTCTCTTCAACCACAAACCAGCTAAGACCAGACTCAAGTCCAGGAACAGCTTCCTTAATGAAGATAAACCAAATGCAGAACCCTAAGTTCTCTAAACCAACATCACATGTGGAATCAGAGAATTTCTTCCACCTAGAACATCCACATCCTTGCATGTTTCGGAAGAACTTCTTTCCAGGTGCTGACTCTACTTGGGCTGAATGGAAGGGCCTCAACAGACTAAGATCTGCAACTGGCCGATGTAATGTGAGGTGAATCTTCTGAAGAGGGCAAGATACATCATGTATTTGTAACACAGAGGCCTATTGTCCATGTGGAGTGATCCAGACTCTGGAACATCATCGAGGCGTGCCCGAGCTTCTGATATCTTGGAGCTGGATGATGATACCATCCGCTGGCTAAATCAGGGCCTTCCCTTGTAGCTGATATACTTTGTTGATAGTCATCACACGTACAAACGAATGAATGAACGAACGAACAAACAAATGAACGAACAAAGGGAACAGAAGAGAAAACCATGGATCACCTCCTGGAATGCCCACTATTGAAAGCAGAATATCAAAGCTGAGGACCTAACAGAGAACAATGAAAGAAGATCAGGACTTATAGGGCATAAGACTGCTAGTACTTACATGTCTGTGAAAACTTCTCCAGAGCTATGAGAGAGAAGAGAGCGACCTGTGGGCTCAGTTTCAGATTCTGCAAAATGAAATCAGACATAGTGTAATATTTAGTGCAAGGAATCCTCAAATCCTTCACCAACTAAAAGAGTCCTACCACACATCCGTGGGTTCATAAGGTTTGTCAACATGGCTATTGGTTGGCAGATAAGTTTGGTACTGATGATGCCACTTGAAAAAAATGTTAGTCGGACTTCCACAATTTTAGCAATATAGCAACAACATCACTACAATCAGAGCACAATTTATAGTTTACAAGCTACAGTATTATAATGCCCCTGGTTTAATAGTAAAAACAAATATTTTACCACAGTCATGTACACTATTAGTACAACATTACGCTATGTCCCTAAAGCAATGTACTAGGTTTGTACATTAGTCATGGTCATCGTGTTCAAATGATGTGGCTATGGCTTGAAAATTACACAAGTCAATGGAAGGCAGCTGCAGCCGATACTGAACACAAGCTGTAGCCATTTCATGTTTAATTCTGACATGGCCCACATTTTACAAAGTACAAAGAACAGTATGTGAAGCACAAGGGCGATGGCATGGGAGGGAAATGAGCAAGAGGCATTTGGAAGATTCAGAATTCAGCAGAGGGTCAATTGGGGAAATAATCCAAGGATCTCACTCGCACTCACCAGGTTTGCTAAGAGGTACTGCAGTATGTCCTCGGTCAGCATGGTGATGCTTTTGGGTCCTGCAAGCTTCTCGGCCAGGCAGCCCAAGACGGTGGCAATGTTCCGATGTCTCGCAGCGTGCGTCTGTGCCTCCTGGGACAGTGCTTTGCTGATTCGTAGCGCACTGTACAGCCTGTGGATGGTTTCCTGAAAGTCCCAATAACACATGAAACTTGGTCTGACGATATCGCTATGAAAAGGAGACAAGCAACTAGCCCAGACCTTACCTTGCTTGGCAAAAACTCAAGCTGTGAAGTTGCAAATGCAAGGTAGCAAAGAGTGCATTAAAAACACTGTACAGCTATCACGCACCCTAACAGCCTTGGAATGGCTTTTGTATGATACTTGTCATCAATATCCAGGAGTCACAGTTAGAAT
Source organism: Astropecten irregularis (assembly GCA_963971285.1). Taxonomy (NCBI): domain Eukaryota; kingdom Metazoa; phylum Echinodermata; class Asteroidea; order Paxillosida; family Astropectinidae; genus Astropecten; species Astropecten irregularis. The sequence goes on along the minus strand of OZ020246.1, from coordinate 17,960,830 downwards.
TAGGGACAATCTTGTGATTACTACTTACAATTGTCGGCAAAGGACACTCGTCAATCAAGAGTGTGATGACAGCTGGTCCCAGGCCGTCTTCCATGGGAATGACACGAATCATTGATAGCACCACCCTCAGCCAGCCAGTCTCTATAAACCAGGAAAGAAGTAATTCAGCTGAATGATCTTTCATGTTCTGCTCATCCTCTCAAGAAGATTAAAGGTAACATCATACATTGGAAGCATACCGAAACAGAAATCTTCACAGATTAACCTATAACTAACAGGGTATAAAGATGATGATGTTGACATACCATTAAAAATGTTTCTGCCTGAAACATGTGAAATGCTGTATTTATCCAGAAAACAGTAAAACCAGTGACCAAAATAATTTCTTATTTTTTAAAGATCAAAAATAAAATAGAAAAGACTTCAGAAATACTGTGCCCATTTTTCACTGTTTTCTCAAAAGGTGGGCACCGTATGGGACTGAAGTTTTCACAGATGACTGTTACTGTATCTTCCTTGATATTTTTGCCCATGAATATGTATTTCTTTGACAAAAACCAAAAGTATGATATTACGTTTATCCATAGGTTGGCCAAGAATGGAACATCTTTCAGGAATTTTCAAGTACCAAATTAACCGAGTTGTACTAGCTTTGCTAACTATCTTGAATCTAAAAAAAAAAATCACTTTTAATATTGCAGGATTTTAGAAGACAAACCAGACAGCAAGTGTTCGCTGCCAAAATCGGTTGACATTTGTATTAGTCCAAGACATGTTCCACATGTTTTTTCTTTTGAAGGAGTCCCAAAATGTTTAATAATGACAAGAAGTTTAGGTTAACCAATCAAATCCTGAGTAAGGTAGACTCACCACTCTCTGCAATATCGTGAAGTCGTAACATTGATGAAGGTGGCTCTGGTTCACTGAAACACATACAAGAGAAGACACCAAAATAAATGTAAACACAAGTTCAACCAATTATTTCTTTCTTTCTGGTTGGTTGGCGATGGGACTATCGACCTGTACTGGCCTTTTCTACTTTATGATTTACATCAAAGTATGGTTCCATCATTCCATGAGAACAATAATATTCATGGTACAGGCAACCTATGACATTGTGACATAATCTTGTTAAATGACATAGAGCTGGGCCCAAAGTCACTATGGATAGGTTTACCGAGGTTAACTTGAAGTGGCCATACTGCAAATGGACCGTTCCGGCTTGTTTTACAGCCCCGTGTAATGAAGCCCCGTCCACGTATGTTTTACACAGCGCTTGTGACCGAGTTTGACCGAGGCTTTCTTGGTCACCTAATTAAAAGCCGTCTTCCAATTGGTGAATGCGCAGAGTTTGATTGACAGGCCGGAAGGGTCCATTGGTCAGTATTTAGCTTATTATTGTCATGTAGTAACAGTTACCATATCTGACAATGGTAATTTCTTCTGGTAAAGAATATGGGAACAACCTTTCACGAATGAGAAAACTCCATCAAATACTTGACCCTCACAACGAAAACTGACTGACAGGAGTCAATGAATGAATGATTCTTACTTGTCTACAAGTCTCCTTATGATCGACAGAGTATCCAACACAAGAATGTCTGTGTCGGAATCTTCGTCATCATCATCATCATAATCACTAGAAGATAGTCTGCCGCCCGTCACCCCGAATCTACCAGGGCCACTGGGGTTCCTCCAGCCGGCCGGGTACCGTCCATTTCCCTGGTGCAGTTGCCGTTCCATGTTTTGCTGGGAGGCAGGGTGATGCTGTACACCGGTCACGTGATATCCCCGATCAGAGTGTTGATACTGCCCATGGTGATTGTGCCGATGATGACGATTCTGATTGCGTCGATAAGGCGAGGATTGGCTTCGATCCTTACTGAAGCAAGAACTTCCCATGAGGAGTATTCTCTTCACCCAGGAGTAAAATGGGTACCTGTGAGGGTAGAGATGGATGTGTGTTGGATTAGCCCTTGTGCGCTTAACAGGCAGCCGGGGGCTGTATACTCCCCAGGGAGCTGAGATTGTTTCAGGAATGTTTGTGGGGCCCGATGACCAGGGATAATAATAATTGTAAGCGCTGTGATTTAGTTTACTAAAAAGAGCGTTTCAAAATGCCGGTTATTATTATTATTATTATTATTCCTCGAGCGAGGCAAACCAAACTTGCGTTTAAGGGGCTCCAGGCATGTACAAATACTTCCCGTGGGTCTGGCAACAGGAGATAAGCTGCCCAAACTGTCACTATCATCGGTCAAGGCAAAACAAATCCAGGCTTAGATCAGTGCATCTCCTCATGATGTTTATCAATATAACTGCCCAATCTGTAATTGGAAAATATTATATGTAAAACATGGTGTAATACTCAACAATTGAAGGGAAAGCAAATTTAAATTTTATCATAGAAATTACAAATCATGTGATTGTGAATAACTTCTGGAAAGGTTTTACACCCATAATCTGTGATCAATGATAATCTATTTTGGGCGATTGTGTAGTTAAGGCCACCTAAAACATGCTTAATATGTAGAATATTTTAAGTTCTTAAAATAGCTTCTACAGTTCCAAAATGAGATTTGTGACTTTCTGCAACTTTCTTATCACTCGCGCTTGTTGCACACTTGAAAAAAACCTTGTGTCACTTGAGTGGTCAATATAAGAGCGGAAACCAAACAAATTTGAGGCTCAGTTTAATTAAGACAAAAAAAAGTTCTGCTTTCGTTAACCCAAGAGAGACCTTATTTTGGGGCTGTGGCCCTAACAATGGGAGACTTTTGTCTAACCATTGTTAATCACAAGAGGGCGCGCTTCACCAGGCTCGGGAAAATTGTCTTGATTTTGTTGTCATTGCTTTTGTGCACGAATGTTCATCGTAAACACAACAGGCGTAAATAATCGCAATGAAAATGCCTGGTAAATACTGTGCAGTGTCCGGTTGTTGTGACAGGGGAGGACATGAGTTCCCCAAGAACAAACAAATGCAAAATTTGTGGAGATTGGCCACAAAAAGGGCGAATTACAAATGATCACGGTGGCCCACGGCAAACAGCATTCAGTTTTGTGCATAGTGTTTTTACTTTGCAAGCGAAGCCTATCACATTATTCCTCGCCAAACATCAGAATTTCACCTAACTTTGTGTTTTCGGGCATTGAAATCGTGGTGGGCGGCTGTTGTGAATATAAAAAATAATTGTAAATGGTCTGAATTTAATGTTCACAGTATTTTCCTGCGTCTTCCGGTGAGTTTTTGGAAAACCGCCGTACTTACAGCGTATAAAAAAGTTTCAAGAAGCCTGGTAGTTTGCTGCCCTCTATCGACAGCCCTCTCCAAAAGTCTCCCATTCTATCGGGGTTATTATTAGCCTTGAGCCCTTGACTACATGCATATGCCTCTGTACACATTATACACAAATTGGGGAAAAAAGGGAAATTCCCTACCCACCTAACCTAATTATTCAAGAGTAAATCAATACCAACGTACATGTATGTTATTTCTTTTGTAAAATAACTCACAATACAGTTTATTGTAAATAATTGTGAGTTAGGGTTACACTTACAAAAAAAAGGTTTTTATTTCCTTATAATGAAATGGCGGCGTAATTTACACAATCACCCTATTTTGGTTTATTACCCGGTACTAACTGGAAAAACAAAATTCTATCTGGAAACTGGGCATTTAAATTCAATGACAGTGATTAGATACTTGCTCCCCTTTATCAGCGTGGAGTGACGTCATTCCAACTTGTCGACCTTGGAGCCGATGAAAACAAAGCATTAAGTTGTACATGACAAAAAGCTGCCAGGATTGTTTAATCTTTGTATAAGGTATTTCAAAGAAGGATTATTGTCTGGGGAAAAACTATGACTAGACAATGAAAGTCGTACAGAACACGATTTCTGCTTCTTGACAAAAATATTTGGGAAACAATTCTTGACGACGGACAGTCTGTGCATGATTTGTCCGTAGCTTGCGCCACCTACACGTTAGTTTTCCTCGGTTGTCAAGTTATGAGAATGAAAGTACCCGGATGTCCGCGCTGATCTATAGTGGCATTCATGTGCAGTAGTCCACTCTGGTTAGTCTCGTACCCAGACCCAAAAGATGAAGAGTCGCATACATTTAGGTGAGTAAAAAACAGAGTAGGCCTAGCCTAGGCCTACCTTATTATTTTATTATCTTTGATGGATTAGTGTAGGCTACCACTACCAGACTAGTAACAAGAGGGGCAGAGAGTGGAGTAATAATGCACACGAATGCCTTTAAAATTATGCGTAGCCTAATGTTACATTATCATTGTTACTGTTAAAAAAGAATTGGCATGCACAACCTAGTGTAAGTCCATAGTCTTCAACAAGTTACACATTTCATTTGCCTTGCCGGTTGTGCCTCGTCATTTGGTACAGTAACAGTGCATGGACTATGGAACTGGAAGTCCATGGTTGGAGGAGCTTGAGTTGAGTTATGGCTATCTTATCGTGGCCCTGAAGGGACATATTTTTCACGACTAGTCGTGAATTTTTTTGCGATTAGTCGTGAATTTTTTGCAACTAGTCGTGAATTTTTTGCGACTAGTCGTGAATCTTTTGCGACTAGTCGTGAATTTTTTGCGACATAGTCGTGAATATTTCGCGACTAGTCGTGAATTCTTTTGCGACTAGTCGTGAATTTTTTTGCGACTAGTCGTGAATTTTTTTGCAACTAGACATGAATAATTGTTCAGTTGGCTAGGGGGTCGGCCGGCCCTGCCAGGCCTGGTAGGGCCACACACGTCTCACGTACATAGTAGGCCTACATGTACTTTGTGCATGCTATACATTGTAATTTGCGTTGGTCACTGTGCATGCCTTTTCGAGGTCGAAACTCGACATATGAATTTGTCTGTACAACCTAAGCGAGCAACTATACTCAAACAGCGGAAATCGTCTCCAAAAGCCTAGAAAAATAGCCTATTTTTGACGTTTCCAGTCTCATATCTCAACTTCTGCTTAACGTATTAATTTTGTTCGCTCGCCGAAATAAAGATCAATTATTCCTCTAAAGGATAGTGTTTAAATTAAACTAGAAATGTATTTTAAACCTCCGTACCTGGGGGGTTAAAGATGGTAAGTTTTGGCAGTTTTACTGTGCGAAGTCAGTTTTTGAGCAAGTCCTGATAGCGCAATGCTATATCTTTGTCATATTTGAACAAAGTGATATCACATATTTCAGGACTCCACCCTTCCTTCCTATCCCCGTCTTTCCTTTCTTTCCCTTGTTTTCTTGTTTCAACCCTTTCTCTTTCCTCTTTCCTTTTCTCCTATAACCTAACCCACCCACCCACCCCACCGTCCGTACTTCTACATCTACCCTTTCCCCTCCTTGTCCCTTCACCCTCATTCCACACACCCCCTTCTCCTTTCACTTCCCCCCACCCTCCACCTACACCTCACCTCTACCTATAAACCTTTCCTTTTCACCCATTATTCTCCTCCCCCTCTCCCTTTTTCTTTCCCATCCACCTTTCTTCCTCCTCCCCCTCACATACCCAACCCTACCCCTAGCATTACCTCCCCTTCCCGTCGTCCTATACCTGTCTTCTCCTCCCCCTTCCTTCATTCCTCCCACCCCATCCCACCCTTACTCCCACCGCCGTTAACCATTTTCAAATAGATCTAGAATTATGATGCCTCTCTTGGTTTACACCACACGGATAAAAGCTTCTGAATAAACTTTGGAGCGCATTCCGGTTCTTCTAATTTTCTGTGTTACAAATAAATAAAGTAAGATGTCTCCCCATTATATTTATCCATCAATTTGTTTGCCTTGTGGTTTATAGACGAATGGGACCTGTCTCTCCTTTTTTGCTTTCCACATGCCACATGTATGATTTTGCTCCCCCTTTACACACTACCGTAGTTGGCCCCACCGACGGGAACTATTTACACTTCCGTGGTTGGCCCTGAGATTTTCAGAAAACCAGTCCCCGACCACCCAGCAAACTAAAAAAAAATTCGCGACAAGTCGCAAAAATTTCACGACTGGTCGCAAAAAAATTCACGACTGGTCGCAAAAATTCACGACTAGTCGCAAAAAAATTCACGACTAGTCGCAAAAAAATTCACGACTAGTCGCAAAAAAATTCACGACTAGTCGCAAACAATTCACGACTAGTCGCAAAAAATTCACGACAAGTCGCAGAAATTCACGACTAGTCGCAAAAAATTCACGACTAGGCCTAGTCGCAAAAAAATTCACGACAAGTCGTGAAAAAAATGTCCCTTCAGGGCCACGATACTATCTACTTTCTTCTCTTTGAACAATTCGAACAATAATGGTCCACAAATCAATAATGAACAGCGGTGGAATAAGAGTGTTAGAAGTGGAATCCATATATTTTACTAAGTAGGCTTTATTTCTACAAAAGCAACTTACGAAATTAGTTAAAGTTCTCACCCACAGACGATTCCGCTCTTTGACTCGCTGTGACGTCTTGGTCTGGAATCCTGTCTTCTGAATATATACAATATGTGTATACGTTAAATACGATAGTCAGATTTTATTATAGACTGGCATTCAGTCGTGTGAGTATTGTGGAGTTCGCCCAATGACGTTGAGTTGTCCGCCAAAGAGGGCGCTGTACTAAGGCAAGTTTGTGGATCAGACAAAACAATAACGAGTCGATTATGAAAAGAGAGCAAAGAAAAATTGACTGGAGTAGGATTCGAACCAGCGATCTCCGGAATATCCTACCGGTGCTCTACCAACTGAGCTTTCCAGCCCTATGTTGGTGGTGCCCCTAATAGTCAATTATATTTGTATATAATGTTCTTTTGGCAGTCAGAAGCCATGAAACCATGCACAATAATTGTTATTTAAATAATTAAATTATTTGCATTTTTATCATTCGCCCTGCTAGCTGCAGCACAATGCTACATCCTGAGATAACAGTACATGGGGCAGTGGCGGATCTAGGGGGGGGGTGACTACACACCTACCCCCACCCGCAATCGCAGTACCTGGCTAGAAAAATTCACTCTGGGTAAACCCCCCCCCCCCCTTACCAAAAAGCTAGATCCGCCACTGTGGGGATCACTCAAAGAGGATAATCATCAAATAACTACAAGGGAAACTGACTGAATTTTAAGTCATTGAAAAGCGAACAAAGAAAAATACATGAAACGAGCGACTAATCAGGACTTTGTCAGGACTGAAAAACGTCCTAGTTTTAATGCTGGTCCCCAACTACATTTTGACATTTTTTGTATGTAACAATTTTTTTTATATCGGTAGGCCTATTAAATATAAAAAAGTATTAAACATTATCAATGATGCACACAGCCAGGCATACATCAGCGTGTGCTTAACTGCTTATCAATATCAGTACATGCATACATGGGCGTAGATCCCGGGGGGCTAGGGGGGGTTGCAACCCCCTCCCCCCCCCCCCCAGGTTTTCACTTTTTATATAATATAAAAAATGATTTTGTGCACAAACGTACTGTATATGGAAGTACGACCCACGCTACAAGATCAATCCCCCAGGTCTGAGGACGTGTCTACACTACTGCATGCATATTGTTTTCTTTCCTGACGAGACTCCAAGGTGTGTGTGCTGCGCTACTGGATATTTTCACAATTCTTTTGAAATACGCGTCGGCTGTCAAACTCAAAGCAAAATATTGTGTTATGGTCTACCTTGACCAAGCCGTGTGTGTACTCTGCAGTCTAAACACAGCTAGACTAGCTTGCAAATTGTACCGAGGTTATGCCATACAAGTCATTGACAATCGTCTGGCCATGACAGTCACAATAATGTTGGTATGATCCAGTCACAATGTTATTGTTAAGTATTAACAAAGATCTAGCCCAAGGGCCAATTTCATAAAACTGATAAGCACTCAAACATTTGCTTAGCACAAAAATGTCTCGCCCGATAAAACAAACCACCAGGCGGGGTTCTACGGGGGGGGGGGGGGGGGGGGGCTGTAGCCCCCCAAAAATTTTGTCTAGCCCCCCCCCCCCAAAAAAAAATTCTTGAAACTACTGGATTTTTTCAGTTATTAAGCGCCAATTACATACAAAAAACGCCATGTGTGGCCTATAATGTGCATGTTTTTCGACCCCTAAGTGAAGACATAGCAGAAGCGAGTGTTAGAAGAACCCAAAATATTGGGTCTTCTAGCCCCCCCCCCCCCCCCAAAAAAAAAATAATAATGGCTATTCTCGGCCCCCCAAATATTTTTTGGTTCTAGAACCGCGCCTGCAAACCACCATTGAAAATTCCATTTGATATTCATGTTCAGCAAACAACAGCAAAAGAACAAGTGATACACATTACACAACGAGTGGAAATTTGGTTGTTAATCCTTTTTTATTAAGACAGATAGAAATGTCATGCTTAGCACATAAAAATTGTGCTTAACAGTTTTTGGAAATTGGGCCCAGATCGCAAGGCGATACGGCTCACCGGACTGGGTCCGATCATGCCTCATGGAGTCCTTTTGATAGCTCCATGGTCAGATGGAGCTGGAGGCCAGTGGTCCAATCATGGACTCGGAGTTGTTTTGTAGTCCATGGTCCCACAGATCCATATTGGTACGGTTACAATTGTGTATGTGTATTGTTCCGGCAATCCCACATATGGATTTATGCGCCGCCAGTGTCGATCCGTAATCGCCAGTCTGAAGCTCAGTAACAATAAGGCAGCCCATAGCCAGAGTTCAGCAAAGTTTTCTCACGGCAGAAACTGTGGTCATTTGAACTTTGGGGTCATATTTCAATTACATTACATGTACATGCCATCACCATGCTATTCCTTACCCGTCGTTACCTTCTTTTCACCGTGTTTTGTTTGTATGCTCACGCATCAAACCATCAAGCTGAAAACAAAGCTAGATTCTTGATTCTAGGCGCCGGTGCCTCTGGTTTGCAAGCGGCCAGGACACTCCATGATGCCGGCCATGACGACTTCATCATCATTGAGGCAGCCGACCGAATCGGCGGGCGTGTTCACAGTACCCAATTCGCTGGCATGACTGTGGGACTAGGTGCGTTGTGGGCAGCACCAGAGAATTCCAAAACTGACCAAATCGTACAGAAACTCAACCTGAGTCGCCATCAGAGCAACTATAACAGCCTGACCATTCGCAACGGGACAGGACACGATGTCACCAATGAAGCAGATGCAAACTACGAACTACTGGAGAAAGGAATCAGCAAACTACAAGAACTGAGGGCATCTCTAAATAAAAATGCCGAAATACCAGATATGTCACAACGCTCAGCTCTCCGAATTGGCGGATGGCAGCCAAATAGTGCAATTGACAAAGCAATAGAATGGTTCGAGTACGATTTCGAGTATGGGGAGTCTCCCGAGGTATCTTCGGTCCGATCAGCTGTCGAGACCACAGATGAACAAGTCATAGACTTCATCACAGATCAGAGAGGATACGGACGAATCTTCGACGATGTTGCCGGTTTTCTACAAACCCCAAAGTATGTCAACCACACTCGTCTGAATAAGAAAGTTGCATCCATCGACTACTCCAATGACATATCTGTCACTGTTACCTGTGATGATGGTACTCGTTTCGTCGGCGAATACGTTCTGATGACCTTCAGTATCGGTGTCTTACAGCACGGCTCGATCCAGTTCATCCCACCTCTTCCTGAATGGAAAGTTGTTGAGATCAATAAATTCCAAATGGCTGACTACTCCAACATTTACGTCAGCTTTCCCAGCAAGTTTTGGGACGACACTGAGTGGATTCTCCATGCCAACGACAGAAGGGGTTACTATCCACTGTTTCTCAACTACCAGGCAGAAGGTCTGTTTCCTGGAGGTACACCTTTGATGATGGTCACAGTTGCTGGTGAGAAAATCATCATACCTCTTGGTGGAGGGGTCTCTAAAATAACCAATGCGTAAAGTGAAAGATCCCGCTATATAGCATTATGATCCGGTTGCGATCGGGATTCTTGAATGTACTACAGAAACTACACGATTAACTGGTTGTGTCTTTCTTCAACGTGAGTATAATATAAATATTTGTTTTATTTTCTTTGCACGTAAAGGTGACGAATCCCGACGAGTTGAGGCACAAAGTTCGGCCGAGACTAAAGCTGAGATTCAGGCGGTGCTCCGCAACCTGTACGGCGACGGAATTCCAGAAGCCACCGGTATCCTTGTGTCGGGCTGGTCCCAAAACCCGCTCACCATGGGCGCCTACTCCAACGTCCCCGTGGAGGTCCCGTTCAGTTGTCGTTACAAGCTTCAAAGCCGGGTTGGTCGTCTTTTCTTCGGAGGTGAAGCGACGTCCGTTGCCCTTACCGGCTATATAGCTGGGGGATTGGATTCTGGAGAGCGCGAGGCTAACAAGATGATGCGTTGTCTGGGAGACTTTGACACCTGTCCGGTCTTTGAGGGAAATGGTCTCGAATGCCAAGTAAATTCTGCCAGCTCTGTGCCTTGCAGTTATGTTCACATTTTGGCTTTATGTATCATGGGTTTCTTATATATGGAACCTTTTAAAATGGTGTGAAGTAATGGAAAGTGAGTGCTATTTTGGTAGGTGCTTGGATGTTGTATTCGAGAGAAAGTTGCAGGGAATTCATTCTTATATAGGGTTAGCCTTAGTGTGAGTATAATGCACAACACATTATATCTAATAATTGTAATTTGGGGAAAGTTGGGTTTGTTTACTGGTTGTGGGTCTTTTAGATCAATCTTTGAAACATATTGAATATAAATTTTGCTTTTATTTACTCTGTTCAGAGAAGGTAGGATTTGAAGCTTTGCATGGTGGAAGAACATGATAAAGTAAGCTTGCGGAGACACATGATCTCTTTTATAGATGTGTGGTTCTGAAAAGAACCGGTGAGAATATAATACGACGTTTCGGCCATACAGTGTACTCTGGCCGGAACGTCGAGACTGTTCAGAGAAGTTTAAATCTCAACATATACTTTTATAGTGTTTATGGGAATATTATAATCAAATTAAAAGTATATCCTGATATAGGCCTACATTATATTGTATAATAATTAGTATTTACTCATATCATTATGTTAGGTATATAGTTCATAGTGCAGCCACAATCGTAAGAGCTGGAAATGTTTCGATGCAGAAGAGAATGAATGAAGTCGACAATTTAGAACAAATATGGTTTAATTTTTGAAATAAAAGTATCAGTAATGGACGTTCAGGAGGTATACACTTTGACTTACTGACTCCAATCCAAAGTTGTTGGTAGCATGTTGTTGGCTTCTGCTTGTAATTGCACCCGACGTGTGTTTATTGTAATGGCTGCCACCACATCCCATACACTTGTGTATAGATCCATGGAGAAAGAAATCTATTTCTTCCTCCACGATAGATCCAAGCCATGCATTCACGACCTTGATAAAAATGACTGTCAATTATTACAGTACTTTTGTATCCATGGTTTAAGGCTTATGGTTTCTTGGCTTAGAAAATAGACAGTTGTAGTAAATATCGTAATTATAAACAAATAAAGTAATCATTATTGAACGAGAAATATTGTGATATGTGGGTGGATGTTAATATTACTGAGGTGAAATAAATGCGTGAAACTTGAAGGAAATCTTTAGTGTCTGCTATGCATAATATTCTTTTTCGATTTTAGGAGTTTAAATAGGTTATACAGGGTGTCTAAAAAATACCACTTTACACTTTTGAAATAGCTGCCAAATAAGAAATATAATTCTGGGGGACAGGTTGATGGAAACTTTGGAAATCCCATACACTCAACTTTCATTATGACACCAAAAAAGTCCGAAAATAATTCATGCTTGGGTGAGCAGTGCTCACTTTGGTAAAGGCTATGGATATTAGGTATAAGCATATATCCCCCCCCCCATATTTGAGGTGGAGGGGATGGCGAGTATTATCACGCCCCCCCCCCCCACACAATATTTCGAGGTTGAATGTCATTCAAGTTTATTGTGTAGAAATATGACATGATCCTTGTTTTTTTTTTCTAGTCTTCGCAGTGTTTCATTCTTCTGAATATTGTTTTTAAAAGCTCCAAAATGCGACTTTTCGTCTCTGTTTTTATTAAAAAATCCCTGGTTTGGGAGGGGGTATACCCCCTCCCACAGCCTCCCTCGCATAAAAAACACCAATCATCCCCCCCCCCCCCAATAATGAAAAGAAATCGACACCTAAATATGCCCGCGGGGCATTTGCGCGGCCATCAATACGTCTATTTTTCAGCTAGTACTTTCTACCGGTAATGTTGATAAAGGAGAGCTCGGCGAAGCGTTAGTGAAACGTTGTTATCTTGGCGTATTTACAAAAACGCGCATTCGAATATGTTTTGCAACGTGCAAAAACGCAACAGATTGTAAACGTAGGAAAAAAGAAACATCACTTTACTACTAGTACGACTGCAGTCAGACGAAATCGAATTACCGTAATACCAAAGTAGTATGAAGAAATGCAAAAATTTGCCGCGTAACTGTAACTATTTGATGAAATATTCAGAGGTAAAGATTAATTTTGTAAAACTAAAATGTTAAAAAACACTTTCATTAAGAAAAAAGCAAAAATGACAATTTAATGGTAAACTATGCATTTAAGGCACGTAATTATTTTGTCAACCAACTTTGTGCATTTAAACATTTGGGGAAAAATCTGAAATATCGCACTATCTATACATTTCCCTCAATGTTTTGTAAACAGTTAATGTGTATAAATTTATGATGGTGCTTAAACGTTTTGAAATCTATAGCAATTATTATACACTGTGGTATGAAGCTTCAGACTAGTTTAACATGTGTGAATTTGTAAACTGTTCAAATTGCTAGACTTTTGGCGTTATTTTCAGAGACAAAACAACTCACGTGATGTCGCGGTAGTTTGGTAATCTTCACCATCAAACATTGAGTGAAACGTTGTTATCTTAGCGTCAATATGAACGTTTGAGCAATCACAGATGATCATTGATGAGCAGTCATAAATAGTTCTCACGTCTTGCTCTGCCGAATGTAACGTGGATTGGTATCGGTAAAGCAACTGAACGGCATGTTTGCATTAGTTGGTCATTGACTCCTGTTTGGTGATTACAAAGGAAACTGATCATCATAGACATAATTCACAGGACGTGGGCTTTCCAGTGCTCATCCCGGTGAGAGAATGTCGCGGTCGACAGATCGTCTGTCCACGGCTTCCCTGTCGGAGACTGAAGGAACGGCAACGTGGCTCGTCACGGCACACCAAACCCCATGCGATGGCACTCTTATTGGCGAAATCCTTGACGAAATGACTGGTCTGGCAAGTAACCTTGAAGGAGCCACCGTCACTGAAGTCCTTTAAGCAGGACAATGTCATAACATCAGGTAGCTCACATATCACGGACCTACGATTGCCACATACACTGTCATCGAAGCGACCGCCATCATACCCCCTCAACTGAATACAATCCTGGCCCCCTTTGTCGTTAGGTTCCCCTGGTGCCCACTTTGTGTAACTACAGTTGCGCCTTTCGACACCAGGCTGGACGTACTTCCCTTCCTCTTCCTTGTCGCTGCATCCGATCCAAAGTTTTCCGCCTCGACCGGCTGCGATGAACATCTCCCAGATGAAGTTAAGCTCATCGGCGGAGTCGGGTACTGCCAAGCTACCGCCAATGTCATTGCAGATTGTCAGTCCATTATCCCACGACATCACCCCGTTCAGCAGTTTGTAGCAGGAATTACCGAACATTCCTTCATCAGGCT